>CAEFZP010005874.1:120850-289218 GCA_903064625.1 Mallotus villosus | reverse complement strand
TTGTATCTGTGATCTGGTGCTACCTTGTTGTTGCAGTAGTTGATGTAGTGTCTTATTGTATCTGTGATCTGGTGCTACCTTGTTGTTGCAGTAGTTGATGTAGTGCATGAACATGCTGCGGATCCTGTCGGCCTCCTCAGACCAGCAGGTCACTCGGTCCTCCACGGTCCTCTGGATGGGCGTCCACACGCGCTCAGTCCAGCGCCTGTGCAGAAGCTCTTTCTTACGGAGCGCCAACACCCTCCTGGTGGCTGAGGAAACGCTCCAGGTCCTGAGACGACACCACACACACACACACACACACACACACACATACACATACACACACAGAATGTGGTGTTGGTGCAAAACGGGTCAGGACATCAAACACAGATGTTCTGAATGGTAAGGGCAGCAAATGTTTGCTGTCTATGTTCCAACTGTGTCTATCATAGACTATGTTTAGATGAGGAATGTGATGTATGAAATATGAAAGCTGAATTGATTTTCCATATTGTGATATTACATTCTTCAGTATGTTTTCGTACATGACAGTTCTGCTTACCTTGATGAAACCTTTCTCCGTATCCAGTAGGGGTTGAATAATTTTCCCTGTCTCTTGGTTTTCTGACTCTAATTTAGCCTGATTTGAAGATGGAATTTAGAAAGTATCAATGATGAAAACATGAGTGTTGGTTTGTGTGGAAAAACATTTCTCCACATTTCTGTGTATTGTAATACAAATGTCATGATCACAAAGTCTCCCACTCTGTGTTTATGGTGCAGTACCTGCAAGCGCCTGAAGGAGGAGTGAGACAGCCAATCCACACAGGGCCCTCTTGGTGACCTAGGAACCCAGGTCTGATTCTTTCTCCCTCCTTCTCTTCCACCCCCTCCTCCTCTTCCTCTACCCGGACTTGAATTCCTCATCATGACGCTCCGACAGTACGGGCTCCTCCTACTCTCGGGCACGGAGGCGGGGACATCTTCCCAAGCCACTGCAGTCACCTAGAACAACGCAAACCAAACAATCTGCTCGTGCGTGACGATATATCATGTGTACGCAGGAATGAATTCATGAACTACGTTGGTTTTCTTTCCTGTCCTTCCGAGTGTGAGAGCGCCAACTCAACTCTTTTTGACAGACCCCAAGACAGAGGTGCTGAGTGGTCAGAGAGGAGCAGAGTGTCTCACAGCGCAACGCACATACAGGTAGTGTCACTACTTAGTAACCTGAGCACCAACACTGATACAACACAGCCACACCTTGTGTTTGAAAGCCTAAACCTGTCTGATGCCGTCTTGCAATCAACTAAAGGGAGATTCGGTTCATTCTTCGATGGATTACCCATTTTCTCAACATTCAGGCATGCCAAGCAACAGTTTTTTGAACGCTTCACAGCGTTTGTCCGTCTGTCTGTCCGTCTGGTTTCCTTCTGTCATCTTGGATCTAATTGCCTACTCTGTCCCCCGGGCAGCCCTGGAGCCTTCAACACAGCCCACTCAGACATGACACCCTACAGGTGCAGAAGAATAGCAAGGTAGCCATGCATGCAGAGGAGTGTTGTACCTCTGCCAAATGATCCACTGTAGTAGTCTTACTGGCTCTTTATATAAAAGAGACCGGTGATCAATTATTTGTTGACTAAGGGTTAACTGTTTCACTCTCCCTGTGTAGGGAGGAGATTGTGCGTGCATATGGGTGTGTGTGTGTGTGTGTGCGTGTGTGTCAGATAGGAGAGCAAGTTTCCACTTCAAATTTCAGGTTTCAAGTTCAGGACTTCTTAATAAATGGGGGATTTATTTTTACATTTAGTGGAGTAGATCAAGATGTCAGCAAACATCCCATTGTATGTTGTTTCAATGTAGAGCCTTTAATGTGTCTAATTTAGTCAGAATTACTACTCTCAGCCAAAATAACATGTTCTTACCCTAGGCTTGAGATTTAAAGGTGTGGGAGCGTGGATGGTGATAACACCACCTGCTGCTCTGTTCTTGGTCTTCAAGGGCATACCTGAAATTAAAGCAAAAATGGCGATTAAAATAACTAACTTGGCAAGAGTATCTCAATGTTTTAAAATACATAAAATATCATTAAAAAAAATCCATAGCACACAGACAATGACACATATACAGCAAGTATAATGAATAGTTGCGGAATCAGTACCCAGTAATGTTTAGGCCAAATGTTATTTTTAAATAATTGATTGGTGGGGGGTTAGGTTTGGGGGGGGGGATAATTGCTTAGCGTTGGTAATTAGGCTTCACCTCCACCTGTTCACTTGAGAAGATACTGTAGGCCTAATTGAGATCAGGATATTGCATCGCACAAGAGGACTGAGGAAAACTAGTTTAATTCGAGTGCCAAGTATCTTAATGGAGTAATGGAAATATGTTAGAACAGCTTCACTTTGCATGTTCGCATACTTCATAACCATCTAACTAGGAAAACAACCACTTGCGGATAGTCTAAATCAGTAGGCTATTTCAAAGAAAAGACATAGGCCAAAAATAATAATTAAATAATAATTAAATGCTGCCTTACCTCGTTCAAACCAAAGTTACTTTCTTAGACAGGACACTTTGGGGAATGGACACTCGATAGGATTAATGCAGCAGCCCTGCCCGGGGAAAGAAGCACCTGCTCCGTGCCCGGTCTTCGTCTGCAGCTCCTGGCTGCTCTCTAGTGTATCTTCCGTTGCCATGGTGATGACTCACATGCGCGTGAGTTAGTAAAGCGTTTTGGAGCTCCAATGGTAATTTCGGATTTTTACGCACTTCTCAAATTCAACCTAATCCCACCAAAATTGACAGATGTAACGTTATCCTGGAACATGGTGGTTTTCCAGCCTATAGGGCCTACCATAAATATAAATTAATTAAATGAAAAATGTCAAACGATAGGCTAAGTGGTTCAAAGCTGTGTGTTCTTCTCTATCAAGTTATTCGTATCCAATTGTGTTAGAGCCTACGGGGTCGGGAGAAGTGCATTTTGGAATATTGTTTAACACAATCCCATTATTTGAAGTGAAGTTACGCCACGTCTGTGCGCGCTTTTACTTTCGTTTACAGGGAAACAGAAGTCATCGACTTAATTTGAATGTGATCGGTGACACCGTGTGTCAAAAGGTAACACTGTAGGACGTATAAGAACACCATGGAAGGGGAAATTATCCTGGTTTTTATCATTTGTATGGGCCTATATTTTATGGACGGTGAGAGAAAATTACTTGTTCAGTAAATGCATAGCCTATGAAGCCTATTTGTGTTTTTATCATCCACTAATGGACATTTGACAGAAATTAAAGTACAGGTTATGCTATTCACAGAAGTAGCCTAATGCACAAAATAAATATAATGGCTAAATTAATGGTTACAAGCTATGATTATATAGCCTTTAGTTCACTGAACCATAGGTCTACAATGCAAGCAAATAAAGCATCAATTTGAAAATAAATATAGACAAAAAACAACCCTCTCTTACCTATTTTCTCCAGGTTCTTCCGCCCGCGAGCTACGGCTCCTCCTCCAGGCGCTCAGCAAAACCGCATGTCACCTGTACCTGATTTTGTTGAAGCTTCGTAGCGTTACCTTGCATCTTTTTAGGCTGTGCGTGTGCTTTCATGATGAGCCTTCTCAAACAAAAACATTTTTCATGTTGAATTTATTTGAGACTTTGTGTATCCAATGTCAGATGATCACTGACGTTTTGGGATTTGTTAACGGCCTCAGTGAAGCTTTATGTTGCGCTTTGCTTTTGGGGCTGTGCATCATCGCCTCAATTCTCCGCTCGATTCAAAAGGCTGTCATCTGCAATACCAAGTACGGTCAGGTATGGAAGAAGGAGGAGAGCAGAGCTAAAGAAGAAGAAAAGAAGCAGACTGCACAGGTGCTTAAATATCTCTCCCTCTTTCATCAGGACCCCGCCACTTCTCTCCGACTCCAAGAAATAAAGGATTAATCGAAAACAAATGTGTTTTATTATCAAAGTATAGATAGGCGTGCCTATTGACAGTCACAACAACATTAGGCTTATATAGCCTATGGCCTATATGCTGTGCGGGGATATCAGGCTAAATGGCTTCCTGAGTCCTGTCACATTGTCATTTTGTATTTTCATTTAGTCATTTAATGTAGGCCTGTAGGCTAAAACATTTTTTTTGATCGTAGGCTACCGTTTACATTTAGAGAAGAAATTGCATTTTAATCTGAGAGTATATTTTTCAGGGACCAGATGGCATTATTTATGTTAAACATTACATTAGGTCAATCTTCATATCATCAGCCTGTTTTACCATTTTTAGCTTATATGTCAAAACATGAAGCATAATAGAAACCACAAAAACTAGCACTGTAGATGTAGGATCATTTTATCTTTGAAGTCCCCACTGTATAGTGCGTCAGTGGGCAAATCATGCATGTGCACATTGAAATCCTGTTTAGTAGCAGAACTACTGGCTTACTGTACTTAACCTAATGTTGTATAGCTAAGCTGCGTAAAGGGGAAGAAGCCGTCACCGGAGATACCGTTTTTTTTGCCATGGATTGGTGGACTTCGTTGGCAGCGAGTTTTGCTTTGCTCTGGCTTCTCTGTTTTATAGACGGTAAGAGAAAATGGTTAGCTGAGATTTGGAACCTTTCATCACCAAAAGAACGGTGCACTCTTCCACTTGATTGCGGTATGATTGCTTTAATCAATTTATCAGAATTGTAGCCGACACGACTATGTAGACATAGTAGACATGTCTGAAATCTAAAATCAGGGATGTTCTATTATAACTATAGGTGGTTGAAAGATGCACAATTATGCATCCCAACTTCTATTTATATCCTACTCAGTCAACGATTAAAACCATTGCCAAATGATTCCCAGCTTATAGGGACCTGAAAGCGCGTCATGATGTAAATGTATTATTTAGACACCATCCCTTCTCATTATGTCCACATGTCAATGTCAATGTCAATGTGGACATAATACCCACATGTCAATTAGGCGTAATTGACAGTGACGCAACATTTTACCAATTAAGGGTTAAATGATCGACTGGTTCGAAATCAACTGGAGTATGACCATTAATACATGAGTGTAGCATGCACAGATCTCTGGATACTATTTAATGTATAGCCTTGAGGCGGCTGTTGGATGTAGGCTGACAATACATGTCTTGCTTCGCTTGAAATGCCTCTTGCCTGACTTTTCACTGCTGTGCTTAGTTCATGTTGTTAGTAAAGGTAGCCGTAATTAAGCCAACGAGTTTTAAATAAGACTCCAGCTAACCCGGTTATCTTCTTATCTCCAGGCAACGCCATTCTCGAGCTACGACTACTCTTCCACGCGCTCACCAAAGCGGCTTGTCACATGTACCTTGCATTGCTCCCGCTGCGCCGCGCAGGCCTGCACCTGGTCAAGTCTGTGAAGCACTTTGTTGACCCGGAAACAACTCCCGCCAAGAAAGGCTCGCTGCACTTCCTCGAAGGTCTGTGTGTTGTGTTCGAAACCATTCCTGACCTTCTTGGAGTCGGCCTTGGCCTTTGCGCCGCGCTCTGTCACGGGCTGCAGGGCGCTCTCTTCCTTCTGGCCTCCACTCTGCGCGCCATACAGGTCAACCTGTTTGCTCAAGTAAACGGTGAGAAGGACCGATGGGAGAAGGAACGGAACCGAGCGAGGGAGGAGGAAAAAAGGCAAAACCAAAAAGTGGTGGAATATATGACCGTCTTTTGTCAAGACCCTGTCACTTCCCTCCGACTTAAGGTTGACGTGAATAGATAGGTCTGCCTGATTATGTTTTGCAAAGATGCATCATTCAATTTGCCTACATAAACGTGGGTTGTAAAAAACCACTGGAAGAGTTACTTTGACAAGAAGTTGACATTCAACTGTTCAGCTTTTATTTAACTCAGGGATATGCGGGCAAAACAAAACTACAGAACAGTTGAACATGAATTGGTTATTGAGGGTCACAGTGGTCTCTCCTGATTCCTTATGGAAATTGTTTGGTGGAAATTCAGAAGCCCTGTCAGGGCATCGATCAGCTTGAGATGTATAAAAAATGAATTTACATTTATTCCAATTTAAATGTAATTTCTCTTTGATTGTGAAGCTGTATGCTGATTGTATGTCATTATGGAGAACTGTAATTATATTATGGATTTTCCCATAAAAAGAAAATACACGAGAGCTTGTATTGCATCAGTGATTAGACTACCTCCAATTGTCCTAAGACCCTAAAGAACCCTATCCTTAATTTTATTAATTGCACTTAAGCCACTGGCTAGCCTTTAATACTGAGACTGTTTAAGGCTCAACTCATGGTCAATCAATCATGCCTTCTTACCCAAGCTTCTTACCCACCTACATCCCTCCCTTAAATTAGAATGCCTATCAGTTAGAATATAACAACTGAATATGACCCTTAGTGGAGGGAGCCCAATTTAGGAATGAAACCCAGCCTATGTCTCGATGGCAATATACATGTTTCACATTCAGACAGAGGTAGTCTGTCTGAGAGCTCCAAGTTTCTAACCCATGTATAGGAGGAGCCATAGATAGACACATGACTGAGGATTACAAGTGTCTACCATGGAGACTAAAGTCTTGCATCTGGTGCATTAATCAGATGCCTCTGTGGTGGGATTCTTCCAGCTGCGAAACAGAAAAATACATTTTAAGTTTAAAATGAAACCGATTGAACTTGAATTCGTTCATAATAGGAATATTTCTAAAACATCGTAATCAGTTTCGTATAAGGGAACTGTCTTACTCATTATATCTCCTAGTTTTCTGATGGCTGCTTTTTTGGCCTGGAACTCACTCGGTTCTCCTCTGAAAGCAAGAAACCAAAGAATAGTTGGTTACAATGATTAAAAAGCACTTTAAAAAGTTTAAATGAAAGGCAAGTAAGGTAGAGTTGTACTTACACTCTTGACTTTGTCACAGCATCCAGTCTTAGCAGTGCGGATAGAACATTTTTCTGGGTGTCAGACGAAAGTGCTTCATAGGAATTCAGCTCACCTGTGAAGCACAAGGACATTAAAAGGAATGAAAGAATACAATAATATGATGCAACACACACAATACCTTCCGAGACTGAAACTTACCAGACAGAATAAGCTGTGAGGCCAGGGTGCGTACTGCAGGAACCAGCTGCTTCTCTGTGAACACCTGAACACCCTCCTCACACAGGTGACTGAACACCACCTGACCAAAACAGTTACAGAGACACAGACCATGACCACACATCACTTGTTACACACATATGTTCACTATATATTTTCTAATTTCCCCTTTTCTTGTTATTTTTTGTATTTTAAGCATATCTGTTAGCAGTTAGTAGTATATTTTACTTTTTTAAGCCTTTTAATTTTTCAAGGATGTTCGCGGATGGCTTACAAATCAAATATAGTAGGAATGACACAAGTCATGTTCCTTGAATCCGGCCCACATACCTGATAGGCATCTACGAAGGGCTGTAGCAGCGCTCGCAGAAAGGCAGTCGTGGTCTGCCCCTCCTCCGTCTCTTTCACTTCCTGATCGCTGACTTGAACAGCACCACACTTCCTCAGTAAGTCACACGACTCCTCAAAGTCCTGAAAGGTAAACACAGACAACAGATTCAAATCATATGCTACTGAATCTTCCCATATCAAGTATTTCATATATTATGCTATACATACAGCCTCCTGTTTTCTATTATTTTATGTTAGCTTTATATCATTCTCTGAATCAGGTACAATGTTTGGGTAAGATAGTGAGTTGCTAGTTGTAACCATACTTGAGATGTCTTGCCAGGGACAAAGATAAATTCGTTGGAGAAGACATCCTGCAGGAAGCTAAAGAAGTGGAAGATGTCCTCTGGGAGCAAAATAAAGACATGATGAGACATGAGGATAAATCCTGCTTGTGTGTATGTCTATGTATCGGTTCCTCACCTCTGCGTGTGCTTTGTGCAGTGTGTATGGCCACAGCAAGCATAGCTGGACGTACAAAAACATGCATCGCCTGGTTCCTATAGAGAGCCACCATAAGAACAGGCCCCGCCCTCCTGATCACACCCTCCGCTGGGCTGATGGGCTGGTTCCCTACAGGCCCCTCCTCCTCCACCAGGTGGACTCGCCCACCTTCACAGCGAACCACAGAGCTATGCAGGGCCATGCTAGATGACATCACATCAGAGTCAGGAATGTGATCTGGAGAGGAAGAACAACACAAGACTCAAAGCCATGAGTGTCTTCATGTGTATCTGTGTGTTTGTCTGTGTCAGTTCCTCAAGGTACCTCTCAGGTAAGCTAGCTTACAGATGGTAAACTTGTGTCAAGTTGATTTATCGTATCTCTATGATAAGCCTAATCGGGTCAAAGTGACCAGAGAATGTTCAGTTCTGACCTATAACACACTAGACTGTTGGTACAGTAGTTCCATTGCCCCGTCCCCCCCTATCCCCTCTCCCCAAACACAATATACTAAATTCTGTTTGACTGTTGTCTGTTCAGACAAAAAATAGTGTGAGAAAGAATCAATCCGTAGAGGCTCCTACCAGGCCAGTGCAAGCGGGCCCCGAAGCCCAGAGCCAGGTCCCTGAGCCAGAGGGTCCTTTGTGTCAGGAGATCCCAGGCCAGGCTTCCCTCCTGGGCCGCTGGGAGGCTCTGAAGCAGCAGGCAGGCCATGAGAGACCAGGGACTAAGCACCACCCCCTCCTCCTGGACACACACCACCAGGTGGGCCAGCCAGCTCACACAGGCCTGGGTCTCTGGGCTGGGCCTCTGGGGAAGGTCTCTGTGGAGAGGGGGGAGAGAGGAGTGGGGAAAGAGAGACTAATAATGGTAAGAAGCTATGAGTGTACAAGGTTTCCCGCAGAAAATGTGTTAGTTAAGGTGGTAGGGTAAGGTTTGCTGATTGACCGGGGGGGAGGAGTTACGAAATTCTACAGAGAAGGGAGACTGCCGTTGGAATGAAAGGGAGAAAACTGGATAGTCACACATTGAATATCGCTCATAAAAAATGTTTTATGGCGGCAGGCGTGTGTTGCTTAGGCAGCCGCCTTAACTGCAAAGTGCAGTTGAATGAATACAACTGATGTTCAGTACAAAGGCTCAGGCCATAACATTTAATCACAAGACATCCCCATAAAAAACTTCAACTGCATTCATAGCAGGCGTGTTCCCTGTACCTGGGGATGAGGTTGTACTGGCAGCGGTTGATTTTGCCCTGAGATAGCTGTCGCACCGACAGAGGGTGTCCAAAGTACACATGCATACTGCCATAGTCCTCGTCCAGAACCTTTCTGGCTTTAAACAGGCCCTGGAGAAAGTGAGACGGAGAGAGTGAGACAGAGAGAGTGAGACCGATAGAGTGAGGCAGAGAGAGTGAGACGGAGAGAGTGAGACGAAGAAATTGCGACAGATAGAGTGAGGCGGAGAGAGTGAGACGGAGAGAGTGAGACAGGGAGAGTGAGACAGAGAGAGTGAGACAGAGAGAGTGGGGGGGAAATAAAGAAGTGGAGGGGGCAGAAAGAGAAAAAAAGGGGGTGAGGAAGAACATAGATGTGTGTTGAGATTGAGTAGCTTGAGTTACTGTTGAGAGAAATCTGGATATGTTGTAGACATGCAGACTTGTACCGTGGTGGTCTCTTTAGGTTTGGGTATCCCCAGCAGTTCATGGGCTAAGAGGGATTCCTCCAGTACCCTGTCATAGCTAATACTGATGGGTATCAGATTGATGTCATACACCTCCGCTTTAAAAAAGGGCTCCAATACCATGTGCATCATACCTGCACACACACACACACACACACATACATTAGGTCATACATTAGAACCATTAGGTCATTAGCATCTCAGTAGTTGTTGGTATGAATATGTGAACAACATCACCAAGTTAGACTCACCAAGCTTTGGCGTTTGAGACTTCAGAGTGCGACTTCTGAGACCTTCCACATAGAACTCCACAGGAGCATATCCTTTCTAGGGACACAATGCACCATTTACTGTAACACAACCGAGCTAAGTGACGAGTCGCTATAAATGTTGCTTTTGCATGAATTCATGTTGCTTCTGTTGGCAATCAGCACACACAGAGTTAGAATGTGGTGAGGTCAGCGTGTCCATAGCGACTCTTACCCTGACGATGGTTTTGACGTACTCAGAGAGCACTGCCCAGTACAGCTTGTCTGAGCCAATAGCACGCCGGATGAAGAAGGCTCCGCAGCGACGCAGGATCTCCCCAATCATCTTCATCCCCATCAGAGCTAGAGGAGGGGGCAGACCAGAGGACGGAGGGTTAGACAGACAAACAGACAGAGTGTAAATGACATTAACTATCTATAGACAATCATTTGATATGATCAGACAGATCCGTTAAGACGTTCTATAAAACTGTAATAGATACTTGCGAATTCCTGCAGCAATTACGGGGATCGGGAGGTCATAGGTGAACAGAATGTAGGACAGAACCAGGAAGTCTACGTAGCTCCTGTGATTGGGCATCAGGATTACTGGAGACTCTTGAATGGCTTGTTGAAGCTGAGGGGGTGGGAAAAATAAGCAAGATGAATTGTCTGAACTACCTCAGTGGTATTATGTAAGTAACACAGCACTAAACACCTTGTTGATGTCCTCCTTTACAGTCCATTTTGACAGAACTGTAAATCTACAACATTTACAGTTTAAACTGGCCATAACCTGTTAAGTAAATAGACTGGTAATGTTTTCATTAAAAAACCCAGATGAGTCTGTCCTATCAGATGTTCAGAGTACAGGAAAGGTATCTGGATTTGGGCAGTGCTGTATATTACAGTGGTCGATTCAGACTCCATACTGACCCTGTTAAGGCCTTCCTGGTTGACATAGATGCTCCTGAAAAGCCTCTTGAAGACTTTAGTGAAGATGAACCCCAGCAGTCTGATGAAGCCTAGTTGTAAGTTATGAGACATTTCCTCCAGTATCCCAGAAGCCTCCTCTCTCACTACCTCCAATGTTTTCCCATTCTCCATGGCAACCTATGGAGAGATCCAGAATGAGGTTGTTCGTCCTGTTGTTGTTGTTGTCACAGGGTCAAACCTTCATCCTTGACCTTCTATTACTAATCAGTACTGAACATATTTTTGGTTTCACGCACACATGGACACACACCTCTTTAATGACATAGCTCATGTACTGTGATTCAAGCACAGTTCTGTTGAGGTCCTTCACGGAGCATGGCAGAAGTCCCCTGTAGAGTTGGGGGTTAAAGGTCCTGAAGGCATGGCCTAGGTCACTGCTCCTTCTTCTCTCTTCCAGAATGTCCATAAACTCCTCCACCTCCAGGTCCAGCCTTTTCTGCTCAGACAACAGGCAAGAGAATTACTATAGGGTCTGAACTTTCCATTTAATGTGAAAATGAAAATGAAACTAAACGTGACAGTCACAAGATTTATCATATTCCACCTATTGTATTCTCTCCTAATGAAACATTACTTTGCAGCCAGTTGATTAATAGGCTGCGGTCAGTCAAGACAATGGCAGGTGCACAGACTTGCTATTTGGACAATAGAGCGTTGTCTACAGCCTATGGCTTGTTCACTCTGGGCCCTGGTCTGTGGAGTTAACAGCCGAGTTGTAGCCTATGGAGAACCCATTTTACAACATTGTCCTTGCAAAGACAAGCCTGGTAACCCTCGAATATCACATAAGTCTAATGTGAAGATAAGTAGACTACAAAATTATAGCAATGAAAAACTATTACGTAGGCTATATGCAGACAAAACGTTACAACAAGCGACTATATTTCAGCACTATGAGTAGCGCAAAAAGGCACAAGAGCAGGCACATCCGAAAACTACAAAAACGATTTACATACGTACCAGGTTTTGCATTGTTCACTTGGGGTTTAGTTTAGCAGGTTCTTGTCCTGTCCCATTATAGCGATGTTTACTTTACTCGAAGATCGCGCAACCTAGAGTCTCCTCTATAGACCCCGGGGCTAAAGCCAATGGGTTCGCTGCATTTCGGGAACTCCTCCTGCGACCGTCACGTTTCCCCAACCACCTATAATCCTTGAATGCATGCTTTCGAGTGGTTAATTGTGTTCCGTTATCTGACATTTAACATTTACAAAAACAATCGTATAAAATTGAAGACACCACATTGAAAGAAGAAACAGTTTCCACTCTTTATGAGTCAAGATGGATGCTGAGAGTAGCCTACCCTGCATTATGTTGTTTATGGAAGTAGGTGCATTACTGCAGTAGTTTTGCCTATGAGTATTTTTGTTAGCACTGAACAGTGGTTTCCCCCTTGACCTGTGGCCCATCACAGACCTGCCCTGAAATGCACGCACCATGTAAATTCTATATATATCAGCATCAAATTATTCTTATTCTCATCTATTCTCTTGTGCGCGCGCCACTGCGAGGGGGTGCTTTTCACCGGGACAAACTATAATGCCAATGCTGCTGTTCAGGTGCCAAAGTGTGCTACTTAGTGGAAATGCAACATATTGCATTTACTAGATTGAACCATAGGCCTACTGTAGTATATTTTCATTGAATTTTATTACAATTTCAAGTGTGAACAAACTCTTTCGTATCCAACATTAGGCTAACTGTATGATCATAAATTAAAAGGTGAAACAATAGTAATCTTTCACTGAAAGAATAGCGTTATGAATCTGCCGTGTTTTTCTAACATGCGTGTGGGCCCACTTTCAATAAGCGGCTGAAGTGCTTTTCAAAGAGAACTATTGTTGCCCTGTTGGTATTAGGATTTTTTTTCTCTCAACCTTGCTCAAGAAAGTCCACCTCCTTCAAAATCGTATAGTCGGTCGGTTCTACCCATATACTTTGACCTTTAACTATTTCCACGGATTAAGGTCGAATTCCTTGGTTTAACCCTTTTCTCATATTTTCTAGGAAACCCAAATCTGTTTGTATCTGAAGGGTGACACGTGACATATACTTGCAGTAATTGTTGAAACTACTTGTTTTTGTAGCTGCCTTTTTTCAGTGGTAGCCTATACAGTAAGCACACATAGAAATGTGTCAGCATAGGGTCAATATTAGCATTATTTGGATATAGAGATATGATACAAATTAATTTATAGTAGTGCACATAATTATCAGACGTAAAGGAGTAAACATGTACTACAGTAGTGGATGATACTGGTGATTTATACAAAATAAATAGAATACTATTATAATGCACTTACTGTATAAAAATATAATGGATATAGCCAGCGTACAACACAAAGCAAATACAATGAATGACTATTTACTATCAAGCAATTCAATATACTTTTGCTACCAACAAAATCAAACTATTATCAAATTCACACAACTCTGCACACACACACAATTATCCTATGAAAAAACACACACTTAAATCAAAATGTCATTTACTTTGCAGGCAGGTAACACAGGTAAGTGTGAAAGATGTGCTTTGTTATTCTGCTCCTTAAAGGCCTATTTCTTTTGAAATTAGTATGGTGATAATGCAAATACATTAGAATTGAGATTCAAATAGATATCATGCTCTTGAAGAAGAACATCTTTAAAGATTGAGTGCAGAAGAGCGTATATATATTCTGTAGATCTACTGTATTGATTGTTGTTAGCGATGAAATAACAAGTGATAATGTGCTAAACGTTACAGCCTGTGGTAGATACATAGCTATAAAAATGATTGAATAATTAAATGTTAAATCCAGTTGACATCAATCTATCGAGAAGCATTTCTACCTGCTATAATGATGATTTGGCACAGAATTATGGTCTGCTGAGTCAACAATTGCATACACTTTACACAATAATAATTGTAAATAGTACACATACTATTTACAATATAAATACTACGGTTCAATGCATATGTGTCAACATTCTCAGTCATTGCTTCAAGTGAGGGGCAAATCAGCGAAAACACCACAAACATAAATTAAGTGAAAATGACCTTTCATATTCCTATGCATTGAGCCTTCGTAAGGCTTTATAAATATGAAACATGATGAGACTCCATACAGCCAACATCAATCTAACGTTCTAAAGTGCTCTCATGTATGGTGTGCATGTGTGCATGATAGAGATTCTACAGAATATCCAGCTGTTGTGTTCTGTGTTGGATGACCTCTCAACACTTGTCTAGACGTCAGTCACATAACAGAACCAACACCTGAATGTACTGTATCAAAGGTGGTTTTGATTTACCTCAGAGGTTGTCCTCATGGAAATTATCCATGTGTAGGACTTTGTAGTAGGCAATGAAAACCAACCCCAGTGACAACAATTTACAGCAATTGCACAACTATTTGACCCATCTACAATAACTTTGACCATCAGAATGTTCCCCCATCAGCTGGGGTAGACTGATCCCAGATCTGTATCTGGGATGACACTGCTAGGAGCTGCTCAGTGCTGCTGACATTCCACTGCTGCTGTCCTGTGGGGGTTCTGGTGAGGGTGTAGTCGCGTGGTCGTCCACCAGGGGGAGCTGTTCCCTCCAGTAGTTGAAGTGGCTGTAGGTGTCGGAGCAGGGGAAGTCAGAGGTGCTGCCGCGCGTCAACAGCGGGAACACATGGTCCACCACCTCGCCCAGACGCACGTACCTGAGGAGAGTTCAACAGAGCAGACAGAAAACTAAGGGTCTGACGATGAAACGATCTACAGAACACAGACATCATTGCCCGGTGACTTTGCATGGCGTCTGCAGGGTGCTGTCCACATACGATGAGATGTTGGTCTTGGCATGCTCCTGAACCAGCTCTCCTTTGGGGTTCACAGTGAAGATCCTGTTCAGAGGGACTCCCACTTGCTTATACGAGTACACATCCTACACGTACACACACCATTTAGAGAGCTTCAGGACCACAAGGTTACACACTGTGACTGCAGGCTACATGAAACTGACTGTGAAATAGGCCTGAACCCTAATTGACCTCCCCCACCTTTAAACCTACATACCTGTGTTGTTTTACCAATGTTGATGCACCTGTATTGGTGTGTGTGTGATGGGAGTGCGATGCTGTACTTACAGTTGGCCTGTTTCCAAAGGCAGCATAGAAGGGTTCAGTGTTTGGGTGAAACAGGTTCTTGATGTCCGTCAGACACTCCACCTTGAACTTCTCTGGCTTCTTCTCAATCACCTCCCTGTCCCCAACACACACACACACAACCCACATACTGACGTTACCATCCTATCACACTGTCAAAGAAACACTTGTGTGTGTCCTGCCAGCATTTTGGAGCGGTGTAGATGTGTGTGTGTGTTGCTCACCTGTGCAGAGCAGATAACAGGCTGCTGGGGCTGAGCATCACAGGGCCCATGGGCAGCATGGTTCCTCTCTCGTTGACCCAGTGCAGGTAGCCCCGCGTCATGTCTGCCATGCCTATAGCCCTCGCTGAACAGTACAGGAACTTGTAGCCATTCCTGAGGGAGGGGGGGAGAAGAAAAGAGCGCCGTTTACAGAGAGAGAGTGAAGGGGGAGTTTTTTAAATAACACATTTTAAACTGTTAAGTCATGTGGTCTTGGTCTACTGGTATATGGTGAAACATCTATCAACATGAACACAAAACCCTCTCTGACGTTCATCCCCATGTCTCTTTTCCTCCGACGACCTGGCGATGCGCCCTACTCACTGGCTGACTTTGTGGTACAGGTGTGCGATGCCCTGGTGGGTCCAGTCCTTCCCCAGAGTGGGCAGAATGTGGCCCAGGGTGTCCGACCTGAGACAAGAGAGGACCGAAGGGCATGTGAGTGTCAACATAGGAGAAAATAACACACACACGCACGCGTGCACGCGCACACACACACACACACCCTGGTGATGGTGCCGTCGATGTCGGAGATGACGATCCTGTCGTCCCAGCTCCACAGGTAGATGGTGCCCTGGCATCGGCAGGTGCCCTGGTACTGGGTGGTCACACTGAACACCACGTCGTTAGGACCGTCCTTCAGATGGAGGGACACCTGACCACAGGGGGCAGGACAGGAGAGAGAAGGAAGGGTGATGGGGGACAATACGAAGACATGGTTCATCTCTGATCCAGCATGTTGTCCTGTGTGTTTCTGATAACATTTTGTTCATAACAAATGGTGTACTTAGTCAACTGCTATGATCAGGTACATTATTCACGTATTGTTTGTGGATCGTATTCTTCCAAACGGATCTTGTATTCATCCAGGTAAATATTTGGGTATGTAGCTTTAAATCTCGGTAGGGGGCAGGGCCTCACCAACTGCTCTGAGGTGAGGCGGAGCGTCTTCTTATAGGACACACCCCCCGGGGTGAGCGGAGGCTCTGATTGAACGGAGGGATGAATCTGCTTGGCTGCTTGGTGCTCCTCATCACTAGAAGAAGTATCATCCTTCCGCCTGGAGACAGACAGGACATGTCTAGCTGTCAACTGCTTCCTCTACAAAGCACCTGGGTCCCGGGGTGGCTCTCAATAGTCTATAGTGGCTCCTTTCACTTATACTACGAAGAGTCATCTACTTTCAATGACTTAAAATGCATCTCAATAATCTTCCTCCCTTTATATCCTCCTTTATTCTCTATATATCTAAGGCTGCGCAGCTAGAAACACCTCCACAGCACTAAGACACCCTTCCTGCGCTCAGGGAAAGGAGCAGACTGTACACTATTGAGATGCACCCATTCAGCTTGGCTACAAAATGTGGAAGTGAATCGCATGAGATGATTCCTCTCGAACCTACGGTGGCCCTGAAGTGCAAAACACCCCCCCTAATATGATTGCATCCCCCAAATGAAAACACTCCCCTCAAATACGAGTCAACTCCCCCCAAATAGGATGGCTTGCTCACCTCCCCCCAATACAAAGACACGCTCCTCCAAATGGAGAACGACATAACATTAACTCAAAACCACATTACATTAACTCAAATTGGAAATGGTTGGTACAACACTTTCGTCGCACATGGATGCAGTAACTAACAGGGAATAAGAAATTGATGACAGAAGTAAGAAATGCAATAGCCTGACAGAGTAACGTGCACCAGGACAGTTGTTTAGCTATCGAAGCAGGTAGCAAGTAGGCATACTTATGCAAAAGTATAAATTGCGTGTTAAGGGGCACTGTTTCGACAGCGCCATTGGGCTGCGCTTCAATAGGGGTTATGAAGAAAACACTTCCGTATTCGGTAAAACAGACCTCTTCACTTCCGGATCTGTACGATCTATGCAGACTTATGGTGCTGTTTTACAGAACATGCCTTCAGTTTCCAATGTAATATCTCGGTGAATTCTGCGCCAAAAATGTAGAGGATGGCAGCCTTTAGAAGAAAAAGCGATTCCCCATTGATCTGTTGACTCAGAATTTTGATTTGGGTCGTGATCAGGGGCGGTGCGTCCCATTGCCAATAGCATTGGGCAAATCGGGCAGTTGCAAACAAATGACAATTCTAATTAAGCATGAAAACACAATTCTTTAATTCTATTCTTTATAGCTAAATGTGTTTATATATGTCTATGATTCAAACAGCCCTGACCTATTTCAAACAATGCTTTCAGCATTAAGCCTACGGCAACTCCCGAGGTAAAAAAAAACCATGTCCGTTGTCACATAGAAAGGTCTGCTATAGCTAAAGGTCTGCTATCCTCAGGATTTGCAAGATAAGTAAACGTATACTGTATCTAAAATAATTTTGTAGACTTAACAATGGATTCTGCCACTAAATGAGTGACTTGACTTTATTTCTGGACATAGCCTACTATCCACAACCGAAGTGTGTTAAGTCACTCATTCCCGATCCCTTCCTACATCTACCAAGCTGGACAATGGATTTTGGTGTTTCTAAACCCATTGGCACTTCCCTGTGTATTACTATGTTTAGCCTGTGTTCTGCTCCTCTCTTTCACCAACCGTTTCTGGAGGAGGGGATCCCTCACTGAATTGCTCCTCCCGAGGTTTCTTCCATTTTTTCTCTTGCATTGAGTTTTTCTGGGAGTTTTTCCTTGTCTTCCTTGAGGGTTTAGGTTGGTTGAGGGGCAGTTTTCATGGGCGTATGTGAAGCCCTCTGTGACATGCTTGCGTGTAAAAAGGGCTATACAAATAAATTTTGATTTGATTTGATTTGATTTGTTACACAATGCTGTAAAATCGGCTGTACTCGTGCATTGCTCTTGGTACCCAGAATGCCCTGCGGCAAGCTGAAAAGCTACTAAATTTAGGTCATTATCTTAATTAAGTAAGCGTTGTTTGGAATTCTATTGTTGTGTTCGTTTTGTTTTTATACGTGTAATGCTATGGTTTATAGTTTAAATATTTTGAGTGTTTACTTTGATTGCAAATGGATGCTAGTTAGATAGTTATGCAAGCTGTCATTGCATGGCTGTCTTTGCGCAACAGGAACGTAGGTCATTGAAAAGTACGGCTTACATTCCGCGTCACCAGACCAAAAGGCTCTTTGGTGGGCTCTTGTCAGGCCAAATAGGACAATATTTGGCCCAAGGACACTTGGGCCAAATATTGTCCTACATGACGTCACAATGCCGCGCTCGTCGCAATGCCGACCTTAAAGGGGTCACTGACTGCAAAACCGTTTTTACCTTGTCATAGTTGAATAACGACAGTTCGGTGGGTAAAATGAACATACAGTGAACCTCAAAGTCCATTGACACTTATTTCCCATGCAAATCTCAAAAAGAAAAAATCTAGCTGTAGAACGGTAGCTTTTGGAAAAATCCACCCTACTGACGTCGGGAGGGTATCGCGCATTCAATTGGCTCTGGTCTGTGTCTTTGTCACGCCCCAAAATGTACATGCAGACCAGCCCACTCACTGGTGTTCTTGCCCAGTCCGAGGTAGCGACGCTACGTTTCTAAACACATCAACATACCTTACTTAGCAAATGACTAGCTAGACTAGCTGTAGTCGGCATTAGAAGGCAAGCTTCCAAAAAAATAGCCCGAAAACGAAAGCAGTCTAGCCTTTTGCTGACGCCTGTCTAGATTATCTATTCGAAATAACTGGAGAAAGGCTGTGCTAGATACAGGATACGTTAGCATTGCTAATAACTGTTACTGACAAAATCATACTACAGTTTGCGGTTCTGATGAACATAACTAAGGTCGGAACGCACCTCTTTTTAGCAACAGCTTCATAGCAAATCCTGCTTTACATATTCCCAGGTTTTTAAAACCGTCCTTGGTGAAATGGTTCGCGCAACTGCACAGAGATCTTCAATGCTACGGTATAAACAAACATCAGCCATAACCGTCTAGTCAATGTTAACTAGACTCAAGCTCATCTGTTTTTCATCGGTGATTTGCAAGGAATGTAAGAACAGCTAGATAGCGAAAACCTATACTGTAGGCATGTAAACCAGTTTAGCTTGCTAACGCAAGAGCATGAATGTGTTATGATTTAGCCTAGTTTATTGGCAATTGGATTTACGTTATTTCATGTTCCTGACTATGTTTCATTCAAATAAATAACCCGTGTTGTTATGTAAATCTACAATTCAGATGCATGTTTGTCCAGATCTATTTTTCAGTAAGATAGCTAGAGCTAACTGAAGCTGTGTTGAATCACGATAGTTTTTATGCTAAGCTGTAGTGCTAACGTTACCCACCTAAGGCGATTCTGTTTGCTTCGACAACAGACGTGGAAACTACCGTAATCATTTCAAATTATATCTAGTCAATCTGTTGAAAACAGTGTTGTGTAGACACAATAGATTTATTTGTACGTTTTTATTTCAAGTCGCCAGCTTCTTGTTTCAGTGAGTGCTGTTGGCCGTCTTTGCTCCGCAGCTTCGCTCGTTGTAAACCAACCAATCAGCGCACAGCTCATCTAAATAACAATGATATAAGGGGAAAAGCCAAGCCCCCACCCCTCGCCCCTTGGGTTGAAGCAACGGCCCCGGTGGATGTAGGTGGTATTGCATCTTCGACTTGACTTCCGTGTCTTCCGGTCGTTTTTAATCTATTAACTCCAGTCAACATTTACAAAACTATCTCCCCCAATAATTTTTGTTCGATACTCGAACCTGACTCATACTACTAGCTTTTTCATAGAATAATTTTTCCAGATTTTTGCTATGTTTGAAACCAATCCGAAATAGGTAAACTAGCACCCCATTTATTTGCTTACGTCAAGAAAAGTTGCCTCGAAACGTGTTCGCGGATACTAACAGGGGACGAGCACACAAGGGAACATCAGAAAGTGCTGATTTACCTGAGCTGAATGAGAACAAGGAGAAAGGACTTGGTAATCTAAAATTGCCTGCCTTAATTGTAGCACGTTTTACAAATGCTTGCACATATACATGACGGTTGTTTGTAGAGTTTATTTCCGTTATTTTAAAGCATATTTAACCATTTTGTAGGCTAATGAACGCGATTGTTCTCATTGCATGACAAAGTAGGCTAATTATAGCCTAATATAATTAGTTATAATATCGTGGCATGTTACGGCGTCATTGTAGATAACATGTTATTCTGGAGCAAAGACGAAGATGAATAAATCATGTCTGATAACGACAATATTGTTATGGTCGTTATATTGTTAGAACTTTATGTCAGTTAACACTACAACGATGGCATTAACAATAAGCTAGTAATAGTAAGCAGCACTCATCATCATTATAATAGTAACATAGGTAGGCTATAGCCTGTAGGCTTAATTTAGCTTGCTTTGCCGAGCTAGAACAACGACGGAGCCAAATATTCAAGCTTGCAGTTTCTTTAATCCAACACAATACTTAGCAGTCAAACTAAAAACACGGAGCAAAAAGAACAACGTATAGGCATTGCACGTATAATATTACAGTATTGGTTTTCGTAAGTTCACATGTATCTGCTTCTTGATCGGACTTGTACCACATTCTGACAGTTTTCTGCAATGCCTTAGCTCCAGCTCACAAGCTCGCGACTGGTTGTCGCAAAGTATGACGTGTACAGCTATTTGCAAGCGTGCACGAGTCTCGGAGCCAGCTTGGAGCTAGGAAAAAAGTGAGCCCGTTAAAAGCTATGGGCTCACTTTTTTCCTAGTTTAGACCGGAAGACACGGAAGTAGAAAGATGGCGCTGTCCATTTCGCGCTCTAGCTTGCTTCACTGCGCCACTGAGCACTTTTCATAGAAATGAATGGGGACGCCATCTTGGAAGACGATGTTGGCTCTCTCTACTTAATATTACCTCTATGGGAAAAGCTAGCGTTTTTTCCCGGGAAAAAAATGCTGGATGTAAAAGAGGGCATAGAACAGCACCCGGGCCATTTTCAGCCAAAACAATGTTACATACCCTATTCGGAGACCTTAAGGAACAGTGTAAAATACTCAAAAAACCCAGTCAATCACCCCTTTAAAATCAGCCAGGTCCTCCAATCAGCTAAAACCGACCCTGTATATATATTGAAGCTTCCCTTTCTACAGTAACTTCCGTGCACTTTTGAGGTTCACGTTGTTTAAATAGTAGCCTAACTTGTTTAACTAAATGCTCTGATGGTTCTTCCCTTTGGCAATTTGGTTTTACAAATAGGCTACAGATGTTCAGTGCTTCTTGGTGGGCAGATGAAGGAGCGTCTTACTCTTGTAGCTGTCGGATAATTACGTGTTTGTGAAAACTTACATGGCGATAAAAACCTATTCTGATTCAGATTCTTAATTTCTGTTAATATAATAAAATCACCGAATGAGCAAAAATACGATGAAAAAAAATAATTCCATAGGGTTGCGCTTTACCATCGCCATCTGGTTGTTTAGTGTAAGAACTGCACCTGTAATGGGTGGTTGTAAAAACGAAACGAAAACGAAAAACCACGGAAAATGGGTGGTCTTTCCGTTTTGGGAAAAAACGAAACGAAAACGAAAAACCACGTAAAATGGGTGGTTTTTCCGTTTGGGGGAAAAAAGAAAAAACGGGAAATGGGTGGTGTTCCGTGGGTTTCGCTATGTTAAATTGCTAATATCGAAGTTCAACCTGTTATTCATAGCCTATAGCCTATATAATTTATATAGGCCTATATAGGCTATTGAAGCTTGCTTTTCTACAGGTACACTCTTGCACTTTTGAGGTTCACGTTGTTTAAATTGTAACTTGTTTAACTACATGTTCTGATGGTTATTACCTTTGGCAATTTGGTTTTAATAATAATAATAATCTTATTGTTGATTGTGTGAACAAGCTGAGTTTGCCGTTGGGTTAACACAGGAGCGGAAACGATTACATCTGTTTTCCGGTTCGTTTCCTGGGCGTTCCGCATAACCCCTATTCCACCATCTAGTGGTTTAAAGTGTACATTACAAGTGCAGTTCTCACAGTAAACCACTAGATGACAATGGTAAAGCGCAGCCCTATGGAACGGGTTTTTAAACGTTGAGTTACAATAATGTAATGTTTTCCATTTGGGGGAGTGTGTCCTTGTATTGGGGGGAGGTGAGCAAGTCATCCTATTTGGGGGGAGTTGACTCGTATTTGGGACGAGTGTTTTAATTTGGGGGATGCACTCATATTAGGGGGTGTGTTTTGCACTTCAGGGCCACCGTACGAACCTGTTGATGGTGCCCATGCTCCCAGATTGTTCAGCGCTCTCACAGGCCTCGTCCTCTGAGATAGAGACCTACAGAAACAGAAAACACAACAGCCAATCAGGCAGGTGTGTTGGGTTGTGATGTCATCATGCTATTGTTAGTAGGAAGCCTGGCATGCAGTGATGCAGTGGTCCTACCTACCGACTTGGCACTACTGTTCCTTCCACGCCAGGAGAACCACCAGCGGCCTCCTTTCTTGGGCATTTTCTCTTTCATGATGTTCTCCACCGTGGCCTGGCGGGTACCACACACGCAAACCCAAACAACAACAACAAAAACAAACTTAACAACCAAAATAAATAACAGACGAAACTGCAATGAGGACCTGTAATTGGTGAGGTGAAAAAATGAGTGCAAGTGAAGAGGTAAACTAAGAGAGGGAGGGAGGGACTGTAAAGCAGAGAGAGAAAGAAAGAGGGAGAGAGTGACAGAAAAGTGGGGGAGGGGGAGTGTAAGAGAAAGCAAGGGAGAAGAGTCAGGGGGGAGGGAGAGAGAGATAGAGAAAGGAGGGGAGAGAGAGAGAGGAGAGAGAGGGAGAGAGAGCGAAACTGCTGACGTACAGGGCTGTAACCAAACACACCACTCAGACAACACAGCAGGAACTCCAGGGCTGAGTACACATAACTAAAGCAAGAGTGCTGTAGTATGGAGGGATGGCAGGGAGGACAGATTGTTTAACAAACAAAGAAATGAAGAGGAAAACCCAGAGGAGAGAAGAGAAGGGAAGAGACAGGTTAACTAGGGTGCTCTGGACCTATTGGTCCAAGTGAAACCATTTTTGTGGGGGATTTGACACGCGGAATATGCTATAAATCAGGATCATTCACATCTATAAACACATGGGAACATGACAGAGAGACAATATCACAGAATTAAAAAAAGAAAGGTGCCCAAGAACCACATCACAGTGCCGTGCAATGACACAGTTAGCCAACAGGGGGAGCAGCAACCATGCAAACATGAAAACTGCTCTAGACACATGACACTGAAACTCAGTAATGTGTGTGCGTGTTCAGCATGTGCATGATGTATGTGCGACAACATATACATCATCATGTTATTTCTATACCTTGGGCAGGGGCTTCTGAAAAGCTTGCATGGCCAGCATCACAGGAGCTGCAGTGCTCCAGTTGTAATACCTTAAGAGAGGAACATGATCTATATATAATAAGATTGATCATCAAATGAGTGTGTTCCTCATCCAGAGCCTGTCTGAGTACACAGTGAAGGATGGAAGGTCATATCTCACTTGGAGCCAATCTTCACTACCAAGTTAGGGTCGTCTATGATTGAGGGGTTCTCTGCAAACTGTTGATAGGAGATATTCTTTTCCTGGAACTGTTCTGTGTAGACACACACACACACACAGTTTGTGAGCTCCCTCCAAGCTATATCAATCACTGATTATTCACACACTCGTGATGAGAAATCTACAAATAGACCAAACTTAAAATAGCTCTGTAAGACTGTCTGATACAGACTTAAGCAAAACAGATCAATAATACACACCTAATATACTGTTTTAGAGTTTGTAGTAAACCTGGAGCAGTGTTATACGGATAGGGTCCCCATAGGGTCTCAGGAGGACTGACCTTTGCTGATCTCCCTGTTGTCGGTGAGTCCTCCACACAGGGAGATGGCGATAGAGGGCAGGTCCCCCATGTGGTCGCAGTAGCTGTCCACTCCGCTGTCCCCCCCAGAACTGACGGACTGGGGGGACAGGCTTGCACTGCGGGGGCCGTGGTCGGAACACGACCTCACCACACCTCCACTATCACTGGGGTAGGGTGAAGAAGGGGTGAGAGGGTTAGACTGCTTGCTTGTACGTGTGCACATGTGTGTATGCATGTTTGTGTGTGTGTGTGTGTCTGTGAAACACACCTCTTGGGGAAATAGAGAGCTGCTACCTCAGGCTCCAGCTCTGTGATGTCATCAAGGTAGATCCCGTCTGAACCAAGATGGCGGCTTCTTTTATCTGGGAAAAACAGTCACTTAGAGTTAACATATAAAAAAAAATGTAGCTAATAGTTTGTGAATTGGCATTCAAGTTCAATTCATCATCTACCTTTCCTCTTTGAAGGAGAATCAGTCTTGCTTAGGGGGCGTAACCCATTATCTTCCGTCTCTGACATCATATGAGCTGCTGCTGCTCCCATTGGCTCTACATCTGCATCAATCATCTCTGACTCTGCTCCCATTGGCTGTGTGTCTACCCTCAATGGTTCCGTACCCGCCCCCACAGTGACCACCGTTGTGTCACTAGTTCTTGTCTCTGGGATGTGGAGACGAAGAGACGCCATTCCCGATGTTCCGGAACAGTCTTTGTGGTGTTCTAATCGTGTGTTGTCAGAAATAACCCGGAAGTGGGTGCTTTCAGACACTCGGATGGATACCGGACACCCTGAATGTGGCTCCGACTTGTCTGACAGGAAGGATGGCTGGGGAGAGAGAGAGAGAGAGAGAGAGAGAGAGAGAGAGAGAGAGAGAGAGAGAGAGAGACATGGGAAACCCATTTACTACTTCACATTAAAGACTTGTGGCCATTGGAACTGTGTTTTACTGTGTGTTTTTTGTTACTTTGTCACATGGCAGGGACAGATTGCTCCGGTTACCGTGGCAGCCTGTGGAAGCTCCCCCCAGGCCCACAGCATAGCTGGGTTTTGATTGGCTGAGTTGGAGGGCTTGGTCATCAACTCTGAGTCGCTCTTAGGGGAGGTGGGGCGAGAGCTGTTAGGGCTGATATAAGAAAAAGAGAGAGCAAGAGAGAGAAAGAGAGATAACAAAAAGTTGTTTAGTCGTTTGAAATAAGTATTGACATCCTGTCACATAGATGTGTCCTGTCAGTAAGCTGTGAGCTGCTGATGTGTGTGTGTGTGTACCTCTGTCTTGGTGTCCAGTCGCCGTCAGACCGGGCGTACACACCACTCTGTTTGAAGGAGCCACTGGTCGGACCCTCCACACCTTCCCTGAAAACATCTCGCGTGGACACCCTGAAACAAAACACAACAGCATGTCAGCCCCCACACACACACACACACACACACACACACACACACACACACACACACACACACACACACACACCACACACACACACACACACACACACACACACACACACACACACACACAGTGAGTGATAAGCACAGCCGCTGGTCATGTGCAGTACTGCACAAGAATGTTGGCATTTGCCCTCTCAAAAGGTCAGGTGTCATAGTGAGAACTCGGTGAGAGTTCACACAAAACAACAACAGCAACTCAGCCCTGGGGTCAGTGCTTCCAGCCCCGCCGCAGTCCCCTTCACACTCAGCTCACTGACCGCACACTGAGCTTGATGAAAACCCTCCCAGGGTAACCCTACACTGCATATCACTGGTCACACATGCACATATACTGACACACACACATACCTCCTGGCTGTATTAGTCCAGGGTTAAACCATTACTGACATGACACCATGCATCATGCTGATGTCACTGTTTCCAGGCAGTTGTATGTCTGTGATTAGTCTGTGTCTCTGTCTTTCTTTTTTCATCTCTGCTATTGTGTATTTTTTCCTCTTTAATCCTATTTTCCACATTTCCATCTCACTTTGCCCTCTCCATCATTCTCATGAAATCTGTCTATTCTCCTCCATTTTTCTCTTTCTCTTTCTAATTTAATCTGTCTTGTCATGTGAGGCCAGCACCCCCCCCAAAAAATCGAGGTCCCTTTCCCAACCCTTCCTTCCTTCTTTATCCTCTTCCTACTTCCTTCTATTCTCAGACTCCTCCCTCTACCCACCTCCTCTCTCACCTGCTGCTCTCCTTCCCTGAGTCTGAGCTCATGTCGATGGCAAACATGTCTTCATCCTCGCAGTACTCCCCGCTCTCCTCCCTCCTCACGCTGTCTGCCCGAGCCTTCCTCCTCCTCTTCCTCCTCTTCTTCATGGCACCGCCGTTGTCCCCGGGGCTCCCGCTGCTCATCAGTGCTGCACCCTCCGATAGGATGGGGGAGGTGGCCAGGTAGGAGGGGACCACTTCCTGTTTACCGGCAAACAGGAAGCAGGAAATGAAAGGAGAGTGAGATAGAGAGAGATAGAGATGGAGAGAGAGAGAGGGGGGGAGAAATATATAAAGTGAGAGAGCAGGAGCACCTTAGTATGTTTAGGGTTGTTCAGATGCTTCCTTCTAAACACGGAAGTAGAGCAGAGAATCTATTAGGTCCCCACAAAGAAGCTTAGTTTTTTTTTATCTGAGAGAATTATTACCAATCTCAGAAGACCTTACTGGATTGACCATTTGTCCCATTGCAACACACACACACACTTGCGATATGTAATCTTACTGCTATAAGTAGATACCTGGATCAGCATTCGTAAACATACTTGACTATGGGCTACAGAGTGAATTACCACTGCAATACTGCTACATTGTCAGTGTTCAGCTAGCTCTTGGCAGGATATAACTGAGATTGAAATACACTTCAGTGCATCCAAACATTTCAGAGAAACTGGGCTTTTATCCCTTCAGAGCAAATAAATTGGCTACTGCCTCAATGAGGCAAATAAGCTAAGCGGGATGTGTTCCCAGATTCGGTGATTCTACTCTCCCTTCTAGGAAAGGAAGGGGCTCAAGGGGAGGTCCTGCAATGAATGTACTCCGCCCACCTCCCTGAGTGCTTGGAATACATAAATACTACTTAAATACCCCTCCTAAACTAATCAGAAAGTTTTGTATCTAAAAGGATCTGCATTCTCTACACAGAGTGGTGGACAGAAGTGCTAATTACATTTGAATGAGAATGTTGAAGGGGGGGTGGGGGGCTGCAGAGAGGAACAGAGCGTGTGCAGAGATATAACAAGGTTATTTGTGGTCTGACACCACAATCTAATGTTTTTTCAGATGAATGCCAGAGACCGAGACCTCCCCCTCCAACTGTGCCTGAGAATGTGACACCACACTGGGGGGATAAATCACCTGCTCTCCCTTGTCTGGCTCCAGAACCTTCCTCTACTTGTTTATCTTCTTTGGATCCGAACATGAATATATTCCTCGATTTCACACAATACATATTCTTATCATGGTCATTTTTTACATTCTAGCATGCTACTGTAGTATTAACGTTGCACTTCAGAAAGCCTATCTAAATCCAATTTGGCATTTTACAATGCATTTAACGACCGCATACTTTAAGTATACTGTATAAACAAGGATTCATAGTGTGGAAATGATGCTCTTGTTTTCCTGTCACATAAGGACATTCTAGAATGTAGGCCAGGGAGACTGGTGAATGTTTCTAAACAGGAATTCTGCTCTACATGACCTCCAGAGTGGGGAAACTCCTGGCCAACTCGAACACACTGTCTTGTTGTATTTATACTTCATGGAAAATTCCAGGGAAAAATATGATTACTTTTTATTCATGTAAGGACTTTATTCTATGTGGGACTTTAATCGTTTTGGAAGTCAAACAAGCAAAGTAGCTGCTTCTCTGACGTTAGCGGATTTCTAATGACATCTTCTCCTGTCAGGAGAGGTCAATGGAAATGTTTCAACAACAAAACGTTTGTGTACCTGTCCGTTTTCGGTTTCCATGACAAAGAAGGCCTCTCCGTTCTCCCCCAGCTTCATGTGAAGATCAACAGGCTCCCCGTTGATCTCCATGTCCACCTGGTCAAGAAGAAAGGCCAAGCACCCAGACCACCTTACTGACAACCTTCACGACATCTGTACAAATCACACAAGGAAGTCTCCCTAGTTCTGTTAAAAAGTAGACAGCCAAGGCTTTGAAGCAAAAACGCTCAGGAATAAAACAACTAACACTAAAAAGCACGCCTTGTTTAAAACCCCCCCCCAATAAAAACAGTTTTGAATGTTTGAAAACGGATCGAAAGAACCGAACCCTGAACCTTCCAGAAAGACGGCTGTCCCCTCCGCCACACCTGGAGGTTACCAGGTTGTCCTCACCACTTTCTCTCGGGAGCGCAGCACTCCCATCTTGCCGAAGCGCACGTGGAAGGGCGAGCACTGCAGGGTGCCGTCGGGCTGGTGCACCACGATCACGTCGATGCAGCCCGAGAGGGTGGCAGGGTTCAGGCCCCTGTACAGCTCCTTCACCTGCACAAACACCTGACCCGCCAGCTGACCCACATAGTTCATGGTCTGACGGGTCTGAAAGGGAAGAGAGAAGGAGAGAACAGAAGATAGCGAGAAGTTAGAGGTGAGACAGGTGAATCTGTTATAGAGTACCGGTAGGTCCCAGACTAAATCAGGCCAGCGCAAACATAACTGTGTAGGTTGAGGCTGTTGGTGTTTCAGTCAGCAAGTGTGTGATGGAGGAAGGGTTACAGAAGGACAGGACTGTTGACACGGTCTTATCCTGCCTCCTGTGGGTCAAGGTGACCTAGCAGACACACTGGCACAGCATGTAAGAATAGACGTACCCATGTACAGTCATATAGCCTCGTCTTTTGACAACTGTCATGGAAGCACTTGGGATTTCCAGGGCTTAACACAATGAGAAACACCTTTACAGCAGTTTCCCTTCTCCCTTACAATTCAACACATTTAAACTACAGTACATGCAGTCCAGGCCTCTCATTGAGCCTTTTAAGTAAGAGGTGTTCATTACCAGACGTCCACTATGCCCTCAGTCTGTCAATCAAATCAGTCAGGTTGACCTCTGCCATGAAGCTCACCCGCTGACCCAAATACAAGAAGAACAGGTATGTGTATGTGTGTGTGTGTGTGTGTGTGTGTGTGTGTGTGTGTGTGTGTGTGTGTGCGTGTGTGTGTGTTTGTGTGTGTGTGTGTGTGTGTGCGTGCGTGTGTGTGTGCGTGCGTGTGAATGCGTATAAAAGAGAAACAGAGAAACTAAGTGAAATAATATCTGCCTCATTCCTTCACAGTTCTTTCATAATACCAATAACCATTCAGCCAAGTATCTAATTCTGTTGAATAGGTAAGAGACAGTGGAACCCAGACTGAATGTAGAAAACTTCAAACAAGAACAAACGGCTCATTGTCGGTACCATGTCAAAGCAATAAATACTCCAAAATCACATCGGTCATACCATGCTCCATCAGACCATTTGGACTTCCTGTCTAGCACTCTAATGATTTACTTTGAGCCTACCACCAATCATGTGATGATATAGAGGCCAAGCTTCGTTTGGATAGGCCAGAATAGATAATAGTTACAGTGGGCTCACAGTAAATGATGTAGTATTTGTACGAATAAACGGCTGCAACATAATGTATAGGTCCATATCTTGTTCCAGTGAAAGGAATTCAAATGTGACAGCAGAACTACTAGAATAATTTCTCTGATTGTGCAACTCCTCATATCTACAACAAAGGACATGTTAACTGGACACAATGAAGCCTCAACCTTCACAATCACCAGGCTACTTTCAATACTTCATGAGGAGCTACTGAAGGTGTGTGTGTGCGTGTTTGGGGGCTCAAATTGATTCGAATAGTGATTATATGGAACTCTGCCAACCAGCTTCCCTCTCTCTCTCTCTCTCTCTCTCTCTCTGTCTGTCTCTCTCTCTGTCTCTCTCTCTGTCTCTCTCTCTATCCCCCATGCCTCTAGTCACCTCCTTGGCTCAAGGCCAGCATCAGAGTCCCCTAAGACCCATAGGAAGAGCAGGACAGGAGGCAAGAAGAGGAGGCTTGAGTCCCTGTGCTTGGGTGCTTGGGTGTGTAAGGTGGGTCTAAATTGGAGAAGACAAGATGCCTAGTTGGGTGGCTGTAGCTGCTTCCTCCAAAAACATATGTATAATGTTTACCAACAGGCAGTACACACACTACAGTACATACCTTCATCCAGGCATTGAGCATGTAACTGAATATGTTTTAGAGCCTATTTTCTACTGATAATATTGGTTTCTGAGACCATGTCATCTTATGAACTCATGGGCATATAGGCTATAGGCTACAATAAACCCAAATGATTATAAATAGCCTACATAATACTGGTATGTGTGTGCTCATCAATCATTATCGACATTTTATGTTTGGTGAGGACACTTTAACTAGGCTACTGGGCGATCCAATTTCTAATTGAATACCGCTCACAGACAGACAGCGCTCAAATGGCAAAAATAACATTAATACAAATAAACGATGAGTTGACTCTGTGAGCAAATTTGACTGTGCTACATTAATATGCTTTAGTCAATAGAAATACCTATTAACTTGAAAAAAAAACATTGGCATGTAAATCGAACATAATAACCCGAATATTGCAGCTTACCTTTCACTGACGAGTTGACTTCCTTTCTCAAAACAATACAGCTTCTCTGACAGTGGAGAACATGGATAGCCTACAACTGAAGCATCTTCATTCAGGGCGCGGTGTATGACTCTGATATAACTGGCTGTTACCTGCTGTTATCCGAGTTTCGGTTATTTAAAGCGCTGTATTGACATCTCTCTCGCTTTCTCCTGGACCTTCAGAAAGCCTTGTCAGCGGATGACATCACTGGAGGTGAAACTCGACTCTTCTCTAATAGCTGCCGCCAATCGGCGTCCAGATTTTAAATGCATCGTTTGGGGTTCCACAATAGTGCTTTAGATCCAGTGAACACCACCAAAATATGTGCAAATTTGTTTTTTTATTTTACGTGAAATCCTAGAACTGTATAGATCTATATTTTAATAGTCTAAGATAACAAATCGGTATCTGTGTTATAATTTGACTATATGAATCACTATTGAGTTGTTTTGTGGGCTGATCGTTGGATGGTGTTCTGCTTAAGAGCACGATAGTACGTTACTAGTAGCAACAGTCAATGCTGCCTGTCAGGATATGCTGAGGTGATCTTTCAGACCAATCGCAGCGCTCAGTATTCAAACGTTCGATGTCTGCAAAGTCTGAACGCCTACTGGAAAGAAATAGCTAACCACAAAGTACACCCTAAGCCAAATACAGAACTGGAAGAAAATCTAGGTTTTTCAAAACGCATACAGACTCTCTCTCTCTCTCTCTCTCTCTCTCTCACACACAGTCTCTCTCTCTCTCACACACAGTCTCTCTCTCTCTCTCTCTCTCTCTCTCTCTCACAGTCTCTCTCTCTCTCTTTCTCTCTCTCTCTCACACACAGTCTCTCTCTCTCTCTCTCCCTCTCTCTCACAGTCTTCTCTCTCTCTCTCTCTCACACACACACACACACACACACTTCTCACAGTTTCCCATAGTGCAGAGGCCAACTGGCACAGTCCATCCCAGATCCATGTCATCCCCACCATCCTATCCACCACTGTGACTCAGCTAACAGAACAGTTATAGCTGACCGCCATGTCAATGTTATGTGACAATAGCAACAAGCCAAGTCTGCATCTGGCTGGAATCAGCCATAGAAAACATTCAGTTTTAACAGCCATTGAGATTTATTTTTATAAGAAATGCCCTATAGTCATACTGTGTCTTTGGTCAGTTGACCAATTGAGTCAGTGTTGGGTGTGTCTGACCCTGCAGGTAAGTGTCATGCACAGGAATTCCACCTCTTTACCACAAAGACAACCCATAACCGCAGTTTGTAGGAACTGGGTGAGAGTCTTTCATTTTACCATTGCACTTCCATTGCACTTCTATTCTCCAAATACAAAAACACCAGATATTCCTCATATTCTGTCTGTATTTCTCACATATTGTGATTATAATAATCACTAAGAGCTACAGTATTAGAGAAGCTTTCTTGTGGACTCCTGTTGGAAATTAAACTAGACTACACACATATCAGTTGTTAACAGTAAATGGTAAGCCACACTGTAAAGCTGTAATAGCATTTATTTTATAAACAAACAAGCAACATATAGACAGATGGCACACAGTATTCACTTAATAATATTTTATCGGTCAACAAAATCAGTATTACCGTCATGGTATTTTCTGGCCTGTGTAGACTGTCGCTGGATCGGACCCTGAGAGTGCATGGTTGGCTCTCTGCCAAGGGGATTCGAGCGAATCACTATTCACTACATGTATACCTGCATCAGTGTCCAACAACAGACCTACCCCAAGTGTGGCCCCTGGCTGGTCTTGGCAGGATAATGGAAAAGCCCATTTCTATCCCACTTGTTTGGTAGCATCCAGGGGGATGACAAATCCCAACAATAGAATTACCAGTTTGTCAATTCTAATGGATATATGTTTATTCACATTGTGTTTACACACTGGGCCATAGAAATAATACTAGTAGAATTAATAGGACAGAGAAATAACACTAGGAGGTTTGCATTAGCAGGCCGAATATAGTAAGCACAGTATAGTAGAACAGTAAGCACATTAGTTCATGCCGCTCCAATCATGTTTTGTATATTCATTTATTACTAACCCTTTATGTCAGATGACAGAGTGCCAGCTAATACTGTAAACCGATCTTTCTTGCATGACAAACCCAGGCAAGAATGTGCTGTCTGGCTGTCTCAGCTGGGAGTGTTGGTTGGTTGATATGGGCTAATATTCAACCAATCAAGAACCTAGAGATATAGACTCTAAACACTTGAATTTCCTATGGGATTAAGAAGGTGAATTGAATTGAATCAAAGAAAAAACGATTGTACAAAGGCTTAGTGGGGCAGTTATGATTTGATACACAGTCTCACGGTCCAGCTGAAAATATAATCAATGTATCGCATATTGTACACAGAGAAACAAACACACAACAGAGAGAGGGGTCATTGTTCTTATCGTCATGGCATACACATCCACTGAAAATCAATTAGAGCTTGTGACCTCTTTTAAATAGAGTGTTTATGATTGCATTACATTGCACAGTTCAAAAGATGTATAAAGGGGTTGGTGCTTACATGCAATCTCCTACCCATTCAAAGAGTAATGGTTACATGAAAACCTTCTCAATAGAGTTGTTAAAGGTCAAAAGGAGGACCACACTTGTACATAGGAGAACACCGTGTTCTCGTCCTCCCTGCGTTCCCCCTCTCCCTCACAGCACCCCCATCCATTCCTCTCCCCTTTGAATTCTTAAATCCTGATGGCTCAGATCATCTAACGCGGGATTACTGAAACACACACCCCTGTCAGTCTCAGCTGCCACCCTGGGCCTGCCAGTTACCCTGCAACACACACACACACATACACACACACTGACAACTTAAAAGCCCTTTACCGGGCTGCATGTATTATTGTCTGTATTATTAAACATACTGGATGGTTAAGAAGAGACAACAATCACAGGACTAAACAATGTACTTCATGGGGTCATAGACCTTAGGTGAAAAGGCAGAAAGATTGTTTTCCCTTATCATCTACATGCTGCACAGCACCTCCCCATGCTGTAGTTCTCCAGCTTCCACATGCAGCCAAGCCAACACACTCTAGAACAACTATAAACTACATTACCCAGCTCCAAGTAGAGTCAGTAATATTCCCATCCTCGTGACACTCTTCAAAGTGTTCTATTGATATCATGATTCCATTGTCTGATGGACTCTTGACGCCGTCTTCCTTTATTGCTGCCATACTTCCTACAAAGTAGATAGAGGTTTACAGACTTGGGTAAACTACACGCCTGTGGTCTGTGCCTGACTAGTTCAGTTAGCATGTGAAGTGTCTGCGCTGTGAGAGTGGACTATGAACTACTAAATTTACCTGGACCCCTCGTCAGAAATCTGAGATGTGTCTTGAGTGGTCATCCAACCTCAAGAATCTGAGTCAAGTGTCAACCCTGGTCAGCTTACAGCTGATGTTGTTTGAGAAATCCCCTCGTCTCCAACTTCCTTGTCCCTGTCGTGTAGTGTCCATGTCATACAGATCAGTGTATGATTAGATAATGCTGAGACGGTGGCACCTGTCATCCCTTTACCCAAAGGTGACAACTGGTGCAAACGTTCTATGTTGTGCACCTGTTACAGTGGTCAACTCCAGAGACATTACAGGATTTGCAATTTGTTGTTGGTGTTGACATATTTAGAGTACTCGTACCACCTAGTGTTCAGAACCAGACGTTGGTAAGAACCAAGGCTTTGCATGACCGTGTTACTCTTTTCTCCAGAAGATGGCAGTAATCCACCTAATGTTGGTTGCTAACCACAATACTTGGTAAGAAGAAGAATTACTGTTTTGATGTCCTCCACTTCCGTTTGAGATTGCAAGCTTTGTTTGTCATTATGGTGTCCCACTACTTGTCCATACGTGTTTTCGGTTAAAAGTCTCAGGCATTGGGGGTTTTAATGTTCCGTGCAGCTAATATCAAGACCATCGGTAAAGCGGGAACCGGCTGGTATGTAGTCCTGAAATGGGTCGATTTTAGCTAGATCACTGGCGAACATTTGCTAGCTTGTCAGAAAAGTAGGGCAAACGATGGCTAGCTTGCTGGCTAGGTATTTTTATATCTTTGACTAGCTAGCTTGCTAGCTTGCCTTCAATCGTACGCTTTTTCATCTGTATTAAAGGTGTCATCTGATTTCGTCTGATGCTGGTACCAGTGGTAGGACCATTTAAACCACGCATGCCAACGCGTAGCTAGGTAGTACTAATCTAGTGGTAAAATACGATTGGTAGCTAGTTTCATAAAGTGAACGTTAGGCACAGGTTACAAGCCCCTTAATGATGTGCTGGGTGAGAAGGATGCTACCTTGCTTGGATTAAACCAACCTCGGTGTCGAAACATCTCCTATGGCTACTAGCTATGTCAAAGCAATCAATAAGCGTATGTTTTAGTAACTCAACAACAGTGAATCACCGCTAGCCACCATATTAACACGTGACATCTGACGACCAATGGCTTAACTGTTTCTATGGGTGTGAACTAGTATGCATGATCAGCAGTAGTGGCTGAGTGGATGTGTGGCCTTCTTTAGCAATACTTAAAACGCGAACAGACTCACACACACAGACTCAGCTATACTTTTTCCCGTTCCCATCTAAGCCTTCATATTCTGCAATCCATCACAAAGCTTCCCCTTTACTCAACCACACATCCCTCTCCCACTCTCCTCCCACAAGGCATTTTCGTCAGACCATGGACGAGCTGGTCCACGATCTGGTGTCTGCGCTGGAAGAGAGCTCGGAGCAGGCTGCGCGCGGGGGCTTTGGGGACGGTGGGGACCACGCCCTGGCTGTTGGCTGCCTGCTCAAGAGGCAGGCCAGGAAGCGGCGTGGGAGGAAGAGGCGTTCAGACAACCCCCACCCGCCCTGGGAGACGGGGCACCTGAGTGAGGGCTCCGAGTCCAGCCTGGATGAACATAAGGTGGGTGGGTGGGTGGGTGTGGGGTGGGTGGCTTGTTGGGTGTAGACCTGGCAGGATGGTGTGTCTATGTCTCAGACTAATTGATCACGTTCTGGGTATTTCCTCTGGTTCTCAGGACTACCGTGCCACCACGGGTGGAGGTGTGGCTGCCGGTAACAGCCACGGGCGAGATAACAGTGACTCCGATGAACAGCTGGGGCCCAAACGTCGCACTCCTCTCAACCCAGACACGGGACGGGGCAAGCGGCCACTCTGGCCGGACGACCCGGTGGCCGGCGAGGGGACCCGCAGCCTGAGACGGCGACGCAAGGTCAAACGCATGGCCGTGGACCCCCCTGTGGAGGCACTGACCCCGCCCACCACCACCTTCCTAGGGCCCCCACCTGTCCCCAAGCCCCTCGCAGGGTGCAGACCCCCCGGGCTGAGCTCAGCCGAGTGCAGGGGGGCCATGGAGCTGGGCGGAGGGGGCGGGGGAGAAGGGAGAGGGGGGAAGTGCAGGGTGAAGAAAAGGAAGATGGCCGCTCACAGACTGGGGCTGGAGGCGGCTGATGAAGGGGTCGTGGTGGAGAGTGAGGACGCCACTCCGACTGGACACAAGGACAAGATGGAGTTTGAGGAGCAGAAGGGTTCGGACGAGGACATGAGTGACAGGTGGTTAGTGTTGTGCTTCTTCTCTCTCTCGCTCCTGCCACGTCGGCTCTAGTTATTTTCAGTGTTGTTTCCATCTAAAAAGACAGCGTTGTGTGAAGTGACTGCTTTTTTTCAACAACCTTTTTTCCTCTCCCGTCATTACCGTCCTGTCGTCTGTCTGTCTGTCTGTCTGTCTGTCTGTCGTCTGTCTGTCTGTCTGTCGTCTGTCTGTCTGTCTGTCTGTCGCTTTCCCTTGTCTCCTTCCAGTGAGACCAGCAGTGTGAGCAACAGCAGTGATGGGGGACTGTACACCAATGACGAGGGGAGACAAGGTAAAGGCCATTTGCTGACCACCTTCTGTACTGGGACTATTCCCACACAATTTATGTTTTGTTTCCTGTTGATCTGGAAAGCATAGGACTTGAATTCCATTAGCAAAGTAAAGTCTCTGGACACGTCACTCTCTGACCCGCTCCCTCTTGACCCCCCCGCTCCCCAGGCGACGACGAGCAGAGCGACTGGTTCTACGAGGGCGAGCCAGGGTCGGGCGGGGCGTGCGGCGTGGCGGGGGTGATCCCGTGGTGGGAGAGGGAGTCGGGGGAGGAGCTGGACCTGGTGGACCCCGTGTTCAACAGCATCCTGACGGGCTCCTTCCCCATCATGAGCCCCTCCGCACACAGAGGTAGGACCCCCAGGCTCCCCAAGCTGACCCCCCGACTACGACAGGGTGACACACACGGCTCCCGCTGCAGTCATGCGATGTGGCAACTTGCTTCAGTGGTGACATCATCACATGCGTTGAGTTGTAATGGATGACGTGATGGGGGCCTCTGTTCTCCCTCCAGGTTTCCAGGCCAGACTGAGTCGCCTCCACGGGGGCCCCCAGACCTCTCAGGGGGGGGCTCACGACAGACTGACACGACACTCCCACCAAGACCCCCACTCCCACGAGTGAGTCCCCTGTGTTGATGTGTTTGAGAATGCTTTTGAATAAAAGCTCACAGTCGCTAAGAACTCCCTCTGTACTGTTGGGATACAGGGCAAGGTTGTCCTCCTGCAGTTGTAGATGCGTGTCCTTGTTGTGTATGTTTGTATATTGGAACTCACCCAGCTCCATCTCCCCCACAGCCCATGGTTCAGTCCAGGGTCGAGGAGAGACCACGGACAGGTAAGGCCACACCTGGATGCCCACCCAGTCCTGTCACTACTGCACCTGTTATCCCCTTAGCCTGCATCTCTATGTTAAGCACTCGTGAGAACCCGACAACAGAAATTCAACATGAGCTGACAGGCTGAGCTTATAGACTGACTGACATCATGACTTGATCTTTTTTTTCCTCTCCCTTTCTCTGTGTGTGTCTGTAGTTGCACTGGGACTCTCGGACAGACAGAGGGCACAGGAGGAGCTGTTCGATGAAGACAGCCAGCAGGTTGGTAACATGCTAGCTAGCCATATTTATACATTATGTAAAATACCTGTAGCCACGCTCATGGGTTATTATTTCACCAGGGGTAAGGCCTCCACTGGGGGGCGCTAGACTCACACTGAAGAGTCGTGCGTGGAGATCGAAAGCGATCCACTGGGTTGTGTTAAAGAATATGCGTTTGGTGTGTGTCACTGTCCAGAATCAGTCATGAGTAAATAAGTGTTACACTAGACCTATCCCGCCCTAAGCTTCAGAAGTGATACAGCCTGTGAATACTTTCACATGTTCTTCAAACCTGAGTTTGGACTGGCATGATCTGCACCTCAGTGAGACTCCCTGGAAAGGTGAAAAGCCTCTATGTCAGGATTGTGTGTGGTCGTGGTTGTTGTGACGACGTCGACGATGATGATGATCCTGATCTGGCTGTGGTGTTGCAGACAGACGAGTGGTCACCTGGGCTCCCTGTGTACAGGTGATGTCAAGCGGAGACGCAAGGCAGCCCCCCTGGGAGCACCCGCCCCCACAGGTACTCTCTCCTCCTCCTCCTCCTCTCTCTGCCCTCTCTCCCTATGGAGCCCGTCCTCCTCTTTCTCAGACCATGTTGGACTTACCCCTAAGCCAATCATGTTGGTGTGGTCTCCACCCTCCACTAATACCCTAAGCCCCAGCCCCGCCCCCAGTCCCTCCCCTTCTAAACCCTGCTCCCTCATGTCAGCAGTGGTGCGAGGCGGTAGCGGAGCAGATTAATCTGAGGGTTAAGACAATGGGATGAGGGGGTTAATGGGTCCGGATGCGGAGCGTAATGCCCGGCATCCCCACAGAAGGAAGTGATGTAAGAACGGAATCCCCACGGAAGGAAGTGATGTAAGAACGGAATCCCCACAGAAGGAAGTAATGTACGAACGGAACAAAGTTCCTCGTTTCTCTGAAAGTGTGGGCCCTCGTGGAGAGCGCAGGGTCAGTCCCAGGGCAGCGCCACCCGGGGGACCACGGTGGCCTCCCGTAAGCCCCAGGGTTGTGAGCTTCAGGGTTCTGCAGACTCCTCCCTCTCCCAGCCTCTGCCCAATTTAAACAGTCTTAGGCCCTAATCAAGATCCTCTCTCCACGTTCACAGCTATTAGCCCCGTCGTTCGTCCTCCCAGTCTCTTCCCTCGCTCCACGTGTCTTCCTCTTCCCATTTAGATATCTGGCGATGATCTCTCTCTCTCTCTCTCACACACACACACACACTTCTCACAGTTTCCCATAGTGCAGAGGCCGACTGCACAGTCCATCCCCAGATCCATGTCATCCCCACCATCCTATCCACCACTGTCTCTCTGAAATATTCTCTGAATTCTTCTCTCTAGGAGTGGTGGGTGAGAATGTGGGGCCCCTCCCAGAATCGAACACTGGGAATCGGATGTTGCAGAGTATGGGTTGGAGCCCTGGCATGGGCCTTGGGCCCGAGGGCCGGGGCATCACTGAGCCCATCCGGGCCACACAGAGACCCAAGGGAGCTGGCCTGGGCTTCATGTGACCCCTGGGCTTGTGGGCTCCAAACGCAGCAGGACAGGCTAGTAGGCCCCTGAAAGCTGCAAGGGAGAGGAACGAGGTGGACACTGCACAGACTAGGAAGAAGGAGGAAGAGAGACTGCAGTAACACATGAACAAATGAAGAAACGGATGCAACCCACAGAGAAGAGAGAGGGAGATTCCTCTTGTCTGGCAGCAGAGTGATCCAGGTATATCTGCACACCTGGTACAGGTATATCTGCACACCTGGTACAGGTATATCTGCACACCTGGTACAGGTATATCTGCACACCTGGTACAGGTATATCTGCACACCTGGTACAGGTATATCTGCACACCTGGTACAGGTATATCTGCACACCTGGTACAGGTATATCTGCACACCTGGTACATGTATATCTGCACACCTGGTACAGGTATATCTGGACACCTGAAACAGGCTGCGGTGCAGAGGGAGGATGCAGAATGATGTCACGGGACACAAAGGCACCGTGGAACAACTGTCTCGCTCAAATCATCAGCCCGGTTCTAGTTAGGTGTGTTTGGGGATTGTGTCACACAAAGCTGCTATGTCAGACGGCTTGTATTTGACTGTCACTGTTTTTATTAGCCTTGCAACATGTTCTGAAATATTCCACTTATAGTCTATTTCCCTCAAATGTTTATGTTGCCAGATAGGATTTTGGGTTTGTACAATGTAATAGTTAAAAAGCAACCTCTGTAATGTTGTTAAATGGCTTAAGATGTGGCCTACAGCTCCTGGGCCAAATTATTTCCCTCAGGCTTGAATGTGTTCTGGTCAGGGGGATGTGAAATCATATGAAATTGTTCAGAAAGTGGATGTTTTACAGGCAAGTTAAGTTGATTGGCTTGGGTTATTAATGTCAGCAGTTAGCAGGAACAGAGGCTCAGATGAGAACATAAAGGCTAGCCCTTGGCCTGGCCAAAACGGGTTTCTGTAAGTAGCAGGTAAAAAGCTCCAGTTAAATATTTAGTCCTGTGTAAACATTAACGTGACATGGGAAAAATGGACCTAATTGATAAAACTGCATCATTACTGCACACGTTTTAATATTTTTTTTTAATACACAATTTCCATTTTTATCATTGTGTTATGAGTGTGTATCCCTGCTTTTATTATACTTGTTTTGTTGTTTTATTCACTTGGATCAGGCTACTGAGTGGGACTCAAGTCGTGTTGGAATGTGTGGATGTCTGGAAAGAACAATATGAAAAGAGGAGACGATGTCCCCTAACACTCCCTGGTTCTTACGTGTCTGTTGTTAATCATTAAGAAACAGAACTCCTAGCAATGTTTTCCCCAAGACAGCGAACCATGGAAGGGCCTAACACAGACAGCCGCTGGAGGCACTGACATGTTTCAATATGGAAATGTATTTGCCTAAGGTTCTCCATCCTCTATTCACCTGGAACTTACTTAAGAGGGAAGAGTTAAAGATTGACAGACTTTTCGCTGAAGTCGTTCATTGTAATTGAGAGACCTGGGAAACTGCTTTGCTAATTCGATTGCTTTGCTAGATTATTTGACAAAAAACAGACGGCTTGTTCTGAGAAGAGATTTTTCGAATCTTCCGATGTTATCTGTCTTCTACTAACCTGAATGTCAGAAGACATCAATTCCTCGGTTGCACATTCAGAATCAGTGCAGCTTATTCACACCTGAGTTGATAAACTATTGTTTTTGTGTTTTTCTTGATTACGGTTCACCTCCCTCTCTTGAACCCGAACGTTCTAATGTCATTCATGAACTTGTCAATGTCTTTCCCACATTGTTTCCAAATCCTCAAATACATGACCGTAAAACAAAGCTTTTCTAAAAATCGCAACAAACTTCCTTTTGCAGTTGGATAAAAGTGTGAAAGTGACTCATTGTTCTGATGACCTGACAGAAGTTGTCCTTGCCATCAGATCTGGGATCAGCTTCTACCTCGATGCTTTAATCATGGGAGGATAATCAAATCAGAAGTATAACTACACCAGGGGGATTGTGACAGCTGGTCAGTAGAGCGAAAAGCAGTTGTTTGTGAGTCATAAAACAATAAACCCAGTTTAGAAGTGGTCTGACTGCGTACGTGTTTTCTCTTGTACCCACACCCGGCTTCATGAAATATGCCGTCGTTTGACGGTGGTTCCGTCAAAGCGCACACCTTACTCCCATCTTACTCTCCCACAAACTCCCATATCAACACTTGCATCCCCATGCTGACTCAGAACATCCCTGAAACACGATGCCACCGCGCTCTCTCTCGCTCACTCTCTCTCCTTTTCCCCCCCTTTCCCTCCCTCTCTTCACTCCAGCAGTCCCAGTATCTATGGGGATACAGACTAGAGGAAGCAGTGTCCTCTATCTGCTCTCTTCCTCCTCACGCGCACACACACACACACGCACACACTCAGGACTCCCCGGTGAGGTGCAGGAGGTGAACTCGGAGCCGTTCTGAGGGAAAGGAGAGAAGAGGACGAGAGTGTGTGTCTGTGCCACTGCATCAGAGAGCAGAGCAGAAGAGGAGAGCCGTTTGTCCTTGAGATTGACTGACTGCAGAGGCAGCTCTAGGACTGTGGATGAGCCTGTGACTGTGAGTACTGGGCTGGGTCTGGGTGTGGTTTACCACAAGGGTTTTGGGATAGAGGGCACTGGGGGATTATGGGGTTATAAGTCCACTGTGTATTCATGTCTGCGTCACTGTGTGTGTGCTTCTCTCACCTGGTGGTCAAGCTCCTAAATCTCATGTGTAGGAATCTAACTATCTCTGTATACTAGGCCTGCCGCGTGCGTGTTGGCTGAAGACACGGCAGGTTCACAAATGTCGTTTTTTTTTATCAACCTCTGAATTGATAAAAAACCTTCTGTCTGTCCCTTTCCTTCTCTCTCTCCATCTGTCTTTCTCTCTTTCACTTCCATTCCGTCTCTCTCTCTCTCTCTCTTTCCTGTTCTCTCTCTCTTACTTCCTCCTCGGCGTTGACAGATCGATAGTTATACATCTATAATTGGAAGCCATCAGTTATGGCGGTCCTCCAAAGCCAGCCATTATCGTGTGTAATCTTGCAGAAAATTACATCGGGACTTGTGTACCTTGGCTTCAGCCCGTACCCACTGGTCGGTGCTAGGCTGTCTGTCTGGAGTTCAGCCTAACCACCAACATGGAGGGGGGAGAGGGAGGTAAAGGAGGGAGGGGGTGAGCTTGCCTCGCCTCACTGGCTGGTGCTCCACCGCCTACTGTTCTTGGGGGAGGGGCAAGCGTCATGTGACGGATTTGGTGAGGGGAGAAAGAAGTAGAGAAGATGTCATGTGTTCGGTCTGCTGGACATATAGTGAAAGTCATCCAAGAGTTACATTAGACCCACGCATCGGGGCATCATTGGGGGGAGGTGGCGTGTGTTTGTGTGCATCTGAGAGTTCCTGATGTCAGCAGGTGTGTGAGACGTGCTGGGGGGTGTCTGGTGCTGACTCGCCGCTTCCACAGGGATCTGAGAGCTGGACTGGTAGATAAGGGGAGGACAGGCGTGAGAACCAGAGTCATATTGCAACCTGTCTCTTTGGATGTCTCTACTGTCACATGTCTATTTCCCTTTCTCTTTTGAAGAGACGAGGGAGATTGAGCAAAGGTCAGAGTTCACGGAAGGATAGGTTGAGATAAAAGAAGAGATTAAGCTGAAATCATCGGAGGAAAAAGTGACAGTGAACGATCACAAACAGAGGCTTGAGGGAGGAGAGCAAAGAAAAATAGAGAGAGAGAGACAGGCAGGTTGGCAAGGATCTTAGGCAGAGACAAAGTATAGAGTTCACTGAAGAAGCCTATAGATGATCTTCTGTACCTAGCTCTCTCTCTTTCTCTCTACATTGCATGTGAAAAAACATATGCCATTCCACAATACTTGCCCAGTCATGCAAGTGCAGTTATTGACTGAAGGAAGGAAATAAGGAAGGATGGATTTTGAAAAGTATTCAAACAGGCCAGGCCCAGTAGAGGGTGGTATATGAGTCCACCAGGGAGCAAGTGTGTGTACTTCCATGTGTTTCACACAGCCATACTGCATGTGTGTGCCTGCACTGTGTGTGTATTCCAATTCCTTCTTAGGTCCCCGAGGTGTCCCAAAGGGATCTCAGATTATCCTTAGATCAAAGTAAACCATTTAAAAAGCATTGAGCTCTGAGCTGACCCAGTGCTACTTGGCTCTGTCATGAGGCCTGGCCCTGAGCAGCTTCCAAGGTTTCCCACACCATGTTCAGCCATTCGGACAGGGCAACGACAGCGGATCCACTTGATTCCCTGATCCATATTCATTCTGTGATCAATGAATTCAGCAGCCAGGCTGTTCTCTCCAGCAGTCATCTCTCGATCCATAGACATGTTCTACTCTCATTCCTCTCATCTGAAACGGACGACCTTAGCGCTCAAATTTTTTTGCAAATCTGTGGTGATAAACGGTCCCCGATCACTGCTACTGGCAAATTACACACACACACACACACACACACTCCTTGCGTTGTTCTTTGGTTAGTGTCTTTCACAGAAAACCACTTTATTGTGTTAGATGGCATTGACTGTATCTGTGAGGAGGAACAATGGTGTTTGCTCAAAGTGTCAATAGACCTAGCCCTGTTCACGGTAATTGATGGATGACTTGGAATCAGGTGCAGGGGTAAGCTAATCACACCATGAATGTCTCTCTCAGAGCAGATGCAAAATCAGATATACCAGTGACTGTGTGTGTGTGTGTGTGTTTTGGTAGATGGGGAGTGTGAGGAAGAAGATGTATGTGGGTGTGTGAGAGTGCAGACACTGGGTGTGCGCATACGTGTAGATTGAGAGTGTGACGGGGAAAATGTGTGTGAAGTAGTGTGTTCGACTATGAATGTGTGCGTGTGAGTAGAGAGGCTAAGGTGGGGGTGGTGAACACCGTTTGACTGTCCAGTTTTGGAACTCAATCTGACAGCTGTCTCTTAGGGGAAAGTCGAAGGGGGCTTTGGGCTGGGACGTCAAGACCCCCTACTCTCTCTCCCTCTCTTTCTCTCTCACACACACACACACACTGTTTTTGAGAAAACCTGAGAAAATCCATTCTTGGTCAATATCTGTCCACTTGATCTTTTGTTTCAGATTCCTCCCTGTAGTGCTGCTATCGGGTTTCTGTCTCCTCCCTGGATTCTACCCCTGTCTTGAGCTTTCTGAATGTTTTATTACATGTGGCCCTGAGAATGCTGCGGGCTTACAGGCTGTGGAGGGAAACATTTGATATCCGTTTGAATTTTTCATTTCAAGTGTCTTCCGTCGATGAAAAACAACGTCACAACACTGTAAATCCTCAGTCTTTCTCGCTACAGAGCAGGGTCAATCGAGTAGAACATGTCACATATGAAGTCTCAGGTCAACATAACACGATTATAGTATAAACTCTGTTTCTTGTCATTTCATTCAGAAATTCTAATGACTGGAGTCACATGGACAGGAGACAGCTCGACGTTAAGACATCAAAACAAGAAAGCTGTGTGGCACTATGCATGTCTGCTATCAGCTAAAACAAACTACTTCTCTGTGTTTCCTAACCGGAGCTGCAAGCTAGACACTCTGACCCGGCTCATGTGTGACCAACCATTGTTGTAACTCACCACATGGCGACCATCGCAGTGCCAAGGGAAATGTCAGCCTTTGTCAAACAATTGACCCAGCTGATAACAGCCCAAATAATCTCAGCTCTCCGCCCCTTGTTTCATTTGCACACTGCTTTGTAAATTAATTAGCGACTCGAGGAACGCAACAAGAAATCTTGGCACCGTGCTTTCAGAATCCATTGACAGTGGTTAAGAGCTCTGCTTCTTAAAAGCCACTGGGATGATAAGTACCGTGTAAACATTGGGCTTCCTTAATGGTTTATTAAAGATAACATCTTGGTCTAGATTATTTCGATGTGTGTTGGATAAACACGAGATAAACATGGAACACTAAAGCAGTGTATGGGGTTTCTAAATGACAGCGAGAAAAAACACTTTGTCTACCACTGGAAAGCACAAAGTTGGAGATTGGACATTAATGGGATTGGAAGTGTGTGTCTGCATGTGTGTGTGTGTGTGTGTGTGTGTGTGTGTGTGTGTGCGTGCGTGTGTGCATGTGAGTGTTTGTGTCTTTGCTGGTTGGTGTTTCAGCTCCTTTGATGTGGTACATGAATCTGTGACCTTTAAATGTGTACGGCATAGGACCGTGGATGTTAGCACAGTGGACTTTGATAGAGTGTGTGGAGTGTGTCTGAGGTGTTTCATGTGGTACGCGTGCAGCACATTACCTGTGCGATAACAACCACTCCATGTCGTCTGCAGTCTGGAGTTTATCGAAACCGTAATTGTCTGATAGTTTTGCTGTTGACTCAGAATAGGATAATAAACTCAGTTGTGTGTGTTCCAGTTCCACTATAGAAAGCTAAACGGGGTGAGGAGTTACTGGCTGATTAAGCAGGGTGTCTACCTCCTAACTGGAGGGTCTACTGATCAAAGAGTGGAGCAGAGGAAGATAAGATCACACATCTGTTATTGCAACTGCTGTGTAGTAGAGAATGTAAAGTGTGGTATAATTTAGGACAAGCCCTACAAATGCCCTTGTGTATATATATATATATACATTACAATATACAATAGATGAGACAATAGATAGACAATAGATGAGTTCTCTGCTGTATATATATATATATATATACCACACTTTACATTCTCTACTACATATATATATATATATATATAAAAGTGGTAATATAATAAGCGACTTTGAGTGTCTTAAAAAGCGCTATATAAATAAAATGCATTATTATTATTATTATTAATATGATGTTCAGCATCTTACTGTACATTGGCATGACATAAGATACAATAATCAAGGCATGGTTCACATCTGTAATCTATTAATTCAGCGTGGTTCAAATAATTAGTGTGTGAGTGTGTGGAGCAGCTGTTATACAGTATCGAGGTGATACACAAACAAACAAACAAACAAACAAACACCCCCCCCACACACACACACACTCACACACACACAGAGAAGTGGTATGTCCAGAATGTTCTTCAGGATCAGGTGTAATTATAGAGCTCTGAGACCACCACACACATGAATAGACACATTCCATCAGTCCTGCATATGATTCCTTAGACAAGAGCTTCTTGGGTTTCAAAGAGCTTAGTACACTCCATGCTCTCTCCAACATGAACCCAAGAACCCAGAACCTTTACATGTTTATTGAATCAATGTGGCTATTTACAATCAAAATAATTCATTGTTTCCTAAATGTCTCAGTGCCTAACTAAAGTAACACAACAATTGGGGATAATGTATATATATATATATTAAGTGTTTTATAACATTATTAGTTCTCCAAGCCCTTACCTTGTCTCTAGTGTTCTCTTCAGAACCTCTGTCATGTTTTAAATACACACAGCCAGTTGTCAGCTCTTATTGGATCAGAATAGAGCCAACCACGTGTTTGCATCACGTTCCAAGGGGCGGAGCATGCCAAACAAGCAGTGGATATTCATGAGGAGTTACCATGGCTTTTCTGTCGTCTGACACTGAGCTGGCCAGAACAGTTATGACCTCACGGCTTCTGGCTACTATCTAGTGAAGGTGTGTGACAGAGAGACAGAAAGAGCGAAAAAGTGAGTAAAGAAGAAGGAAAGGAAAAGAAAGGTAGAAAGAAACATAGTGACTCAAGAAGGAGACAGTGTCGGAGAGACAGGGAAGTAGAGAGCAGATTAGAAAGTGATAGGGAGAGAGCCCGCAAGAGTGACAGCATCGGAAAACAAACCGAGAGGGAGAGAACGAGATAAAGAGAGAGAGACAGGCAGTAAGAGGCAAATAAGAGCGTGAGAGAGAGAGAACCTCCAGCAGAGACAGCAGGGTTTCTCCCCAGATTATGGTGACACAGGGCACATGGATTTAGTCGAGTTGTATCTGCCGGAGTGCTTCACCTACCACTCTGACACTGAGTAAGTACTCTCCTCTACTCACTTCCACTCTCACACAATACTGCTGGCCCACACTTCAAACCTGCTCTTATGTTTCTGCTACCAGCCTGTGCTTGTCTAATCTGTTATCTGCTTTCGGAGATGTCAGGGGGTTGAGCCTGCATGTGTTGACTGTCCATAGAGACACAGGAGGTCTGTGTGACAGGAGATGTTGTTACCTATAACACATGCCGTTTGATTAGCCCAGTGGTTGAGACTGACTCAACTCCAAACACCGCCATGTTGAAACTGCCTGTTTGTGAACTATTGGGTTTGAGTGTGCGGTTCTCCTTCAGCAAAGCTCGGCTGCGTTTATAATAAAAAAGAATGTTTGCTAGAGAATAAAACCGAATACAAATCTTTTTGGATCGTTGTATCTACAAGCAATGTCACAGAAGGCTTCAGAGATTCCCGTAGATTTGCACCTCCAACCAACCTAAAATCCCTCAGTGAAGACAAGGACAAACTCCCAGGAAAGAAAACAGAAATGGAAGACACGTTGAGGAGTAATTCAACGAGTGATCCTTTCCACCAGAGAGGACTGGTGATACATAGGGGAGCAGATCACAGGCTGAATTCCATAGGTAACACCAGAGAATGTATGTAGAAAGTGTGTGCTCTGAGACTGAGGGAGAGACGGAGAGAAGTAGGGAGGAGAGGGGAGGAGAGGGGAAAGAGAAGAGAGATGGGGGGGGGGAGAGATGGGGGGGGAAGAGATGAAAGGATGGACACTGAGTGGAGGAGCAGTCCTTCAAGGCCCTGGCTAACCCAACCCCTCAATCTGAAACTAAAAGTCTTTAGTGAGCGGGGGCGGCCCCCACACGATCCTCCTCATCTCCTGCTGGCTCCATCAAATATAAAACCCCTGCTTGACAACCCCCTGACCTAAATCAGTCACCTTGTGAGAAAGGCTGCGGTCTGGGTTATTTGAGGTGAATTAAGTGTTCTGTTATATTGGAATGTTAGACTGCATGTATTCAGGTCGGACGAGGAGGAGAAGTCCCATGCTCCTCCCACTCTCCTCACTTGGCTGTGTCTTTTCTTTTCCCCTACTTTATCACTTCCCCTCTCATGTCTACCTCTCTCGCCCTCCTGTCTTCTCTCCCTGTCTCATCCTCCGGTCGGTCAATGACTTTGTTATGACTCCTCATTTGAAAGTGAGTGTTGCCTCCTCTGCTTCCTTTCAGCACCCCCCCTCCCCCCCAGAACACACACACACACAGTTAATGACCCAGTGACGGACCCCTTTCTTTCTCTCCCTCTCAGTCTTTTTTCACATTCTCTCTATCTGTCTGCTTCCATGTTCAGCCCCCCGCCCTGTTCTCTCATTCTGTTGAAAAGTCTGTCGTTTCACGCTGCGTTTACCCTTTGTTACCAAGGTGCAGTTAGAGATGTTTTGGATACGAAGACACACACACACACACACACACACACACACACACACACACACACACACACACACACACACACACACACACACACAGACACACATTTATATTCTCCAGCAATCCCTGTCAATGTCACTCTTTCACTCTCTTTTCCGTTCTCCACTCGATGTCTTTGTTGTTAAAACACCTATAGATTTACAGAGCTGCCTGCCTGCCTGCCCGCCCTGTGGCATCATATTCCACCCTTCTGTCATGCTATCATGCAAGAGATATCTAATGTTCCTCTCAATGACTGAAATGTGAACGAGCCGGTGTATTCTTGCTGTAAATGACACAGCGGTACCCGTGTCGTAGAAGCCTCATGAGAATTCCAGTGTTTTGCTGTTGTGCATTAACAAGGCAGCAGTTAAGGTACATGCAGCTGCACGGAGACCAATGCTCTCTACCTAGAGAGACAAAAAGCATGTTACATTCATTCTAAGTAAACAAAGGGTACTCAAGAAAGTTAGACGAGGCACACAAAGAGGCAGACGGATCGTCACGGAGACACAGGACCAGAGGAAAGGATTTGAGTAAAAGTAGAAACTGATATCGCCAAAGCCCCCCCGAAACCCCCCCCCCACTCCTGCCTTCCCACCACCACCACCACACACACTCTGTGGCTTTCGAGAGGTTAATAGCGCGTGGCTGTGGTTGACTCTGCTGGTGGGAAAAGCAGCCAGTGTCTTTGCCTGCCAAATGAGCTGTGGTGGGGAGTGGGCCTATTTACATGGCAGGAACCAGGCCTCCGTCTCACTCCATAGACCTCACAGAGTCACAATCACTGATGGACAGAGACAGAGGAAGGAAGACACACGACGAGATGAAGAGTGTAGGGAAAGAATGTGTGTGTGGTGCGTGTGTGTGTGTGGTTTGGTGGGAGGGGGGGTGGCGTTAGGAGTTGTGCCAGCCCATTGTGTGTGTGTGTGTACATGCGAACGTATCGTTGAGTTGGTGTGTACGTGAACGTGGAGGAGATAGAGAGACAGCGAGCTGCTTTTATGAGTGGGTCTGGCGACACACGATGGCATGTGAGCATGTGCCAACGTATGTGCCGGAGTGTTTATGATGACACATGAGCACATTTGAAGGCATGTCCGAGTGTGACATTGTGAAAGGAGCCGTCCCGAGGGGGCGAGGAGACACGCGTGCGACTCGCGTGTTTCCACGCTATCGAGTGTCGCTCTTTGATGGCGCGCGTGCCCATGACGAGTGAGTGCGTGAGGGTGATCCGAGCGTGTCTGTGTGCTTAGGGCTCCGTGAGGGGGTTCGGGGCTGGTTGTTTTGTTTACATTTCCATGTGTTTGCTTGAGCGATCTCCTGCTCTCACAACAGGGAGGTATAATGGACCGGAGCTTTGCATATGTGGGAGACAAAAAAACGGCCTGCTAGGCCCGGCTTAGATGGATGGCTGGAGAGATGGCCGGGTAGAAAGAGAGGGGGAAGAGTGTGAGAGAGAGGGGTCTTCGAAGTGGCGCTGGAAGACAATTCTTCCGTGTAGGCCCGTGCACGTCATAATCTGCGATTGCATTGGTACGGCCATCAGAATGTCGTACAAAGACATCAAGTTAGTGTCATAAGATAGCATTTACAGCTTGTTATTCATCCATCTCTTTTGATTCTCTCTTCTCTTCTTCAACATGTCTCATCCTACCCTGCTCCTCCCAGACTCCTGGACAGGATGTCAGTGCGGGGCTTAGACCTCCCCTGTCCCCCCTCCATCAAGCGCGAGCCATCCAGCCCCAGCCCCAGCTCCCAGGGGGACATCAGCCCTCCTCAGCCCAGCCCAGGGAGCTCCTCCTCAGACACCAACTCCAGCTACGGCCTCCTGAGCAAGAGCCACAACCACGCCAACGAACTCGACTCCCCAGGTCTCTACGGACACACAGCCGGGCTACCCAGCGACGGAGGAGCCAACAGGTACAGCGCGTCTGTGTGTCATGGATTTAGTAGGAACATCATGTCTTCCTGTGTAGAGAGTCAGTGAGTGAGTGTGTGTGATAGGTTAAGTCTCTCTGGTTCTGTCCCCTCCAGGAGGTTTGGTGGAGAGGATGGCCAGGTGAAGTGTAGGTTCATGCTGGGCTCCGTGGCCAAGCGCCTGTGTCTGGTGTGCGGGGACGTGGGATCAGGATACCACTACGGAGTAGCCTCCTGTGAGGCCTGCAAGGCTTTCTTCAAGAGGACCATCCAGGGTGAGACACAAACACACATTTCTGACTCAGGATCAGGGTCTCCATACAGCCGCTCTGCAATCGACTCATCTGGTCTGCCAGCGAGAGCGAGGGGAAATCTGGACGGAGAGAGCTGAGGGGACAGAGAAGGAGAGAGAAAAGAGAAATGGGGAGATTGTTAAGTGTACGTCTGCTGAGACAGAGCAGTTACTGTCCCCTGAAGGCCAGACCTTTAACACAGGTTCATACAGCCCCAGAGAGTAGGAATCATTCACACACACACACACACACACATTACTGATGCATTGACACACTACACATAAATGCACACATTCAAACTAAATACAGGACTTTAACCTCTCCCCCTTCCCCCCCACTTCTCACTCCCCACACACACACACAGAGATAAATTTAGCGATTTAAGCAAAGGATCATGTTTATACAGTCCGTGAAATGTGAAAAACCTGTTTTGAAAAGCATTACTACAGGCGTAAGTCAGAGCATAATGTTTAGGTGTAAACATCTGATGTTCACAGTCATGTTCTGGGAAATCCGTAAAGACATTATCTGATGTTTGCTCACAGCTCTTTCTAAGTTAATGTTGTGTTGAAGCTGACCCGTGTTGGTTTTTGTGCATAATCATGTATGTAATCCTCTCTGTGTAAGTGTGTTAGTGTGCATTTAAGCCATAACCAACGTATGCAAGCCGCATGTAAAGTGATTGTCTGGCCTGTGGCCCTGTGCCATAGGGTTAAGGGTTGAGGTTAGGGTTAAGCCCTTCTAAAGCGGACTCACATATGGGCTTTCTTGGGGTTGAAGGTCATCTGGGCTGTCAGATCAAATCCTTAGATCTGGTGCTAGGATGATCAGATACTTCCTGATTGTAATAGAAAGGGACAGCTGAAGCGGCTGGGGATTGGCTGACTTTCATATTCAGAACTGACGTCCTTGCTCCTGTTCTCCCTGTCTTACAGTTCTGAATTGTGATGAAGTGATGAATGGAAAGAAAGGATTCATCTTTACTATTTTCCCTCTCCCATGTTTGCATGTCTCTCCCTGCTCTTTCCTTCTTTTTCTTCTTATTCCACCTGTCTCTTCTCCTCTCTTCTACACCTCATTCTCTTCATTTTCCAACTGTATTCCCTTTCTCTCTCCTCCTCCCTCTCTCCCTCTCCCTCCTCCAGGTAATATTGAGTACAGTTGCCCAGCCAACAGTGAGTGTGAGATCACCAAGAGAAGAAGGAAATCCTGCCAGGCGTGTCGCTTTACGAAGTGTCTGGCCGTGGGCATGATGAGAGAAGGTGAGGGTTATTAACTCTTATCAGTCTCACGCTGTATACATGAATACACACAGGCCAAAGGATGGCAGTGTCTGGACCTATGGGCTACTGTGTGAAACCCAAGTCCTTCAGCCAGTTAAACAGGTCCAGCTTCTCTGGCCCCAGCTGCCTTGATCTACTTACGTGTTTTGATAAACACAAGGAAAGAACAATGAGCAGCATTTCTATGGAAAGGTGTGGGTTGGAGGTGGAAGTACTGTTACTACTACTGTCTGCTCCCCTCTGTACTGTGTGTGTGTGTGTGTGTGTGTGTCTGGTGACATATTGTTGGCCAGATATAGAGGTGACCCAACAAGGCAAACAGCAGCTACAGTACGGCTGGTACCTCATGAGCCACTTGTGGAAGCCTTGATATGGGCACCATTTGCTCTGATTAACGGGAAGGAGAGAGAGAGGAGGGTTTGGATCAGGGCCTGGGTTTTAAACAGGGTGGAGAGGGGGAGGAAATATATCAAATATAAGAGAAGTAAACGGGAGAGTAAACGGAGAAAGGAACGGAGAGAGAGAGAGAGAGAGAGAGAGAGAGGGAGAGGGAGAGGGAGAGGGAGAGGGAGAGGGAGAGGGAGGGAGAGGGGCGATAAAGAGCAAGCCACGATCGAGGGCAATTCACTGCCACCTGCTGCCTCCCTCCTCAGTTCATCAGCTTTTGATTAAATCAACCGTCAGCTATAGAGTGACAGAGACCAGCATATGTTTACTATCACTGTGTGAGTGTGTACATGTGCATCTCTGCATGTGTGTGTGCTGGCATGCACGCGTGTTTATGTATACTCCACACCACATGACTCATTTCAGCATATACTTCTGTGGTGTTTGTGTGTGTTTGCATGTGTGTGCCCTTTTTTAATTAGCTGCTTTTAATAGGTTAGGGCATCTACTGCATCCAGCCCTGTCTCCCTGCCTCCCACTTCCCTCCCCCACCTCCCCCCTCCTTTCTTGTAAATTCCTCCAGATGTCTTGTGGGATTCCTGGACCTCCATGAAATGTGAAGCGCCCCTCGTAACTGCTGTCGTAACCGGTCTCGTAACGCGCCTCGCCGTGCCTCATAATGCCCCTCTTCCTCCAGGAGGCAGCAGTAAAGACCGAGACAGGGGGGTGTGACTTTTAACAAGGAGGCCGAGTCCATATTAAACCAGACTAAGGACCAGAGACCCTGACAGGACATGATTAAGTCACGTCCATCGTCCCTCTCTGCAGCCACTCTGCTGTCATGAGCTGAGGGTACAGACCCATGTGATCACGAGCTGAGGGCACAGACCCATGTGATCACGAGCTGAGGGCACAGACCCATGTGATCACGAGCACAAGTGGCCAGGGTGTCATCAGCTGCAGACCGCCGTTTTGCTGCCTCAAAAGTGACATTTTGAATGCTGAACTGGTTGCACTGCATTAACTCCTGTCATTAGCATTGGTCCAGATCAGTGTTACCCATCAAACACGGGATGGTTCAAAAGTGCCGTTGCTTCAAGGGGCTCAGGACTTTAAAACAAGATCACTATTGAGCCCATACGTCCATGGATTCTTCTCATCTTACCAGGATAGAACCAATGCAGTGATTTAGCAGCTACTCATTCTTTTGGACTGACGTCGCTCATAACTACCCTACTTCTTACCCTCACAAGCAACAACGGTGGCAGGCCCAGAAACGACATGACGTCCATACATCTGACCAACACACGAGTAGCGTGGGATTGTGTCTTTAGCTCCAGCAAGGTGGCGAGGTCACCCACAGGGGGATATGATGTCATAGAGCATGTTTAGTTTCCTGGTGCTCTGTGGAGCCTGTGGATCTCCCTGCTCCTAATCCCTCTGGGGTGGGTTTTGAGACCTTGTAAATCCCCTCTTCTGGGGGGGGGGACGTTCTGGGGACTTCAAACACGCTCGTCGGGGAGATGGGGGTCACGGATCTTGGACACGTGCTTATCAAACGTCGACTCTAGATCTCCCCAAGCTAGACAAACTGGGCTGTGTGTGTGTGTTATGTGCTGTTATCCTCCGAACCTATTCCTGGCCTACTGGTTGTCAGCACATTCCTCTGTGAAGAGTTACACTTAGCTCAGATGTGTGTGAGTAACCCTGGCCGCGCACACAAACACATGCATGGCCACTGGGAAAGTATCCCCCCTGCCACAACATAGGAAGCCTTTTGACCACTAAGCCCCCTGCAGCACCCTCTGCTTTGACACCCCCGCCAACATCCCAAGTCTCACCTGCCAAACATAGCTAGTCAAGACCTTCTGCTTGTCTTTAGTGGAGCTATAAGCATCCTCATCATTATACCCTTCAACTCACAGTCCTTAAACTCTGTGTTTGCCGTTGTCCAGTAATAGAAAGGGAGTGTATGTGCTATGACTGAGCTAATGAGATATATATGCTGCTTTAACTGCCTCTAGGTAAGGTAACCTAATAACGCTAATAAAACTCACTAATAAAAAAGTTAGGTTGGCTTTAGCCAGACAGATACCTTCTCTTTGTAGGGGGGTTGGGTGTCACCCTGGCACTGTGGTGTAGTATACAGTATGTTGGTGTGTGTGTCTGTGTGTATGTGTGTGTGTGTGTGATGTAGCTGAGGGATGGTTAGACAATTAACACCCTGAATACCTAACCCCCAATCTCCCCTTCCCTGTTAAATCCCCATGGCGATAGTGTTACCATGGAGCTTGTTAAGAAGAGCAGTTGTCATCGGGTGCTGGACTGTTGTTGCCTATTGAGTTACAGGGTTGATGTTGCAATGCCAGAAATGTGACATCTCTCTTTATGTTTCCATTGATGTTCACGTTCAAAGAAAGACTTGACATGTCAACTGGACATGATCAAAGTTATGGAAAGAAATGAAGATCATTCTTATAGGAAGGAATGAATAAAGGTCACCATGTGTGTGTTTGCATGTTTGTGTGCGTGTTGCTGCATGGAAATCAAAACCCTTCTCATAGAGACAAACAGTAACCTGTCAGATGTCCGATGTACAGATCAATGGGTGCACATGAGGATCCAATGTGTGGTACCGAGTGTGTGTCTGACGTTCTGCTGTTGGCTGCAGGTGTGCGTCTGGACCGCGTGCGTGGAGGCAGACAGAAGTACAAGAGGAGGATCGATGCTGAGAACAGCCCGTATCTCATCCCTCAGAGCGGCCTGCCTCAGAAGAGAACATGTGAGCAGCCCAACGCAGCGCACGCTCATCCCCTCCGTCCTCGGCCTCTCTCTTTATCTACGTCCCCTCTGTTCTTCTCCTGTGCTCTTTGCTCTCCTTCTGTCTTTCCCTCTCTCTTTTTCATCTCTCTTTCTCTCTCCATCCGATCCCTGATCTTGTACTGTGCTCTCTGCGTGCACAATTTCTAAGTCAAGATAAAAGATACGATTCTAAATTCTAATGCTGAATGAATGAAATGTAAATGTTCCCTTTTCCTCCCTCTCTTTCTTCCTGTCTCTATCTTCCTCTCTCTCTCTCTCTCTCTCTCTCTCTCTCTCTCTTCCTCCCTCGTTATCTTCCTGTCTCTCTCTCTCTTCTTCCCTCTCTATCTTCCTGTCTATCTCTCTCTATCTTCCTGTCTCTCTCTCTCTTCCTCCCTCTCTATCTTCTTGTCTGTCTCTCTCTCTCTCTCTCTCCATCTGTGCCTCAGTCCCTCTGGGAGGCATTGCAGAGAACAAAGTGGTGTCCTTACTGTTGTTAGCTGAGCCCGAAGGGATCTTTGCCATGCCAGACCCCACGGTCCCGGACAGCGACATCAAGGCTTTGACCACACTGTGTGACCTCGCCGACCGCGAACTCGTGGTCAATATCGGCTGGGCCAAGCACATACCAGGTATGTGCTCACTCGCACTCACATACTATACACATGAGACTAACACAAAACTACGCACAGTCATCATTCCGATCCTTATTGGCTCAGAGTAGACACACTGCAGCTCTGAGCTGTTCTTGTCAAATGACCTTATCCCCTGAACAACTTCTCCTCAAGAAAGTCCACACAACTGGGTTTATTGGAGAACCTTTATACCGTCTACTAACACTTGTTTTGGGGACATTGCAAATGAAGCTGCTATTTATCTGTTGTGGCCACATGACGGGGTCAGTTGCATGCCAGTACACACACACACGTTCGGGGATGTCTTTGAGGAAGGTTTTGTATATGAATCTTGTTTGTGCCATCATCTGTCAGATATCTATCTGTAAAATAATTGGCCGCACAAAAAGAGTTTAAACCGAGATGGTGAGAAGGAATTACTTGTATGTCTGTAAATCCAAGCTGTCATCTCTCTATCTCCGCATTTATTTCAAATACCTTTCTTCCCAAATGAAAAATTCCTTATCAGTATTTCACACCCAAAACATCACCACCTGTGTTTTTGTTTATGCTTGTCCAGTAATGCTTACAAAACAAACCCCCTAGCCTGTAAGCAGGTGTGTGTGTGTGTGTGTGCGCGCCCAAGACTTTCATTGTTCTCCAGGAACAGAAGAGGAGCTCCATAGCTGGCCCCCTGCGGTTACTCTGTGCCACAGCTCTCCTTCTTGTCACTAACGTTTACCATCAACGTGTGAGCCTAACACGGTGTGACTGACGGGTGTATTTGGAGTTCTCTGCCAGCGGAGTGTTTGGCTGGGAGAGCACAGCGAAGCTGGGGAAGGAAACGCACCCTCGTCACCTGAGGCTACCGACTGGGAGAAAACAGAGGAAGAGGGAGGGAGTGTAAACGAAAGAGCAAGGGAGCAGATGCCGAGGAAGAGACCCTGGTGAAGGGAGGCGACAGAGGGGCCTGACAAAGACAGAGAAAGAAAGGGAGGAGGGAGACAGAAAGAAGACCTTTGTGCTCCAGACCCCCTCGTAGCAGCGTAATGGTGGTGTCACATCCGTTCTGTGTGAGTGGCAGGTTGTGGCCCGTGGCTGGAGGTACCAGCAGAGAGACCCAGGCTGTCTAAGCTAGATGTCCAGGGGGATGTGAGTCCAGTTGGGCCACTCGGCTGCCAGCTACCCTATCTTGTCCTGGTCTGTCACGCAGACAGACACTGATGAGGTGTGAATTTTGAGATGCAGAAGAACGAGCTAAAGACCTGCTCCAAAACTCATACTTGTAGTCATTTTGTTGACAAATTGTTTTTATGTGAAGTCTAAACGAAGGGGCGGAAGAGGAGAGATCACTGTGTGGCTCTGTGTGATATTAATATGACAGATGGATGGACACACCCCCAAGCAAGTCCTAAACTCCACAATATATAGCTCTCATGAATGTTTGTCCATTTAAGTCCTTAAAGACACACCCATACACACCTCGATCGATCATACCGTTTCAGAATACTGATCTCTATCGACCAATGAAATTGTCTGCAGACGTTTCCAATCAATCACAGAGAGATAAGACAGGAAGGGGAGCCAGAGGCGTTCCCATGGTGATTGTAAAACCACCAGACCCAGATAACAATCACTGATGGCGTCAAAAAAGAAAGACTGTCCTCCTCCTCTTTCCCCTTGCTTTTCTATAAAACAAATCATCTGGTTTAATTATGGTGTGTGTGTGTGTGTGATTTATTCCTCCTCTCTGGGGGAGTATAAGTCTGTTCTAGGTCCGTCCTTCAGGGGACACATAGGACTAACCGTTCAACCTCTATCCACTGTATGAGGCAGCCTTCTCTGAAACATGTCTCATGTCATTTTTTCTCCTTGTACAGAAAATTCCTCCCACTGTCTCATCAATGTCAAGAGTAGCTGCTCTGTCTCAGCAGACGTACAATTAACAATCTCCCCATTTCTCTTTATCTCTCCTTCTCCGTCTCCCCATCTCTCTCCATCCAGGTTTCCCCTCGCTCTCGCTGGCAGACCAGATGAGTCTGTTGCAGAGCGGCTGGATGGAGATCCTGATCCTGCGCGTGGTGTTCCGCTCGCTGGCCTCGGAGGACAAGCTCGTGTACGCTGAAGACTACGTGATGGACGAGGAGCAGTCCAAACAGGCGGGTCTGTTTGATCTCAACAACGCCATCCTGCAGCTAGTGAGGAAGTTCAGAGCCATGAAGCTGGAGAGGGAGGAGTTTGTGGTTCTCAAAGCCATCGCGCTCGCCAACTCAGGTAAGAAGGAATGTTATTGTTGTCGAAGTTACTCAAGCAGCAAATTCTGAATTGGAGTTTTAATGTAGAGTGTCGTCCATTGCTTAGCTGGAGGTTTTAAACATCACCCATACTCCCTTCTTTCTCTCCCCTCCAGATTCTATGCAAATTGAGGACTCGGAGGCGGTGCAGGGTCTCCAGGATGTGCTCCACGGGGCCCTGCAGGACTACGAGAGCACCCAGCACCCCGAGGACCCCAGGCGGGCAGGCAAGCTCATCATGACCCTCCCCCTGCTGCGACAGACAGCCTCCAGGGCCGTTCAGCACTTCTGTAGCATTAAGCAGGACGGCCGAGTGCCTATGCATAAACTGTTCCTCGAGCTGCTGGAGGCTAAGGTCTGACCTTCTCCGGGGAGCGGGTGGGGTTGGTGGTGGTGTGGGGGGGAGGGGGGAGGGAGGGAGGGGTGGACGGTGATGGGGGACCTCATAGGCCCGAGACTGAAACTGGAACTGGATGGTCCTTAGAACTGGATTGATATCCTTCAAGAATCCTACTCATGTTCTTGAGCTGAGTGCTGGATGCAGGGCACAGTTCCCACATGCAGTTCAGTATCTCTGCCACCACATGCTCTCTGGCTCTTGTGTTTATCAGGAGTGCGGCCATTGTGTCACAGCATTAGACTCTTCCAAAAGCCAAGGTGAGGAGAACGCATTGTTATCATAATATTCTTCCAGAGGAAATAATGGTCGTATGGTCTGTTTGACAGAAGGACTAATGCAGTGTAGTGAATTGAAGACAAGATATTATAAAACTTGAAGATCCTCGAGGATAACCTTACATAGAAAAACTGCTTGAAGCCTGTTTCGTTTGCATTGAAATGATTTTGTGTTGTCAACTCACTCAGTCTATTTTGACATTTCCATTTAAGAAGTAACTAAAGGATAGGCTACAATATATCGTTTTGCCAAATAATTAAGTGGCTGTATCATTATTGTCAAATACTTTCCAATCAACACCATTAATATGTATAGTAGAATCCTGTAGGAAAATACTCAACCCTGACCTATCAGAAGCATGAAGTGCTACACATTGAAGATACCTATGCACCATGTGCTCTCCATAACACGCACTAAAGTCACTACTGGTAGCCATCAGGTTACACACTGGCAATGTGATGAAAGCTGACATTAATCAGCCATCTTGTTTCAAAGTCTTCAACAACAAAAACTATGGCCTCTTTATTTTTGTTATTGAAATATGTTCAGGGATGCACTTGAGGAATATTGAACTCATGGTGTACAAAGGTAGAAGAAAAAAAACATATTTATTGTTTGCTTGATTATTATTATTTTTATTTACCAGCGTGGCATTAATGAAGAATAACTTTACATCATTTTCTAAAGAATTTTAGCCTCTGTTGTTCAGTGAAGTAAACAATACCTTTTGTACTTGCTTAACTACTTCACTTACCATCATATTCAAGACAAAGTGATTTTTACATACTTGACAAAATTTAACTCTTTCTTCTATCCATAAGTGGGAACTGGTGGTGGTGTGTTTATACTGTATACTGTATGTCTGTATGTCAGAGAGTAGAAATGTCAGAAATTCATATTTTAATGTACACCTTAAATGAAGGGAAATAAAGACAAAAGATGAGTCAGTATAGACTTTAACAAATTAAATGTGACAGGTTTGTGTTTTAATGTTTCATGTCTATGGTTTGCTCTGTTTGTGGACTGTATCAGAATATCCTGTATATTTTTGTGAAAAAGTATATCAGAGAGAGTGAAGCAACCACACATCCTGAAGGAGAGGGAGTTAGTGTATGTCCGTACTTCTGCTGTGTACAGTATAACGGACAGGGAGTTAGTGTACTTCTGCTGTACACTATAACGGACAGGGAGTTAGGTTGTCCGTACTTCTGCTGTGTACAGTATAACGGACAGGGGTAGTGGTCTTACTGCTGTGTACACTATAACGGACAGGGAGTTAGTGTGTCCGTACTTCTGCTGTGTACACTATAACGGACAGGGAGTTAGGTTGTCCGTACTTCTGCTGTGTACATTATAACGGCCAATGCCAGACAAGAGATGCTATTTGATCAATTACCAATGTTCAGATTCTCAGGTGGATTCTAGGGCAATAAAAAAAACGCTTTCTGTTTCAAATCTGTTTCATGTGTGGCTCCTTTTTTTATGTGTCTTCCTGTAGACAAAAAAATTACAGCACATTCTATCGAAACCTAAAGATAATTAATGTATAGTGGAAGTCAGGTGACAATCAACTGGTTGAAATGGTGCTAACACAGTACACACGTGTGTGTGATGTAAAACAAAGTTGGAAGGAAGTGTAGGGAGTGTGTAATGACTGAGGGAGGGTCAGTCATGAATAATAGACACTTAGGCCACCGTAGTGACTCCTGTCAGACAACAACCTGCCACTTTAAGTCTACTGCAGCGTTTTACATCCCTAGACGACCAATAAATGATAGATTCAGCCATTCCACTTTGACAGGTGGGGGAAGTCTTTGGGGAGAAATGGAGGGAGGCGGAGTGGGAGGTGAGCAAGGGATCCCATTGGACGGAATCTATAATTAACAACATTTCTTTGATGAAGTGGAAGTTTAATGAAGCAGCACTTGGGAGGGCTATACTGGTCTTCAGGGGTTGTTGAAGAAGCTAATGAATACAGGCAGTTGAATTCCTCTCAATCATTGCTAGGTTTTGTCTGTGCCAGTGTTTTCTCAGAAGTGTGGAACAAACCAATGGAAAGGTAAACAAATAGTTTGATATCACTGCCACTCACGAGAGTCACCGCGAGAGAGAGAGAGAAAGAGAGAGAGAGAGAGAGAGAGAGAGGACGAGAGAGAGAGAGAGAGAGAGAGAGAGAGAGAGAGAGAGAGAGAGAGAGAGACAGAGACAGAGAGAGGGAGAGAGAGAGAGAGAGAGAGCGAGCGAGAGCGACAGAGATGATTACAGAACTGTAATACAACATTAAAGGGAACTGATGATTAGGCCTAGTATTCCAAATGGAATTGTGTACATTTCATACCAAGCTGATAATTTTTAATCAAAGATATTTCCAGTGAAACAGGTGTAGAACACCTTTCAGAAATGTGAGCAGACAATCATATTGAAAATGTAATTTAAAAATGCCTGTAATGGTGAAGTATATCAAGTTTTCCATTTATCATCTCATTTAGATTTCATGCTTTGTGACTGTGCTCTGAGTCAATAAGGCAGCATTAGACACAGCTACATGGCTCTCAGGATCAATCACAATATCATACTGGTCCTGACAAATGAAACATTCACTCACTGACAGAATCAGACATGATTAGAATATTTTACAACAGTACTCTTCTTCAGGTACCAGTACAGTGTAAATTCAATACAAACGACCCTTGCCAGCACCTATCATAGAACAACTTACAGATGTGCCTTACAGAGACACACAATGAGATCTAGAAAATGTTATAAAGGAGACAAAAGAGAAAAGAGAGGAAGAAGAAACAAGAACATGGGAGGGTGAGCATGTACTGACTAAGATGAATAGCAGTGAACATCCTGGTGGATGAATGGATTAAAGAGGTACCATAGGGGATGGATGGATGAATGAGTGATCCACAATACATTCATCCACAATGCATTCATCAACACAAAACAATATTTGACATTTATTCAGGTCAAAGTGTTGCATCATGGGATGTGGCCAACAGCTTTTCCACCACATGGGCTTGTTTTAAGTGAGTTAGCGGCCATGATTGACGCAACATCCTAATATGTCTCTTCTCTAAGTGAGTTAGAGTGTGTTTGTCTCTCAGACACCCAATGATGGATGAGCCCAGAGGAGAGGGGCTGTAAAAAAAGAAAAGAAAAAAAGAAGCTGATTCTGGCATTCAGGCGTGACATCACTCTCCCAATAAAAAACCCATTGTCCCAAATCATCATGGCTAGCTATGAATGCTGATTAGTTTGTTAAAGGGACGCCATTCCTTTATCAAAATAACATGCACGACAAGCTTTATTTTTATGAAACGTATCCGATATGTAACTTGGGATGGGAAGGGCTGTGTGTTTCTTTGAACAGTCGGACCATATCAGTGATACAGCAGTGATGGAGCCCACTGTAGCTCTTCCTGCTCCTTATACAATGTCTTAGCAAATACAGATGCAGGTATATTGTATGCCAAGTGGGAACATCCCAACTGTTTTCTGATTTCATGTCAGATACGGTAGGCTAGCCTATCGAAAGCTCAATCTTAGTTTTTTAATTATAAGACGACAGTTGAAAACATGATTTCACTGTGTCGTGGCCCTAAACTATATGAGACTACCATACTGAACTAGTTGATTATCCTGACGTGAACTAGCACTGGACCGTCCTGAAATGACCTCCACCACAACTGCTTGTCAGGTCTGCATGTTATCCTCCCCATGGACAGCCAAGTTGAGAGGTTTAGTGGAGTGGACTGTCACGCAAGACAGCCAAGGGAGTATGTAGGCCTGCCCTGTAGCCTTCCAGACAATGCAACTGTAACTCATGGCATGAGTTAAAATTGAGTTGTCACTTATCGCCACCGTGTGGATTAATAATGTATTGCTATGACTAATTTACAATGGCGCATCGGTTGAGTAGGGTCCAGCTGCAGCCCCGGAGAACAACCACCCTGGCGTGACATAACACCCAGGCGTGACGGAAGTAACCGTGGTGTGACGGAAGGGATTTTTTTACACATCGCTATCAGAAACCAAAGATCAACCATGGAAGTAAGTGAGAATGTCAATGTACTTAATGTATTGAGTAATATTCATGTTAAAGCCGTGCCGTGGTTTATTTACTTTTCGCTACATTTGGATATAGCCTAATAATATTATAATACCGCGCCCTTTTTTTTGAAAAATTAGCCAACAGTATCCAGCTGCACTTCGTTCATGGAAGTAACCCCAACCCTAGGTGAACCGAGCCCTGGTACTTTCTCCTAACCCCAACCCTAGGTGAACCGAGCCCTGGTACTTGCTAACCCCAACCCTAGGTGAACCGAGCCCTGGTACTTTCTCCTAACCCCAACCCTAGGTGAACCGAGCCCTGGTACTTTTTCCTAACCCCAACCCTAGGTGAACCGATGGTCATTTACTTAATGAGTAAACTGTATAATACACTTAGAAATACATTGCGTCAATGTATATTTATATCGAATTGTGATGATATCCTTAACAAAAAATACAATTTGATTCTATTAGACATAACAAAACAATTACGGTTACTGACATTTCCTGGCATTTCGAAATAAAAACTTTTTAAGCTGTAAAAATGGTTACTGACATGTCGAAATATGTTGTTATTTTTGTATTATGTTAATTTCAGCGATAAATACGTTCATTTGATTCAAATACGTTCATTTTATTCTGATACATTATAAGTTTATTTTATTCTGATAACTTCCGTCACATAACTTCCGTCACACCACGGTTACCGTCACGCCTGGGTGTTGTTGTCACGGCAGGGTGTTTGTCTCCGGGGCTGCATCTGGACTCTATTGCATCGGTTAGCTCTCTAGAGCCTGACTAAAGTGGACATTGTCATTGCAGCTTAGTCCAGTGTAGAGGGGTTGAAGACAGAGAGTTTACTGTCTGAGTGCACTAGAATCTTAGTTGGGTTAGCTGAGTTTATTCGTTAAGAACATTTACTAGGGGGCTTGACTGATTGTCCTGTAGGAAACCAGGGCTACTGCTTTCCGCACAGCACACAGGGGGTAGGTGTCTCACATGTTGTGATCCTATTCGACCGGCGGAGGGCAGCATCCGCATAGCTTGAAAAAAGACCTTCACAGTAGCCTATTAGTAGCGCTTGCTGAAGTGGCTGCTACCTTTTCATGATTGTTGTTGTTATTGCTACCTAAGCTTATTATCTGTTAGATGAGATCTTCCATGGATATCCTAAGGTGTGCATACTCGCCGACCTGCAGTCGTTGCACGCCAGAGATATAACAACAAATATCTTCGAAATGTTTGTCTAAACGGATTTTATTTAAGTACCAATGGAACCAGATACAGAAAGGCAAGTGATTGGACGCGAGCAGTGGTGGTAGCTGCCCATTCTACCTGACCAGCTACAGCTAGACTAGGCCAGGACTAGCTATATCAACATTAGCGTGACACTCATAACAAACGTGGGCTACTAATAGGGGTGTCACACATTGCTGAGCTAAAAACGTAATGTTTTCACTTATTGTTTAGTTAATTTATGTGATTACAAAGATTTGAACGTAGCCTGTGTACTCTCTCTGGTTAAGCTCTCATCAGCGATAGACCTTAAAAGGTCAAACGTTCTGCTGCCTGCCTAATACATTGTATTGTACAGTAGCTTCGCCAAATGCGAAAAGAGCATTTGTACATTCTAAAAACTAAATTAGGTATGTATAAGTTACGCTACAGGAGCAACTAACTCAACATGCCAAGTCGTTTGAAAGCTGGCTCGTGTACTATTGGTTAATAGAAACCTTAAGAGCAATGATGTAAGACGTAATGTAAGATCTGATACACTGTAAACTGTTAATTTGGTTGTTGTGAAAGTCAGCTGATTTAACAATGTCATTACTCAACCGAGAGGATGGGTGTAGGCTTTAGCTCAGCACTTAGTAGAGAATTTGACTGTAGATCAAGTGGTCATGCAGGTGTAAATCCCCCCTACGTCGGTTTTGATATGCGTTTGCTCAATGAATAGGGGTCTACATTGAAACATGAATTGAGAGCAATACACCATTAAATAACAAATGATGGTGTAAACTCATTATACCAATTGAGTGAACAATTCTGTGAAGAGTGTGTGCACACCTGCATAACACTGCTTGTCTTCCTCCGTTAGCATGGTGAACTGTGGCGAGGTGGACCCCCCTGCAAACTCTTTCTCTGCTGCTAAAGTGATGGAAGCCAGGAGGGACATCAGCACAGACTCAACCCCCTCCCTCTGCCCCTCAGCTACATCTGTCCCAGAGTGTGCCATCTGCCTCCAGAGCTGCATTCACCCTGTACGCCTCCCCTGCACCCACATCTTCTGTTTCCTGTGTGTGAAGGGCGCCTCCTGGCACAGCAAGCGCTGCGCCCTCTGCAGACAGGAAGTGCCCCAGGACTTCCTAGAGCGTCCCACCCTGCTGTCGCCAGAGGGGCTGAAGGCAGTGGCTGGAGGGGGGAGAGGTGACCACGGTGGCGTGGGGGAGGCCGGCCAGGCCTGGTACTACGAGGGGAGGAACGGCTGGTGGCAGTACGACGAGCGCACCAGCCGTGAGCTGGAGGAATCCCTGGCCAAGGACAGAAAGAGCGTGGAGTTGCTGATTGCCGGCTTCCTGTACGTGGCTGACCTGGAGAACATGGTGCAGTATCGGCGCAACGAGCGCGGACGCCGGCGACGCATGAAGCGGGACGTGGTGAACATTCCCAAGAAGGGCGTTGCCGGGCTCAGACTGGAGCCTGACCCCCTCCCGGCCGTGACATCAGGGGGGGGGCCGCAGGGCGCACGGAGCGGGGGAGTCTGGTCGACGGAGCCCATGTGACAGCGCGGTCACAGGTGTGGGGGAGCTCTGGCACTCTGGTTCCCCCTGCATATGTCCGAACCCCAACGGTTCTGGGGGGCAATCAGGTCTTCGCTGCCTCCCCCTTGCTTCCCCACCCTGGAGGACTCCCTCTCCCAGCTCCTCATCAGCCAACCAGAAGGTGGCGAGGAGGAGGAAGTGGAGACTGCCTCTCACGCCAGCCACGTGCACGAATCGGTCTCTTGTAGCAGCGAGGATGAGGAGGTGGAGGGCCTGGGAAGGCAGAGGGGGAGAGGGCAGGAACAAAGACACGGACAGCCACAGTCGAGTTGAGGGAGAGCCAGCCCGACAGCCCCCCTCCTGGTGGTAGCTTCTCCAGCGTTAGTGCTCGCTCACACAGCCCCCCTCCTGGTGGTAGCTTCTCCAGCGTTAGTGCTCGCTCACACAGCCCCCCTCCTGGTGGTAGCTTCTCCAGCGTTAGTGCTCGCTCACACAGCCCCCCTCCTGGTGGTAGCTTCTCCAGCGTTAGTGCTCGCTCACACAGCCCCGCTCCTGGTGGTAGCTTCTCCAGCGTTAGTGCTCGCTCACACAGCCCCCCTCCTGGTGGTAGCTTCTCCAGCTTTAGTGCTCGCTCACACAGCCCCCCTCCTGGTGGTAGTTTCTCCAGCGTTAGTGCTCGCTCACACAGCCCTGATGGTCAGTGTACGGTGACTGAGGTCTGACTGAAACTAAACATCAGACGATTAACCACACTAGATCATGGTCAGTCACTGTACTACACTCAGCCTAGCAAAAAAGCCTCAATGGAGAATAAGACAGTTAAGGGGACATTGGACCCACCATCAGTAACCTTACTGCCTGCAGAGTAATGTGGAGCACCTGCAGTTCACCAACTTCAAAAACCACTACCACCAACAGCTCTTTCATTTAGCACGGCTATGTCTTAGTCTTATTTGTTATGAATAATGTGTTGTGAAGCTTTTTCATTTTAGTTTTACTTTTACTCTCTGGCTTGTCTATTTGGAAACATGATACATGTGCCACTATTAAAGCAATAAGTCTGTTGTTATTTTGTTGTATTTGTATTCTTATACCTGATGCATTCATTGTACATGCTTATGTCTACCCATGGCAGGGGTCCATGAAGCGAGGCACCTACACAGACACACCTTCTATGAAGCACAACTTATATATCATGAGACACATTGGCGGCCGTGTAAGAGTCATATTTAGATGGATATGCCATACCCCCAGACATGCTGTATTTAGATAGTACATACAGATTTATATTGTATGTGTCAAGTAGACATTTTAAGTAGGGGACACATATAGATGCGATACATCAGAATCAGAATTTGGTGTATTCCCTATGTATGTTACACAAACATGGAATTGACTGTGGCAGGAAGGTGCTGACAATAAACATATGCGGATCTTAAATTAAGTAAAACAGTACAATAGTTAAACTAATTCTAAGAACTAAACAATTTTAAAATATAATTAATAATAAATAAAGAAATACTAATAAAATACGGGTCACACGATGCCAATGTGACAGAGTGAGAGACATAAAGTCCCTGTATGGTAATCAGGGAGAGAGAGAACGAGGGATTGATCAAGTGATCTGTCTGGAAAAGGAAGAAGAACACATTTGTGAAGTAAATAAAATAATGTAATGGAAAAGAATGGAGAGAGAGAGGGGAGGGAGGAGGAATAGAGAATGAGGTGAAAGAGTTCGGCAGATCTAGGTGTGAGAAAGTCGGTCATGCGTAGCTGGAGGCAGACAGATGGGAGACAGCAGTGAAACGCATGTATGCAGACACATAACTCTCCCAAAACAGTCCCCCGCATACTGCATGGCCATATTACTCCCAGATGCCAAGACACACACATCAGGATTTAAATTACCCTGTACTTATCTTTTATCCTGCTAAAATGACCATTTGCTCAGGGTACAAACACACACTTTCTATTTGACAGAATACAGTAAGCCAATTCAAATATTTTAGATTCACTTAGCATCATCTCCATACTTTCAAACTGCCTGAGACAGCTGCCTAGCACTTTTCCAGGGCATGCCTGCAACCTGCCAGCTTGTGTCCCTGCCTCAGACTACCACAGATCAGCACCAGGGGCCTGCATCTGTGTCCCACGTCCCTGAGATGTGCAGCCAACGGCCTCAACATCTGTTATTCCCCTGTCAGTGCTTGGTCCATTTTTGAGTTGTAGATAGATATAGATGAGATAGATAGATAGACAAGCACCTCTGTTTGACCTCTGTTAACGAACACAACGTACGGTGTACGAGGGGACATCAGAGATCATACTCACACACACACACACCCCAATCTCCACAGGAAGAGCAGGATGGCAGCCGATCCCTCACCACCCTGGAATTCAGAAGGCAGTGTTGTTTTCATGTCTACCATATACGTTTTGACCTTGTGGCTATAGTTATTGAACAGGGAGGTGATTGTTTATTCTGTAATGTGCATGCATGTGTGTATTTCTAGTGGCGGGACAGGATAAGCCAGACTGGGTGACAAGCACAGACTGAGAGTCTCACACACTACGGGAGCCAGCAATGACCTCATTCAACAGCCACCATCATCGGCCTAACACCATTAATACCTCGGGTATGTCAGTGACCACTGCGGGTGCCTTCAGAACCATTAATAACTCTCAAATCTCACCCGCTGAAATCATCAATCTTCCCGTGCACTAGCTCCCTCTGTTATAGGTCACTGTACAATGATACAGTTCTGCCAAGACGGTGCCCGTGTGTTCAGGTATTCCACATTTCCAAGGACAGGATGTGTACAGTGTATTATCGTTATTTCCAGTTATTAATTGCATTTTCTGTCTTACTTTGGTTGCTGGGGAATGGAGGAAGCTGTGTGTATGCATATAGTAGAAGAGAAGATTGTTACACTGCAAATGACAGATGTACAGTAGACATTATTACCAAGGGGGGAGTGCAAAGGAGAGAGGGGGAAAGTGTGAGGGAGATCCATTTCCAGTTGTCAGGACCCCTGCTGGTACAGGGGAGTCTCATGACCATCTCTACTGGTTGACTGGACCAAACGTGTGAATTTTTTCAGGCGCCCGCCTAAAGTTTCTTTTTGTGGTGAGATAAGTTGGTACCCACAACCCATGATGCTTGGCTGTCAGCGGGTACTAAAACAATCACCACACGAGATAACGACGGTTATATCAGACTCAGTCCAATACCCTATAGAGCATTTTCGGCGCCTGTAAAAGCTAGAATCGATCAGGAACTACGATTAATGGACTGCTAATCCTCAGTTTTCTTCATAGACACAACTGTCTTCCTCTGGGTGAGGTCAAACGAGTCCAGGCAGGTCACTCAGCTGGTCCAGTGCCAGAACCAGAGAAGAGTCGGGATGTCTCCACTCTCCACTATCCCAACAGCAGACATATATCATAGCAATAAACCTCATAGACTCTGTAGCTGCGCTGAGCCAACTGTCGGCATAAACAGCAGGTGGGAATTAAATCAAATGCAAGATCAGCATGACACCATTATCGAGGTCATGTTCAAGGATAATGTACATTTGACGTAGGCTATTGCTTTAATCGAGTAACGTATTCTGGTTTGAATTGTTCAGCCATGAACCCATAGGTTTAAGAAAAAGGCTTGATTGCATTGTCCAAGCATTGTCAGAGCATTTTATGCTTTTTTTTCTAGCAGGGATGTGAAGTTTATTTCAGCAAAAGGTGCTTCACCAAAAAACATGACCTTCCCTGCCTTTAATTAAAAGTTGTATTCCTGCTCAGTTGCAATCTTGAAAGTTGATTTAAACCACAATTCATTTGACTAATGATTGACCAACATGAAGGGATGATCTAGAAATGGTTTCTTGATGGTGTCATGTGCTGGCCCATAGCAACATTACAAAGGCTTAATAACTTCTAGCATGATCTTAAACAATGACCAAAAACCCGTAGTCTCCCATTTGGTTATTCAAACAAAGGTCCCATACCAGCCTTTCAGTGCTCCTTTGAGCTGGGATACTGACTTCTCCACTGTCCACTCACCCCACTATACATCTATGTTCTGTGATCTACGTTTATATTTTGGTCTTCCTACGTCATGACCAGACCACCATGCGAGCAGACCCTCCCAGACAACTCCTCAAATGAAAACTAAATGGGATCATCCTTCGTCACAGGTTAGTAAGTGGTCCACTATTATGGACACTTCTTTCAAGCCGACACGAGAGTGCGTCCGAGGCTTGTTTTGAAAGACGAGATCCACAGATCCCATTTCAAAGGGGCTTTTTTGGCCTCCTTCTATTTTGATGAAGCACTCTGAGATTGTGAAGGTCTTCCGGGGCGCCCTTGACGGAGCCTGGTCAGTATTGTGAGGTCACCGGTGTCCATAACGACTGTCGTCACTAGGCGTTGTTGTTAGACACCTCAGTGGCCTCACTAGGACCCTAGTGACAGTTTGGACAGACGGACTGTGGCCTGAGTTAGACGATGCCACTGGCCCAGTTTAACGGCTGCAGGTGTTTGTCAAACCTGCCCAAGTAAAGAAATGTAACTTGTCTTTGATCGGAAACGGTTTGCCAAAGCAATAAGATTGTTACTGTATAATCGGAAATCTGTATTTCATTTGAACACTTCAGAAACAGATTTATTGCCAAGTACGTTTAGATAAACAAGGACTGTCTGATTGGGCTTAACAATAAACATCCCATTTCCCCAGACTTGGATGAAGCCTAGTCCTGGACTACAACATTGTTCTCCTACTTATGGCTAGGTTTAATGCATGTCTGGGAAACTGGGCCATATAGTAAACAGATGGAGATAACAATTAACGTAGTGATTTCAGTAAACAAAATGATGATAATTAACATACAGTGATAACAGTAAATGCACAAGTACAAAGTGCAAATGTGGAACAAAACAGTAACAAAAGGTACAAAAGACAGACGTATAAAAGAGTGCATGTAAGAACTGTAACATATAGTATCTTGTTGATGAGGCCAACTGCAGTTGAGAAGAAACCTGTGCCACAAGATGTTGGTCTTGAAGGACTTCCAGAGGGGAGGGGTTAAGAGTTTGTGTCCACAATCGGCCACAATCTTCCAGCCTGAGTGCCCTGGAAGCAGGCAGGTCCTGGAGAGATGGCAGGCTCCAGAGAACCCCCCTCTCAGCAGAGTGAAGGATACATTGAGGTCTGCCCTGGTTCTTGGCAGTGGCCTTAGCATCATATCATAAAACACTGTAGGAAGTCATGTTTTAAACATGAAGCAAGCTTTACTCATGTCCAGCACAGGTATGGAGAAAAATAGAGGATCTTGTTGCAGAGAGTAGAAATGCAAACAGTGTAACTGAACTGATAGCATCTTGAAATGTCTGTTGTCTCGAACATCTCAAACTTCCATGGACTGGTATATATTTCACAAGAGAAAACATTCCATGTGTACAAGGTATTGAACAAGTTGTTAAATTGATTCAGTTCAGGACTTTGAGTTGAAACTATAGAGCAGGGTGGTCCTGTCCATCTCCTATCCACACGTGCACACCCACACCCTCACCCACACCCACACCCACACCCACACATCCACACACTCAAACACGTTTAAGTGGTAGTTAAATATCTATTTTGAGAATGTTACAGTAGCAGACTGACACATGCTAGAGGGGGGGGAGGGGAAGGGGGAAAGAGAGGGACAAAATGAAAAAGCGACAGGTGGACAGAGATAAAGAGGACAGGAAGGAGGGAGAAATACTCCTCTGGCTGGAAGGTCTTCCTAGAGCCTCACTGGTACCTGACCTCTTTTAGGTCTGGAGTAAGGTGAAGAGTACTGCTCATGAGCACATGTAGAGACCATGTAGAGACCATGTGGAGACCATGTGGAGACCATGTAGAGACCATGTAGAGACCATGTAGAGACCATGTAAAGACCATGTGCTTCCCTATACCACTAAAGACCCAGGTCTGTTCTGGAAAACACTTAATTGAAGTCCAGTAAAGACCATTAAAGAATCACCATATGATCAAAGAATGATTAAACACGTCAACTTCTCAGTAAACTATCCACAAAACTGGAAAAAGGCAAGAAATGGGCCATGTAATAGGGCTGTATTCACTCTAATGTCTTATAGAACACATGATATAGTGTCCTATCCATGGGTGGACTTTAAATAAAACTCACATCTATCTTCTTCGAGTGCAGTGCCGCTGGTCTTTGACGAGACACAGAGGGTGTGCAGCACCTGCTGCTGGTTAGCTAGCTTGACCTCAGCAGGTCTGGCAACAGCACAGTCACGTGTCTTCTGGGACTGCAGGATAGCTGAGCAGAGGACATCATTTTGGACACCCACGTAGTCTTGATATTTTCTCACTTTGAGGGCTTCAACTGAGAATTGATGACTAGTCATTAGCATTTAGAAATGATCAATGATGTGTTATTTCTAACTGTACCAGCCACTACTCGTTTGGTAACATCGTCCTGACACATGCTTTAACTTTTACGATCTCTGCTCATTGGCCAGAGAGTTTTCTGACATCATCACCGAACACAAGCACATGTACTTGAGTCAAGTTGTGTGTACTTTCAACTTTCAACAATGTGGAAAAGGTCAACACAAACACACAGTTGAAACTTCATGGTGCTTTTGTCCTGAGAATCCAGACCAAGTGTTTGGTGAATGATGTGTGTGTTTTTGTGCCTGTGCATTTATCGTGTGTGAGTGTACATGTCAGGCTATGTGCTTGCATGTGCATGGATACCTCTAGAACTCTGTAGCGCTGTTACGTAAAAATGATTTTATGATGTGCCTAGTTTTGTACCCATTGGGGGGAGGGGGGGCAGGACCAAAGGCCCCCTCTGACGTCAGGAGTACCATGGCTACCATCCAGCTGTCTGCGCTGTTAAAGGACTGTCCACTGCCCTGGTCCCCCTCTCCCAGTCATGTGGCGTCCCTGATCCTAGCCCTGGCACTGCCTTCCTCGCTCACGAATAGAGCACACGCCGGGAACACTTTGTGCCCAAGGCTGCCAGTCTGTGTGTGTGCCCTTCATGAGGACGAGGGAGAGAACAGGGCGACGAAGGGAAACGGAAAGTGAGATGACAGGGGATGACAGTTTGTGGAACTCGGGGTCCAAGCCAGGAGAGAATTGGGGTTGATGTGAAAGCAAGTCACAGTGACGAGGATACTGAGGAGGGCAGAGGGAAAACAGAAAAGGGAGGAAGATGAGTCACCCCTCACATCTCTCTCTCTCTCTCTCTCTCTCTCTCTCTCTCTCTCTCTCTTTCCTCTCGCTCTTCAGCAGCCAGCAGGAAGGCTTTATTAGGAGCCGTGATTGATGGCTGCCAGGCAGCCTTGTTAAAATACCCTGGAGGAGCAGAGAGAGGTGCCAGCCTGTGAGCCTGCATCTCATTTACACAGAGACACACATCAGGGCGGAGCGAGAGAGAGGCACAGACAGAGACAGAGAGTAGAAAGAGAGAGAGAGGGCGAGATCGAGAAACCTGGGGTGTGTGCAAGGGTGCTGGGGAGGATCAGCTAGATGAGAAAGAGTCAAGGAAGAGGATAGAGAGAGAGAGAGAGAGAGAGAGAGAGAGAGAGAGAGAGAGAGAGAGAGACAGAGAGAGAGAGAGAGAGAGAGGGGACCTTACAGAGACTGAGGGATGTTGCTGCTAGAAGGTGTTCATGTGAAGCTGGCAGGGAGATGTTTGGCAATGAGGTGGTGCGACTGAGGAGGGAGATAGCTGTGCATATTATGGTGGGTAACTGCTATCAAACATGAATACAAGCTTTGCTCGGATATGATAGGAAGACAGAGACTTTAGAAAAAAGGAAGAGAGTTGCCAAGTGAATCAGAGAGATTGAGAAGGAAAGAGGGAGGGAGGGGGCGATAGGGAAACTCTCCTTCCCCCCTCCTCTTTATATATACCTCTCTCAGCAGTAGGCTAAGATTTCTGGCACCAAAACAACGTCACGCTTTCTATTTTGGGTGTGAGGTGCAACATTGCAGCACGGTGTCAAGTGACAGGACCGAGGCGCCCTGGGGCCAAGGGACTGCTGTACACCCGCGCCACCCTCACATAATATTTCACACTGTATCTGTGTGTGTGTCTGTGTGTGCATAGGTGTTTGTGTGTGTGTGTGTGTGTGTGTGTGTGCGTGTGTTTGTGCATGTGTGCATTTGAAAGAGAAAGAAAAAAATTTAGACATAGGCAAAGACCAAATCAAAGACTACTGTAAGAGAGAGAGAGAGAGAGAGAGAGAGAGAGAGAGAGAGAGAGAGAGAGAGACAGAGAGAGAGAAAGAGAGAGAGAGAGAGAGAGAGAGAGAGAGATGAGAGAGGGAGAGAGAGAGAGAGAGAGAGAGAGAGAGAGAGAGAGAGAGAGAGAGAGAGAGAGGAGAGAGAGCATAGAGTCCTGGCATGAGTAATTGTGTGTGTGTGTTTGTGTGTGTTTGTGTGCGTCTATGTGTGTGTGTGCAGTATGTGCGTGCGGGTGTCTGCGTTTCCACTCCTACAGCTAGCCGACAGACAAGATGGCTGGCAAGAGAGGCCAGAAGGGTTGTTCCTGGAGTTTTAGTAGGAGAGAAGCCTAGGCCGTGAAAACAAATCTAACAAATCTGAGCCCCTCACAGTCTAGACTCACGCCACCGCTCACTTCTGTTACTGTGAACATTATAGCCTGGTAACAAGGCCAAGAGGTGTGAGACTGTGTGCTACGATATATATCCCACTGACACAGCCCCTGTTACTGTGCACTCGCTGAAAATGCTTCCAAGAAAAGTCACATGTCCCTGTCAAAAGATATTTGTATTACTGTGGTTTATGGTATACACTTGTATTGGTGGAATGATTCAGGGTTAGGGCTATGGCTAGCCAAAACTGATTATGATATGATGTGGTTCCTCAGCAGGGATACCTATGGAACCCTTTATTATGTTTTTGGATAGTGTAGTTCTTTTATTTTTACTCTGACTGTTTGTATACTGACAGTACACACTGTTAGTATTGTATACAACTTGTCCACAACATCAAGAGAAATGTATTCGGAATTGTTCAGACATGCAAGAGAAAGATGTTTCTTATAACTTTACATTTAGAAGTACATTTATAATATTGTTAACAGTACACTATCATCTCATATCTAATCATTGGGATGAGATTGATGGTGTTAAGGTGTTGATTTTAGCTCATCATCAGTGACATTGTGACTTGAAAACCCTGACTTTTGCTTTGGGGGATTGGCAGGGCTACTGTATCAAATATCAGAAGGACATGTGCTTGTGCAGTAGCATGTGCTACTTCATAACCTAATGAAACCTTTAGGAAAACATTTACCCCATTATCAAAACTGAGGAGGATGTACACAGAGAGACTCGCCTTGTCAAAGCACTGTTTTTTATTATCAAGAAAGGAAAATGACAGAAAAAGCACTGTATAGTCATATACTGAATGTTTCACTAAGTTTACTTGAACGTTTCCAATGCGTTACTTTGATAATAATACAGTAAAACACACCATAGACAGATTTTCGCTTACAACAGCTCATGTGCAACTGAAGACGTCTGTCGGCCATCTTGAAACTGAGGCAACATGATGATAAGGGTCAAGTTCAATACAGGGACATGCACCCGTAAATATAGGGGCATGCTACATCAACACAGCCATCCAAAGAAACATTGTTGTTAAAACAAGACAGATAAAGTCTAATAGCAAAATAAATATTAAATCAAAATTGAGCAGGAACAGGTTTGGCACAGAAGGGAAGGCCACCGCAACACTGAAGACTTATTTGGTGTCCATTTAAATAAACACTGCATATACATAAAAGTGAACCACTTTTCATAATTCTCTTAAAGCACTTTTTATAGACTGGTATAAAGAACATTCTTTAATATTTACAGAAAGATGGGATGAGATAAACGAATGAACTATGTCTTAGAATGGGGAAGGTGTAGGCGGTATGGGTGGTGTGTCATTCACATGATGACAGTCTCTGCATGGAGCAGGTAGGAGCTGAAGGCCTGCTTCTTCAGGGCAGGACTTGGGGTCGGTGTCATGGGGCTCGGCGGGCGTGCCCAGTGGGGCTTGGGGGCCGAGACATCGGACCACACGGGGCGGAGATCTTGGAAGTAGGGGTGCAGCTTGCCCACCTGGAGGGCGGACGTTGATTGGCGGGTCGAGCAGGACGACAGAAATTCCTTCTGGGGGTTGCCGGGGACGACTGAGGAGGAGTGGCCTGAAGGAAGATGGTCAGATTCAGTAAGGTCAAGACGGCATGGGACTGTGTGTTTCGTGCAAATGGAAATGTGTGCGTGTGTGTGTGGCATGTTTGTGTACAAGTTTTGGAAGAGCTCACCTGCTGCGTCTCCTGTCTGTAGGGGGAGAGTGCTGCAGTAGCTCGTGGGCTGGGGTTATACTCATGCTCAATATCCAGCATATCCAGCAGGTCTACAAGTCCATCCTTCCCCAGCATCCCTCCCCTCTGGATCCTCTGACTTCCAGGAGAGCCCCCCAGGTTCCTGTATTCCACTCTGGGCTCTACAGGCTGGGGTGCAGGTCTCTTAACTCTCTGACCATGGACCAGGTCCCTGTCTCCCGCACTCGAGGCCCTGGGTCTGAGCTTGGGGCTCCCACCCACCTGGGTCCTTCTCTGGGGCTGGGCCCCAGCCTGGGGTCCTTTAGGGTGGCCATAGCTGGCCAGAGATGTGCCCCGCTGCTCTGCCAAGTAGCTCTGTTTGCGAGAGTCTATTACAGGCCCTGCTGCAGTCCAGTCTTGGATAGGGTCCATCTCTGCTGTCAGCACTGAGGAATCCGCCTGGAATTTTTGGACGGTGCCACGAGTGGGAGTCCTGCCGGCGCCAAGGCTCCTGCGCTGACAGGCAGGGGTGGGGCACCTGGGTTCCTGGGGCACCAGATTGGTCAATATGCCAGTGTCAGTGAAAGTCTTGCCCTCGTTCTCCTGAAGCATGGCACCAAACTTCCTGAGGACAGAGGGGCTACCGCACTTCCTGTCCACCAGGACCCCTGAGTTCTGGACCTTCCTGTCTGGAGCTGGGGAGTCTGGGAGCTGGGAGGTAGAGCGAGGGGGTACAGGGGGAGCATCTCTCTGTCTGAAAGGGGGTTTGGCCCCTGTGTTCTCCTTGTTGCAGTGTTTGTTCTTCCTGTTTTCAGCCTCCTCAAACCCTCCCATGATGCTGTCCTGAACAACCCTGAAACACATGACTTCCATTAAAACCACAATCGATTTCACCAATGCACTGATCAATTGCATTTGTTTCCAAGCTTGTTAGCTATTCTTAAAAATATGTGTTCAGTGGCCTAAACTGATATACAGTATAGACCAGAAATGTGTGTTTGAGATGTTCGATATTGTGAATATGCCAGTATGTCACTCCTACCTTTCATTGGCCGGCTTCCTGTTGACCTCATTCTGGTCTCCAGGCAGATCCCAGCTCACTTTGGCCATCTGTTTCCCATGCTGGTCAAGAAGAAAAGAAAGCAAAGAAATGTGACTTTAAATTAGCTTTTATCATAATTTTCATACTATATTATACTATTGATTTATAATTTTGGGCTGATAGCAGTGTCAGTTCTAGGAATGCCTATTTCCATTACATGTATGGATTGATTTGGGAGGAAGGGTATGGGGATACCAGGTTTGACAAGAACCCCCTAAACTGCACCCCTTCTGTGTCAGCAGACTTGAAGGAACCATTAGGTGCCATCAATATGCTGATATGGCTTCTCCTGACTTCCAAGAAGTTATGAGACAGACTCCTCCCATATTGCTCACACCTATCCAATTTCTCCTTGACAGTAAACCGCGATAGGCAAGGTTTACTATATGTTAAAGTTGGTATGTTGTGTATGAGAAGCAAACTTGGAGATGTAACTAACTGTAGAATTAACTCACAGTGATGGGAGCACCACTGTTCTTCCGGGTCATTCCATGGCCCTGACCAAGGTAGTCCTGCAACAAGTCTCCAAACTCTGACACCCCACTGCTGTGAGCATATCCAGTGCTACGATTCTGATGATTGACAGGGTAGCTGCAACCCTTGGTGGCATAGTTGTAACCGTTGCTATGGAGATTTGGCGAACCAACAGCTCTGTCCTTATTGCCGTAGCTGTGACAACCAGGCGGTTCACAGAAGCCGTTGCCTTGGTGCTGTGGACCAAAGTTCAGGTCGTTGGAGTTTTTCTCACTGGTGATGTCGTTTCCTCCCCTACGAGCTTGAACCTCATTGTACAGCTGCAATTTAAAATACAGCAAACATAAAAATATTGTTTAGCACAACACTTGGTGAAACTAATAAATGACTGCATAGCCAGGTTGGGGTATGGACCCCAAAAATATGTGTCTATCCATTACAGGTGTGTACACTGTAATCACCTTCTAATATGAGATAAATCAAGCACTACAATCTACTGTACAAAACAAACAGGTCACATAACCTTCACAAAGCAGTTGTGCAACTGGACTATTTATATAATTGGCAGATGTCATTTCATTTTGAGCTAGCATGTTTACCTTTGGCATTCCAAGTGTTAATGCATTCATTGGTATCTACTTTCAGTATTATGGGGTTTGTCATGTGTGTTCTGCCAAACATACACGACAGGTCGATGTCAGCACATCAAATTTTAATAAGCCAGTTAACATTTTTCTGTATCATTAGTCCAGAGTGGGCATCGGACTAAGACAGGGTACAGCAACTGTGTATTATTGGGTGGGCACACACACAGACATTCACAGCCTATTAAACCCTCTCTAGGGAAGGTCCCTTTGACCTGAATGCAAAACTGTTTCAACTAGGGTGTGTGTGAGATGTGAATATGTTCGCACTACTGTTGCCCGTACTCACTGACATGGCGTGTTGTTTTAATGGGACATTGCTGTCGATCATGTTTACACAATATGTGTCAATCAAATCTTGACAATGGGATTGCCTGTCAATGCCCATTAACGTGACTGTCTCAGAACATGCCCGACTTCTGTCAACCACCTGAACATCTCCTCACCTCCTCTATTTTCATCTGCATGTCCTGTAGCTGGACCTCCCACTCCTGCATCTCAAGGTCAAAGCTGTCCGTAAGCTCCGCCCTCTCTGTGCCCCAGCTCTGCCCACGATGATCCAGCCCGCGCGGCAGGTTGATGGCCGCCATGTCGGGCCGCTTTGACCTTTGGGCTGATTTGCAGTTTCCTCCAACTGCTATTTGGTTTGACCTTCTGGTCTGAAGTCACGTGAGGGTCAAGGGGCGAACAATGGTGAGTAGATAGGAACACTGCAAGAAAAGAGAGGAGGGAAACAGGAGGATAGAAAGGGTTATTGAGGAGGACAAACAATGCAAGGGGACATCAAGAAAGCTCCTACTATGTCGTTTTGCTTTGTTTTTGTTCCTAAACGGCCCCCGTTCCATTATTTAATTATTTATTTTGATTTGGTAACTTTATGCTTGCTGCTGCAATGATATACTTTACTAGTCTGCTCTTGATTACTTTGCTTAGAAAGTTATTTTCAATTGGACTTTGGAAAATGACAACCACGCGCTGTGAGGTGGAGGCATTCCGGAGCCATGAGCCACTTGCGCACTCATTCCCCATTTGTCACACGTCAAAATCACAAAACCAAAACACCCAAAAACTCATCACCCGGAAGAATCATATCACTGGGACGTGTTCATGTTACAAACAAGGACGCACTTCCGCTCCATCTCCCGTTTCACTGTGCGCACATTGCGCATTTGTCAACCCTAATCGATAAGGTCAGTGCACAAAGCAGTATGCAGGAAAACCGCCTCACCTTTCACCGTCTTGGATAGCAGGCTATTTCGGACATGTATATCCAAGCGTGGTTTCATTGATTTATAGTGCCCATAAATCACAATCATTAATTTAAAACGAGCTCGTCTTCGCTATGATCGACTAATATGATACGAAGACTCACCCCGCCGAAATTACCCAGAATATACACGTACAAGTCCAGTACCTCCCTCATGATGATGTAAGAATGGAGGGATATTTATAAACGTGTAACTACGCATCGTAAACTAAGGAAGAGAGAGAGCGGAGAGCGAGAGGTACAGATAGATAAGAGTGGTAAGAGAGAAGAGGAGAGATAGAAACTGAATAACTAAAGCATCGCGTGCCTTACCAATGTAAAAATACCTGCACATCAAAAGTCAGGTGCAAGGTGCATTGTTCGTTAAAGTCGGAAGGCCATTAAGTATAACCTATTAAAAGATGTATTCATCAAGGGGAATGTCTGCAAGGTTAAGTATTTCTGTTTGTCCTTTAGTTACTTTTTCTATACACAACGAATAACTAAGTTATGTTTCAGGACAAAAATAGTGTTTCATGAGAATGATTAAATAGCTTAAATTCACCAAACTACACTAACTAAATACCGTTTTTTACATTTGCATACAATCACAATATTGAAGTTAAAATAGTTATATTGTGCTTCTGTTCTTACCTTTCAGTTAAATATCTTCCTTCTGTAATGACTTTCAATTTAAAGTGAGCATATATCGAAGGATGTGGCCAATGACTCCCTTTAACTGAAATGCGTCTCCCCTTTACGTTGGTTCGTCTCGGACAGTAGCGCGTCAACCCCCTGTTGCGAAATCCTCCCGCTCGTGCCTCCCTATCGGTTGCCTTCGCTAAATTACGTAAAGTCCCGCGGATTGGATTTAAAGAGACCTTCTCCTGTCACACTCCGGCAGTAGGGTTAAGTCCGTAGCAGGTGCCTTCGCTCAGGGTAAACAACTTCTGTTCCAGGGGGGCACCCAGCCTTTATAGTGGCCCTCAGTATTTACGTGGCGTCGTCATTGAAGTTAGGATCAAATGTCATAATGTCAAATTTATTCCAGCATTAGGGGGTCTCTATGGGTTGGCAGTCGTCACTCCTGTCTATAATTACAAAACCCCATGGAGAGAGGGAAAGTGTTTACATAGTTATTTCAGCTGCTACAGCCTCTAAACCAATGAGCTTCTCTGTTGCCACTCCACTTTGGGATTCTCGGCAGATTTTGTCTTGTGATCCCCTGGCACACGTCATTTCATGTAGACAACAAGAATTTCTTCAAAATTGCGGGGTGCGCGGTTAGGATGTTATTAAGATCCATATTTTATGTTCAAAAGTGACGAATTCTTCAAGTGCCTGTCATTGCTTCTGGTGATGAAGGTTGCACAATATTGTATCCTGTTTACCAGCAAGGTGACCCAAATAGATATCATTGGATACATTTGTGGACCCCCCATACACGCACACACACACCCCTCAAAACAAAACAAGAGATGGTATGCAAGGCAACAATTGTAGGGGTAACCTGAAACATTGCATTCTTACCTAATGGATATAAATGCAGCACATGGTGTTGATTGATGTACAGTTCTGGAAAAAAGCAGGTGATTATCGTGTTACATTTCATGAGATTATTGCATTTTAATATGCACAAATCAGAAATAAATAGGGACTCCTTATCAATCCTAACCTTTTACACACTTCTACAGATTTTACAGCAGATTATAATGAATGGCAAACGCTGGTTGATGGACTACGCATTGGCTTCAAAGTCAGTCCTTGCTTTCCGCTAAACAGAGCTGCCTAAAAATATTATTTTAAGAAAACAAACAATCAAAACCTCTTAAGGGACAGGGGGGGAAGTGGCCAATTCCAAAGGGCTCATACTTTCCCCTTGCCACATAACTCATTTAACTTTAATACTACAATAATTTTCTTATCATTACCACATTTGTATAGTACAAATATTATACCTTGATGGTACTTGATGGAATGTTTTGTATAATTTATTTCCATGAAGGGAACATTGTAATAACTCACCTCTGGGGGGTTGATGTACATAGTAGTGTGTGATTGTGGGTAATGTAGTCTCCAGTGTTGAACCGAGGTGTGCTTTCTGGTGTGTCACTGTGGCTTCTGCAGAAATCGGGGAGTTTCCTGTGCTTTGGGTGACCTTGGCAACGAATGTAATTAAATAAAAAAAAGACGTAAACAAGGGATGTGGCTAAACTACAGAGGGAAGTGTGTGTCACAGGACAAAGAAAAGGGTAAAAAGAAAGACCAGTTTAAAGATGGTGGCATATGAGAGGGAGGAGAAGAGGACTAGTATGAGGATGAGTAAAATGATGGGCTGGAACATCTGGGTCAGGAAGAAAGAAGTATGAGTAACAACAGATGAGAAACAGGTGGGATGAGGGAGTGTGGAAAAGAGAGAAAGAGAGAGTGTGTGTTAGCTTCCAACTCAATCTAGGTAACCTTCATCTCCACTACCCCAAGAAAACACATTCACGCACACACACACACACAATTTACCGATAGCGGTTCCTCCTCCCTGTCCTCTGGCTTGGGAACTTCCAGCCTGTCTATAAAGCCCTGCAGCTCCTTCCGGAAAGCCTTCATCTGAGCGTTGATGCGATACAGCAGCTCGTGCTCCCTGATCCGCCCTCCTCCTTCCTCATCCTCCTCCCCCCCCCCAGAGCCCCGCCCATACAGGTCGCCGTTGGAGACGTACACCCGTGCCTCGGTGATGATGGTGGCCGTGTCTGCTATCAGGCGGTCGATGGTGCGGGCCAGACGTTCCGCCTCCATCCGGATGTCTATCATCTGCTGGCGGTCCCGCGGGCTGCAGCGGGGCAGGAAGCGGGACATGCCCACGGAGGAGGAGGAGGCGGCCCCCTCAGGTCCGGTTGGGGTGTACAGCCCCCGGGTGGGCGTGAGGCAGCGGGCGCTGCTGTTATTACGCACTTCGTCCGAGTCGCTCTCGCCCCCGACGGGGCCCTCGCGCTTGCGGTGGGGCGGCTGGAGACGGGAAGACGAGGAGTCGTCGTCACTCTCGCGCCGGCCCCCGCCCCCGCCGCTGGGGCCACCGGCGTCGCTGTCTGCGTCGCTGTCACGGGGGCTGGCTCCGCCCCTCACGGCCAGGTGGGAGGCCAGGTCATATCGCTGCATGTTGGAGAGTAGGACGCGGTTCTCGTACTGGAGTTGCATCACCTGAACAGGGGAGAGGAGAGAGAGAATGTGGGGAGGATGTTTCAGTCCCATGATATACTTTAAATATCCACTAGGTGGTGCTGTTTCTAATTTATACACCCTGATGGGGGAGCTGTTTCAAAACAAAACAGCACACACTGACTATGAATATGAATGATTTAAGCATAATATATACACATTTAGTCTCTTTACATCTCTTGATATCATTCTATAAATCAAACAACAGTTATACCTGACCACGTTAAAGTCACGAACATGAAAGATAAAAGCAAATTGCATGAAACAGTATAAGAAAGTGGGAAGCAAACAGCGACAAGAAGACCCTCACCTTCCCACTAAGGTCGTTGATCTGCAGCCTGGCTGTCTTGAGCTCCTCCTGCAGTGCCTCTGCCTTGGCTCCATCCAGACCGCCGCCCCCCGACGCCCCTCCCCCGTGCCTGCCCCCGCCCTCGTGGGTGCCGGCCTTGAAGCGGAGCTTGTTGAGCTCCCCCGTCACCCTCTTGTTGTGATCTTCGGAGTCCGCCAGGTTTCTCCTCAGCAGCTCTGCCTCGTCCTCCACCAGCTGCAGCTGCTGCCTCAGCTCCGACATGGCCTCCCCCTGACCTCGGCCCATGAAGGATCCGCCCGCCGCCCCGGAGCTCCCCGCCCCCTCACACTCCCCTCGCAGGTCATCCAGCTCGGCCCTCAGCCCCCGGTTTTCAATCTGCAGACACAGAAGCAAGTGTGTGTCCACAATGCGTTCTCAAATTAATTCAGCTTCACCTCGAAAATCAATCGAGTAGAGTCCCCCCCCCTCCGTCCATCTCTTCCACTCTCCTCCCCTCTCCCCCTCTGTCTCTCTTTCTCACCTCCAGCTCTACGATCTTCCTCCCGAGGATGTTGGCTTCCTCCTCCACCAGACGTAGGCGGAGCTTCAGCTCAGACTCCCTGGTGGTGGGCGGCCCCCCGGCCTCACCCTTGGGGTGGGGGCTGTCCAGGTCTCCGTAGAAGGAGCGGTACTTCTGGAGCTCCGCCTCCAGACGGTCTTTCTCCTTGTCTATCTTGGCCGTCTTCTTCCTCATCAGGACCGCCTCTTCCTTGATGAAGGCCAGCTGGCACTTAAGGTCATCGTTGTCGTCCTGGGAATAAAAGGAGGACATGGAGGAAGAAAACGCACCATGGAGTTATAGCCTTGTGTATCTTGCCTCTGTAGACATTGCACTTGCTATGGAAAACAATCAGTTGAGCAAGCTAGTGATTCTAGGGAAGGATGCTTACACTAAGTCGAGGCTAACATAGTCAAGGCAGTCATAGCTCAGAAAGTATTAGTGAAGGTGTAGACCTAATCAATAATACATCCTATACTGTACAAAAGCTCAGTGATGATCAGGTTCTGGGTTTCCTCACCTCTGTGGGAGTTTGTGCTGCTTTTTTATCTGACTTCTGGACATCCTTACTTCCTCTTCTCTTCTGAGACCGGATACACAGAAGGAAACATGTTACATGAGGCTGTTCACTAGCTTGCTTGTGGAACACAAAACAATGGGGAGAGTAAAAGGTGATTATTTCAACCAGTGCCACTGGAGGGCACTATGAGCACAACTGGAAAGGTAGACAATACAGTGAAAAACTGTGTGTTTGTGTGTGTGTGTGTTTGTGTGTGTGTGTGTGTGTGTGTTTGTGAGAGAGACAGAGGTAAACATCCATGTGTTCTCACCTCTTTAACTTTTTCCAGCTCATTCTGTAAAGCCTGCTTGGTCACCTCCACTTCGATGAGTTTCTGTCTCAGTTTCTCATTCTCATCTTCTGTCTTTGTGCGTTTCTCTTCCACGTTCTCCAGCTCATGGTGCAGTCTGACAGACACATCTTTTGCCACCTGCATCCAAAAGATTCACGGACAATGGAGATTAAATGCTTTTAGGGAGGACTCAAAGAGGCAGCATACACACATACATTGCGTACATAAACCTCTCACGCAATCATATCAAGTTTCTTAAGTTTGCCTAAACAGGGAAATGCAAGTTTAGCCACATACACACAAACACCCACACACACCTTCAGGTCCTGCTCTAGACTCCTCAGCAGATCCTCGTCTATCTCTCCAGTCTGGGCGTGGCGAACCCTCTTCCTCTCTGCCTTTCGAAGGCGGTACTGGAGGATCCGGCAGTTCTTATTGGCCCGTTCCAACTCTCGCCTCATTTCCTGAAGCTGGCATGTGTCTTCCTCATAGAAGGTGTCGCGCATCTCGTCCATTTCCGTCCGCATCTCCTCAATCTCACACTGCAGATCAATATCAGATACAATCAATGATGGATTCGGACAGCAACGGTCTATTTCTACACAGACTGTGCAGTCTGTCAGGAATACAGACTGGGATTGTTTACCATATGATGCAGCCTATTAACTAGCATAGCTACCATCTTGGTACTTTCTTAAATATATAACCACTAACATCCCTAAAACGGGATTACGTTCATGGGTGAAATTGGGCTTAATGGACTATATTGACTATATCCCACTAACAGTCTGTCGTCTGACACCCCACCATGTTCCTAGTCCTCTTGTACTGCAGGTCAGACCTGTCTAAAAATGAGGTATAACAATAAAAAGAGTTTACAGTCAGGAAGCCATGGATGAAACCCTGGGTGAGATGTGGTTATTGGTTAGTCTGCCTGTGTAGGATGTGCTTATTGGTTAGTCTGCAGCGGTGGGATGTAGTTATTGGTTAGTCTGCAGCTGCCACTGGGCATGTTGCTTTTCCTGTGTGGGTGGACACACACAGAGGAGAGCTCTGAGTGTGTGTGTAGGGAACAGGCTGAGCTGTGTTGTAGCCATACATGTGTCACAGAATCACCAGGCCTGTTGTGTTACATCAACCTGTTTGCCATGGTCATATGCAGTGCTGTTTTTAAACAGGATGCTGAGAGTTTTAGTCTGGATGAGTCTGTGATGCCATCCCTACGTGAAAATAATGCATGTCAACCAATGTTAGCATCTATCAACACGATGTCAAACGAATATTTTAATACACGGTGTGGGCAAAATTTAAGGTGACAGTAGAGCCATACTTTGAGATCTTCATTTTCCTCCAGCAGTCTTTCCATCTCGTCGTGAAAATCATCTTCTTGCTGTGTCACGGACCCCGCCTCTATGGCCTCCGTGGTCGGCTCCGGCTGGGCCTCAGCGCCAAGCGGGCTGCTTGCTTTGGTGTGCATGTTGTGGCCGCTTCTTTTCAATTTCCTTTTTAAGTGGAACTGGATGAGTTCAGTCTGCAAGCATCCCCCCCTCCAAAGACTCAAAACCGGCCTATTGCTCGTGTACTCGCCGCTTCTTTCCCTGCGGCTACCCGCTAACGCTATCCCTTCCTCCCCGCTTCGATTCTTTGCCTTCCCTTTCACCGAAGCCGATCCAGCACAGTTTGGTCGACCTGAATCAAAATGTTGAGACGCATCGCATTTAAGGCAGGACAAGCGAAGAGGCAAGCGACAAGATTTTGAGTCTGTTTGCTGATCAAATATCTCATCTGTATCTTCTCCTCCACCATCCGCCCTATTTGCTTTGACAGCAGCAGTTTCAGCACCATCCGGGTGAACAGCTGCCACGTCGAGACTCGCGTTTTCTTTTTCTACTGTGATCTTTAAAATCTCCTTTTTCCTTTTGCAACTGGTAACTCCTCTAGAAACCGTAGATGTTGGCCTGGAGGAGGTTTTACAGGCTCGTTTGGAGGCCCCCTCTTGGAGTCTGGCCGGAGATGGTGCCCGATGCCTCCTCCCTGCGCTATTGTCTGTTGCTGTTGCCGGTTGAAAATCCGCAGCGCCGCTTGCGGCAGAGTTCATCGTGTCATCCGCCAGCATTCACTTTTCCTCTCGTCCATTCCGCGAGACAAGTAGAAAAACGTTGACTGTAATAAAGTTGTAAAACATAAAAATCACAGTCATCCTAAAACTTTCCAATGGTTAATATCCGGATAAGATACACAGTATCCTAATTTAAAATAGCCTGTGCACTTTCCTGTGCTTTAAAAGGGACATGGACAGTTTTGACTTTCAAGCCAATCATTGGAGGTCATTAGTTTACAATTAGAAATCAGAAATTAAGATTAAGCTTCTATACAATTGCAATAATAGTATAGCATTTTTATATATTTTTAAAATAGTTTTTTTATGTTGTATTGAACTGTGTTTAGATTGTGAATATTTTCTCACCAGATTGCAACTCCACTGTTACCTACTGCTGAGGGCTGGAGACATGCTGACACAGGGCACCACCAGGCACTGCAGGGCGCGAGCATTAAGGATGAGCAGCCTACGAGCCAGACAGAGAGGGTATTCATGCATGACGTTACACCACACGTCAAACAAGGAAGCAATGAGGAATCAACATGTCCAGAGCCATGGACACAGCCAGGAATGCCCACCACTGTCAAATTCACATCTGGACAGCACAGGTTCGAGACCACAACTCCTCAACTTAAGCAGCAAGGACCTTGAACCAAATCACATGCTGCCCTCTCAGCATCTCCCTCTCCCTTTTTGTCTTGTCTCGCATGACCACTTAATTAGCTAACTCTTCTGTCAATCCATGATATTTGAAACTGTATGGAAACATTAATGACCATGCTGCTGCCATTTATTTTGACTTGTAGTAAACGTTACTACCACAAGAGGGTACCATCTACTTATACAGTGAGCTTCATCTCCGTATGCCTGTGTTTTCCACAAGGGGGTGCCAACACGTCACACTGCATCTGAACCACCCATGAGGGATTGACTGGTAGGCTATGACCCGTCTCCTGGGCATCATTCCAAATTTAAAGTACTCTCTTTACCTGTTGCTTTGCTTGGATCCCATTGGACAATGCTAAAAGGATAGTACGGGTCCTAATTGTCTCCAGAGCACCTCCGTTTATCTCTCAAATTAAGGGCAGGACCTTAATTCCAGAGTCTGTACTGTGGTATGTTAGTCATCTTGAGTTTGTGTGTTATACTTGTGAGAAGTAGCAGCACTAGTGTACAGTAAACATGCCGCTTGTAGTATGGTTGTAGTTTGTGTGAAATAAGGTTTGATACAAGAGTGTGCTAGCAAGAAACGTTAGTATGTCAGTATGTCAGTATTGCCTCTAAACTGAACCCACCTCACCAGTAAGGCGGATTGGGGTGGTAATCAGACTATAGATCAGCAGTGGGGTCGAGCCAGACCCCTCCTCCTCTCTCTCACCCAGAGTGTGACTTTGCAGCAGAGTTAGCAGGTTCTGGTGACCTGTGCTAAGTGCCCCTTATGGAAAGCTTTGGTCTCCTGAAATCCTCTTAGGGCCGACGTAGATCCTTCTCTGTCCTCTAGGAGGGGACACACAGACACACACAAACACACACACACACACAAGCACAAACACACATACACAGACACACACAGACACGCACAAACACACACACACACACATACACCTTCAACAAGTTTAATTTCACAATTTAATTGTCTCTCCCTCGCTTCGTCATTGCCGCCACCCTGTTGCCATGGTTACAGAGGGGCGTGTGTGAGTCAGAGACGGAGTGAGGTTCAGGATGTGATTAGGCAATACAGCGGTGGTGAACAAACACAGCAAACAGGACCAGAGTGGTGTATGTGCAGAATATGATCATATTGAACCAATAACAGGGAATGAGCATGATATTCATATTTTGAGAAGCCAAGGGAAGGCACGATAGATCAAAAAGTGGGGTCATGAAGGAAGCACAGCAGTGGAAGGAGGGAGGCGAGGAAGAAGGAAGGAAGTTAGAGATCGAGGAGAGTATGAGCAGCAAAGAAGGTGAGGGGGCAGGTTTGGGAAAGGGGCGGGGACATTGAGTCAGCAACACCGATGTCACCTAATCCCTCCTTGGGAAAATCTTATGGTGCAGATGGTATCTGGGAGTTCATGGTGCTGCTGGTGGGGGGGAAGTGTGTGCTCATTTTATTGTGTTAAATGTTTGACTCACAGCTAGGTTGGGATGATTTTTATTTGTATACATTTTCTACCAATAAACCGGTTCATTAGGATGTATTAAATCAAATGAATAATATTGATGAGAATACAAGACTGATAATTTGAATATACCACACATTCCTATTGCTCACTAAAATAGTTCCACTATTATGCAGGACTCTCCTTTGCAGCATTATTTAGCTTTTATTTTGTCCAAAATTGTTTAGTAGCACTAACAAAAACGTGTTGCATCAATTTAACAAGTTGACTTCTAACACGTACTAGTAGCAATGTAGTAGCACAGAAAGGACCCTTATTAGCGTGTAAAACATTGAATTGCACAAATGTAGATATGTATGTGTATGCATGTGTCAACTATGTCTGAATTGCAGTAAGTGTATAACTAATTTGCACATCTGAACTGCATTGATGCGTGTATGTTTGCAGAAGGATGCGGCACATTGCAACAATGCAAGCATGCACAATAAAGTACGACAGCCTCCAGTAATGGATTAGTGGTGGCTCCTCTTTTCCACAGTGACCTGGATTCCAGGGTTAACTAGCTGGATGACGTTGACATAAGCTCTTTTACAGTTAAAGCCAATTTACTCCCTCAGATTAGCGCAGATCTGTCTGGCCAAGCCCCAGAGAGACATCCCCCACACTCATCCATCATACATCCAGGACTCCTCTCCATCCTCAGGACACAGGGGCTACACGAGAGGGGTGATGGGCGAGGGTATAGGAGAAAAGGGAGTGCAGAAGCAAGGAGATTGAAGAGAGGATCCATGTTTGCTGTAGGTTCCATGGTCATGTGGGATAGGGCTGCACGCTCTAAGAGGTCTGTGATTCTACATGGTATTTGATGGAAGACAAGATGCAAACACATGAGTAAATACACACACACACGTTACTGGGGTGTTGGCATCCTCTTTATTTCCATTGTACCTGCAGCCAATCGCGGGGGAGAGGTGGGGTTAATTTAATGAACATAATGCAAGTTTAAAAAAAACAAAAACAAAACGATTGATCCTACATGACTGTGAGGACTGTCTTGAACGTGGAAATCACACCCAGATAGACGTTAACTACACATTGCACGACAAAACAACACTCGATTCCAGAAGATCCGACAAAACAATCATGTGTACATTACAATATCTTCCTGCTCTCTCTAACACTCTGATGGTTTCCCTCTCACCCAGTTTTTATTTCATGTAGCACAATGCACATGTGGTAACTTACCAAACAGTTAAAGCTACTGCAGTACAGTACAAACAAGTCCTTCCCCTCCTTTAGCACAAACACCAGTTAGGTCTGATTGGACAGGGACAGTCAGTTTCTCTGACTATGTGAGCGAACCCGTTCACACCTTAGGTTCCTGGTTGAGGCCTGGCATTGTGGGGGGAAAAATGTATTTCCAGGCTGAGCCACATTATCGGGAAAATCACCTGGCCCTTTGTACTGTATGATTCATGGTTACAACCTGTAGAAATATGTAAGCTACAGCCTATTAGATAGCTGCATGTGCTAAAGAGGCCTTGAGTGGCAGATGTTTAGACCCCACACAGTAACATCATAAAACACCATTGATAACCCTGATTCTGAATCTTACCAACAGTACCAGCGGTCAGTAGTGATGGTAAACAACGTCTTAATCTATGAGCTGTCCTAGACTAAACCATTTTCTCAGGTTTCCAGCGCTGGCTCATCCATTTTCAAGAGGTGTTCAGGTGATGCAAAAAAAGACCTGCAGGCTTGAGTCACATCCAAACCATCACATCACTTTCGTCTACTGTTTTATTGAGCCAATCAAGCTCTCCCTGTGAACATTATTGGTTTGGTGTTGCTCCCTCTGCTCACTAGACACCAAAAGGGACGGCCTGTGTAAATTGCTTTTAAAGCATGTCTTGTTGTGCCTTTGCTAATATCACTGATGACTCATATCATCAATCTGACACAACATTGCATCGTTGAAAACAATCGCTTTAAACGTGTCTAAAGCTCTCTGACCAGAGTTCTCTAATCGTATTGTGTGTTCGGGCTATTAAAAAAGCAAATAGGTGCTCTCTGAGAAAAGCTACTCCACCTTTCTATTTTTATGTTTAACCGATAAGGATTTAACCCCATCAAATGTCAAAAAAGAAAACCCTCTTTGGTATGATTTTCTGGAAGATTCTACCATTTGAATAATTAATTTGTTAAAAACTCTTGAATAAATAAATTCCCATGTTCAATCACTAGTTAAGCAGAAGTACAAAAGATGGAGGTGTGTTTAGATCAGGAGGCTGCAGATCAGGAGGCTGCAGATCAGGAGGCTGCAGAGCAGGAGGCTGCAGAGCTGCTTTAGACGTCCCTGTCATGTTCTGTCTTTTGAACACTCTGACCAAAAGCACAGCGCAGCAGAGTCTATGTGACAAGCAGCGTTTTAAACTGTTTGTAAAAAAAAACTGATATGAAGACAACCACCACCTTCCCTACCCTCACCCCATTGTACACCCACCCACCCCCCCCCTGCTCATGCACAGACACAAACACACACATAAACACGCCCACACTGCTGCTATCCTTTACACTGTACGAGTTGGTAACAAATCAGCTTTTTGTTTTAAAGCATTCTGCTGGGTTGTACAAACCCCCATTCATTCTATCCCTCGCTCTTTCAACCAACAGTCCACCTGTTGTTTGAGGAGAGACTCCCTCTCTCCATCCACCTCTTTCTTTACTCCCTCTTCGCTCTTCCCTTCTTCTGCTTCTTCCCGTTCTCCTCCACCTCCTCCATCTTGCCGTGGCCGTTGGTTTCCGTGGAAATGCCGTTGGCAACAGGCTTGCCTCCCTTGGCAGAGCGTGGCTGGCGACGGTAGGCGTGGTAGTAGAAGTTGGCGAACAGGATGATGAAGGTAACTGCATAGCCAATCAGAGCCCACTGCATCCAAGCGGGGAAGGGGCAGCCCTTGTAGAGGGAGTGGCCGGCGTGGCCGATGGTCACGTGGAACTGGATCTGCGGAACACGCAAAAAAACATGCTTTAATGATAACACCTCTCCACGACAACAGACACACAATGACCTCATGTTTCGGTCATTCAATATTAGTTCAACACCAACGCATCCTTCTTATATCACAAACACGAGTGTTCTTTACTGTACAAAACATCATGCATACAGTGTTGATAGTTCAAATACGATTTCAGTTACAATAAAAGACACTTAGCAGACATAGAAAGAAACTGGTACCATCTGGATGATAGTGAGGTATTTCTTCCACCACAGGTACTTCTGGATCTTAGGTCCAAAGGCAGCCAGGGCATAGTACAGGTACATCAGGACATGGATGGAGGCGTTGATGGTTGCGCCGAAGAAGGCTGTGAAGGGGTCAACATGTTGCAAGGGTCAAGGGTCATTGAGGTCGAGCAGCTTACCAAGCCTTGAAGGCCGAGTCATTTCCTGAGCGGTTGGTGGCGAATTTGCATGACATCCTATGGGTTCATGTCATAGAGCACTCACATATTGCTTATCTGCTCTATACAGTACAGGACATTACTCACACACACACACAGACACACAAACACACACACCTGGTCACATAGTATACCATTTTATAAAACACATCATTCCACAAATACACAACCAACACACCCCCAATATGCACTTCCTCCTTCGTCCATTCTCTGCCACAAACACACACCACATAAAGCCACAACCACCCCTGCCCACAAACACAACACCAACCGACACACACACACACACACACTCTCAGACATACACACACACCTCCCCCGCCCGCATACTCACACTGTCCACCGGGGACCCACTTGATGCCGATCCACCAGAGGATGAACATGGTGCAGTGGTGGTAGACGTGCAGGAAGCTGACCTGGTTGAACTTCTTCCTCAGGATGAAGAAGACCGTGTCCAGGAACTCCACCCCCTTGGAGATGTAGTACCACCACAGAGCAGAAGCTATCTGAGGACGGAGAGAGGGGGGGGGTATGGGAGTTATCTTTGTAGCCTACTAATATATCACATGACGCTACAGTTGCTAATTCTGTGATGCAGACGGCGGCACAGATACAAACACGCACTTCCTTTCTCCAAACTAGACATCCATCTCTGAACGGGGCGGTGAACGGGGCGGTGCACGGGGCGGTGAACGGGGCGGTGAACGGGGCGGTGAACGGTGCGTATCCCTACATCACTGGAGAGATCAGCGATCGCAGACACGCAGATCATCTCTGTAACTCTTAGAAGGAGTCAACCTCAGCAGGGAAGCTGATCTGAGCTTCAGTCGGGGCTTATTCGTGCATGCACCTCAATGATATGGCAGGTCATGTCAGACCTCTGACTGTCCCGGACAGAGAGACTGAGGACTGGATGAAGAGATTGGACTGACATGGCTTAGCGAGGGAGCTGAGCTAAGATCTAGCTTAGACAGGGCAGTAGTACCAGTAATAATAAACAATGTCCAAAAGGGACGGCAGTGAGAACTCCACGTATCGCCCATGCTTGAAGAACAAGCCGAGCTCACATACGACATCCACGGCCTTGTCCTGTCTGTGCTCCTTTCACCTGGTGTCACCCAGGGTCCACAAGCCAATTACAGAGAACATGCTGAATCTCTCTGATCCCTAAGTCTCCCCAGACCACTATATCAGGAGGAAAATTTGGACGCTCCCGTTGACAACAGTGACAAACACAAGTGCAGGCGTCGTTCAGAGCAGCATGTTTTTCCACGCTGACATGTTGCATTGCTCTCTGCTACTCTCTCTCACACGTTCTTTTATGCCTCGTACTCCCCCCCTCCCACACACTCACAATCTATGATCCCTTAGTAATGCCATCATGCCAAGACTCCAGAGTAAGCAGGACAAGGGAGGGCCGATGGGGTGGTGAGACCAGCTAGTTCCACCCTTTTAATCAGGCCACACCTCTAGCTTCTGGGATCCCATCCTCTTCCTCAAGATACATTCAGACTTAAGTGATCTTCTTATGCCAACAATAGGCTTTACCTCAGTTACTCAGGGAGATGGGCTGGAAGAAAGGCCTCACTCTATCTCAGCACTCTTGAGTGATAAGTGAAAGATAAGCAGCCACACAAAGAAATACCAGTGAAAACAGGCGACAGAGCGAGTGTGTGTTTTATGTTTGTGTGTGTGCACTCACCCTAACTTCGTTGACATCGTTGGAGTAGCTGACGGGCTGACAGAGGTAGTTGTATCCTGCTGACCGGGAGGCTATAAGGAGCTGAGGGAGGAGGAGAAGAACATGAAGGATGTTGCATGTCAATCCCTACTCACTACCTGCTTCCAGCTCTAGTGTGTGTGTGTGTGTGTGTGTGTATGTGTGTGTACTCCACATGTGGCTACCTCTTTGGCTATGTAGAAGTTGAGGACCACCATGCTAAAGTTGTACACTATGAGGGTCTTCCTCAGCTGGAAGGGCTCGCGATCCTGCATGTATCTAGGCCCCGCCCACAGGAAGAGCAGGTACAGGCAGCTGATGGCCAGGGTGGGGAGGGGCGATGACATCATCGGCCATTTCTCTACCCTCTTGTCTGAGAATGAGAAAGGTCAAGGGTCAAACACAGGTATATACAATAAGACAAACAACCACCCAAGGGTCTGTTGCAAGTGAGTGTTTAAGTCACAGTCCAATGACTGATCGGTCAAAGTAAAGTGAAGACATACTGCCTGCTCAACAACACTGCATGCTCTACTGAGTGGCAGGCACAACAGAGTTGAATTACCCGATTGCAAAGTTAAGAACATCCTGAAAATTGATATGTATAAATATAAAGTAGGAAAAGGCCATTCCTTTCCATTCCACTACAGAAGACGTCCTTATGATGCATGTCAGTTCCAACAGGCCTACGGAGCGGTGTGCTCGGGGTGGAGGGAGGAGAGAGAGGTTCCTCAGCTTACCTGCTATGGTAAGGCTCCATCTGTAGAACTCTACTGTGTCATTCATAAAGTGATTTGCAACTTCCATGGCTCTGGCGTCGGTCCTGATTACACTGCAGGGAGGGAGAAGGAGAGAAAGCACACATCATTTACTGGTCCCGGGATGTCTTTCAAAATATGTGTAGGAATGTGTGTGAGGAAAGGAAACCACCAGTATGGCAGTCTTGGTACTTCTAGCTATAATTCCTGGATGTGTATACATCGGGAGAGCGTTGCTAGCTAAGATGCTTAGAATTGGGAAAGGATGAGTTTTCTTTGGTTGCACATGACGTACACCACAAACAAGGCCTACAAGGCGACAGTGCTTTAAGACAATCTGCCGAGTTGTGAATGGGACATGCACCACCCCACACACACACACACACACACACACACTAGGGGAAAAGTGAGATGTGAAGCAAACCAGCAATGATGCTGAAAGTAGTGATCCACTCAGGCCTTAATGAAGTAGATTATTGGAGAGGTCCGGCTTACAGCCTAGAGTCGACTACCTTACATAACACTTGTCCTACTCCCGTCCTTGGACCAGGTGTCCAATTATTAATCTATTATTAATCAGAAGTGTCGGTTTACTATTCAATAATTGATTGATGTGATAGAACTAAAGTAAGTAACCAGCTTTAACTGCAGACAGAAGTCTTAATGGGTTTAGCCTAAATAGAACTAAGAGAAAAGTCCCCCTGGACTCCATCTAGGGCCGCCTAAATCTCTTGTTAAAGCTTCCTATTTAGAACCTAAAAAAACATGCATAGACGAACAAAAATCTTTCGTTTTGATAGCAATACGGAAGGGAGGGGGAGGTACCGGGGTAAAAACTTACAACCGGCAAAAGGCCGGTCGTCCATGGAAACAGACCATCCATGTGCTCAAACAAAGACCCGGGGCGCGTGTGTCAGCAGGTTTCGCGGGGACCTGTCAAGAGGCTTATATTCAATTGATCTACGAGCTTAGATGTAAGTACAAATGCCGGGCGACCCACATTCTTGGGGGCATCGTTTAAATAGATAGCAGGCTACATGAAGGTTATTTGCTGTAGGCTACTCACATCTAGTCTAAAGTACGTCGCCCTGGGAATCGTCTATAAGCATGGTAAATTGTGCAAAAAGAGACATCCATCGTTTGTCACAGCACAGCACAAAAAGCAACATTGTATGCAAACAATAACAACTAAATGAAAACAGACAAAATGCGACCTAAAAATGATATGTACCCCTTTACATAGACTGACTGACTGACTAACTGACCATAGAATTCCTCCTACTACAGATAGAAAAGTAAAAAGGAAGGGATGGATGGAAAAGGAAGGGAAAGGGCCAACCATTGCATCGTCAGGGAGGAAATGCGCATGCATCAAATTTGAGTTGCTTAATTAAAGTAATGTCTACCCGAAAATAATTTGTAAAAGTTCTAACGGTTATCATAAATCTAGACTATAGGCTACCGGTTGGATTTTGGCACCAGTACAAGTTTTTCTGAAATATATAGCTATTACCATCGAAATGGGCGTTAATTAGCACATTTCATATATTTGATAAGAAAGCAAACATACCTTCTCGAGATTTAAGAGCGTGTAATGACATCCGGTGCTGTGTGTTGCCCAAGGCCGTGCAGCTATCGTATTCTCCTGTTATAACCAATTACTTACGCAACTGCAGCGTTTACATTGATACATTAAATACAAATTTGGCAACAAAAATGTGCTCAAAGAATGCGAAAATCTAACACAATGAAATCATGCAAGAGGTCCGTGCCGGCTGCTCAGGCGCATCTTCTCCGTGTACAATCTTTAGGATTTCAACCTGCCATATGGCACTACGCATGCGTAGATTTAACCCAAGGGAGCAAACTAGCACTTAGTCGCACAAAAGGGGAAGCTTCGATTAGTGAGATGCTCAGAGTCCAGCTAAACCCCATGTTCAATCACAGTGTTCCAAGCTCCTGTAGGCTACACTGTGAAATATATAATGTAGTCTACAAAGTGAAACATGCTTGGTGGTTCATTTTCGAGAACATCATTTTAAAATGCCAAATGCTCTTTGTCCCCACAAACATTGTAATATCCAAGATTAATTTTAAATATTAAGTCTATCGTACAGAATGTTATGTTTTTTTGTTTTTACTGTTAACTGTATAAAGTCTAAACGGATTGTCTGCCAGGGCGGACATGCTGTTAGGCTATGAAGGCAGCATGCCATCGGCCTACGAGTGGTCAACTTGACGATGTTGCCTGATGCTACCGCTGGGTGGAAGTATCACACCACCCATAGCTGTGTCAAGGGGTTGCTTTTACGTGGGGCTACTTCCTATCAGAGATATTGACGCACTGGAACATGTTGGCGACACTTTTCACCTATGGTTTTCACAGGTCAAAAACACTTACTGTAGGCAGACGGAACAACGATGTCTGCATTGCGCATCAGATTCAGCACCAAAACGCGCTCACATCACAACAGCCCGATAGAAGAGTGAACTGAAGGACCGTACACCCAACACCCTAATCCATTTTTTGTTTTTGCTATGGCGCCTCAATGGTTGAGGCGAATTGGCAACCGGAAGAAAGTTAAACATTATTGTTTACTCACACAGTGAATGTGACAAGCACATTTGTATTGCTTCAAATCTGGGAACGGCAACAGATTAACAACATGAAATAAACAAATAGCCTACTTCCTCAATTTTGTTCCCCTCGTTCTGAACAAAAAAGGCGATTTAATAATTACGCTACATATTATGTCATAGGCTGTATAACCAACAAAAACAAACTTTTAGTTGTTTTTTGTTTGTTTGTGACAGACAAAGTTTGGCAATCCTATACTTCTCATGTTCCAGACTTTGGAACCCCTTCATTCAAATGAATCCCAAACTGCTGTAAAATCCTGTGCTTCAAGCTATGTCCACTGACCCACCATCAGCAGGTTTGATAACAGAAAGGGTTAAGGGACATACTAAGCCAAGGAACACATGCAAATACCCACCCAAAACCTCTCTCCAAATGTATGTACTAGGCTATGTGTGTGTGTGTGTGTGTGTGTGTGTGTGTGTGTGTGTGTGTGTGTGTGTGTGTGTGTGCTCGAAGAAGCAGCCCTTGGAAGGATCCCAGTGTTTCTGTACTGACGATCCAATGGAATACATCTCTCTCATTTCCCCACCATAATCTGAGGCATAAATCTGTTACAGTAACTGGCCCTCCTCCGGGCCACTTTAAGGCCAACTGTGTTTGTGTGTGCGTGTGTGTGTGAGAGAGAGAGAAACAGAGAGAAACAGAGAGACACAGAGTGATGTATTTTGTATATTCTCCTGGTTTCTCATCCAACCCCTATAGGCTTGATTATTTCCGCCAACCCAAACAAACACACACCATTACATACTGAAAACAGACTTTTGTTTGCTTCAAAGCCACACATGAAGGAGCTCACACGCATACTGAGGTCTGTGGGCATGGCGGATCCAGGATGGCACAGCGGCGTTTGTGTGCATAGGCACACTTCAGTCTGATCCTGCTGTACAGGCGTGGTGTAACACGGTCTCCCTGATGACAGTCTTAGGGGGATTTGGTTCTGAGGGTGTGTATGTCTATTTTTCTCAATGGTTATGTGTGTAACAAAAATGCATAGTAGGTGTAAAAATAATGCCAGGGTTGAGTCCGAATTAGGTAATTTGAAAAGAAAGTTTTCAAATGTTAAGTCCATAGCTAGCTTGCTGTGTTAAAAATACAAGACGTGTTGATGCTGGAAAGACTAAATATTGAGGCCGGTCATGAGTTGAAGCAACCTTGTGGGCAGGATGGTTGAAAGCAGCTGGAGGATGCATGTTAATACTCTGTCAGCGTGTTTGTTAAAACCTCAAGGCTGAACCTGTCACCTAGAAAAGGTTAGACCACTGCACCTTTCTCTTTCTTTTCCAATAACGTGTAGAAGGAACACTTTGAGTGAGGAACAGAACGGTTCATCTTGCAGTGGGCTGTTAAATTGAACCCTTCCATTCCTCACTCAAAAATGTCCTTCTCAACGTTTTTGGAAAGGAAAGGAAAAAGTGCAGCATTCTCTTGATTTTTTCCAGGGTTGTAATATCAAAATAATGACCAGTGTACAGAAGGCTGACATTTTGTCCAGATATAGTATCAAATGAATGGGCGTGTCAGGAAGGCTGACATTCATGACTTGGGCCATATCTAACAATGCTTAACACTGGAGAAATGGCTACTGGAAATGTGTTTTTATATTTCCTTTGTCAAGAGTTACAGTAACTCTGACCCTCTACCATATACATTTAAAACATATATGTTTACCATTTAGGGGAGGAACCCACATTGCAGCTTTATTTTATTGATTTGTTCATTTCTACTCCATATGTGTTCTATTTGTGTATATGTAATTGAGTAGCACACTGCTTACAGTAGCAGATGGCCTTGTGTAGTGGCTGTACTGAAGTGGTGTAGGGTCACGCTTGGGCCCTTGTGAAGAAAGCTGAGCTCTTTACTGCTTTCATAAAAGCAGTTATGCAGGATTAGAACTTCAACTCTCCAGCGCACCCTGGCACAGGCACTGGAACATGCGCGTGAGCACACACACACAGCTGTCCTTAAACAACCCCTCTGCTAAAATGGCCACGCCCCTTTCTTGATTCCCTGCCAGAAATGCCCAGATGTGAGAAATTAAAAGCTTCTCTATTTCCTTTGTTTCTCTTTCCAATATACTACTGCTGTCTACTCTCAGACAGACTGCCAGTCAGTCAGATGCACCAAAAGTAAGAGAGACATGAGAGAGGGAGAGAGACAGAGATGAAATACAATATCAACCATAAACTGAGGTTTTGATATGGGTGAGGCCCAGTGACCATTGCCAGAGGTGATACAAAGACAATTTAAAGTATTACATTTCATGTCCATTGTACTTGACCAACATGTGTACAAATACACTCATGCACACACACACATTACCACACACACACAAATATACACCCACACACAAATGGTAATTTAATTAACAACAGTGTTGGCAGGAACATTGAAAGCAACACAAATACATGAAACAAACCAATGTATTTTTAAAAGGCTTGATAACATGTTTGTACAATAGCATGTGATTACGGTAATCACACAATCAAGCACACCATCTACCCAGTAAATCTCCAACCAAGATGTAGCCTTTTTCTAGAAACCTGGTTGGAATCATGGACTAATGCAGTTATTTTTCTTTGATGAAAGTGGGCAGAGCTGACTGTATGTTTGTGTTGCTCATATGTTGACGGAAAACACATTCCTCCTTTCTTTTCCCCTGGATGTTCTTGGCAGTCAGAGCCAAGCAAACATACATTCCATCAGTTGTGACATACTGTATTATAAAATAGAATATTACTTGTAGTTCACCTAAAAACGGGCCAAAGCAGGTTTAGCATCACTCATTACTCTAACCTGTCCTCCCAAATACTTGGGAAGCTTAAAAACTGCACAGGTGTACATTTCTGTGTCTGTGTCTGTGTATGTGTGTCGAGTGTGTCTTGTGTGTCTGTGTGTCTGTGTGTGTCTTTGTGTGTGTGTGTGTGTGTGTCTGTGTGTGTGTGTCTGTGTGTGTGGGCTCTCCTTGCTCGAATACACCCGCTCACGCTGTCACAACGTGAGTTAGAACCAAGCACCCCTGCCATGACATGAATCTGGCCCAATGCCCAAGACTAAACATTGGCACAACATTTCTGCTGTGTTAAGGCAGCTATATAGTATTTATAATTCTAGGTGCTTGTAATTGATTTCCTCATGTTGAATTCCTCATGTTTTATTAAAAAAGAAATGTACATGTATTTGATGTAAAATATCAAATATGTAAAATATCCTTTATTTTACGTGTTTTGGTATACAAGAGAGAGAGAGAGAGAAAGAAGGAGAGGGAAACAAAGGAAGAGAAGGTGTGTTAAATATAGTCTACATGGGGTTCTACAGAAGATGGAAGCATTTGTAACAATAAAAAAAACTCTAAAATAACTTCCATGGATGTGTACTGTAGCTCAGTGGTAGATCATTTGAGTGGTTACTGTTAAAATACCACTGTACTGTACACATACAATTCCATGTATAAGATGCTGTTAGTAACTACAAATTGTATGGAAACTTGCTGCACAAAAAATCGAGATTTGGAATGGTTATATTTCTTTTGTCTAACATAACCCATATTTGACCTATATTACTGTAATTGTAGAGTTTGATTCAACAGTTTCTGTTCCAGAGTACTGCTCCACTGAGAGGCACACCTGGTGGTCAGAGATGAGAGCACACCCTGGAGGAACACCAAATAAAATCATTCCTTTCAACAAGTCCATGTACACGTCCCTCTAAAAATGATCTCTCAACCTTCACTTTCACAGAAAGTCAGTGATATATAGCCTATGCCTGTTATGCACCATGTTAAAAAAAGGCAATTGCGATTAAGAAATCGCAGACAGCTCTCGTCATAGAAATTCCTTCATTGGTTTTGATAGTTTCACAGGCAGACGTCGGTATGCTTGGCTTCATGGCAACACAAATATGTCTGCGTGAATCTGAGCTATGCACTAGACATGTAGACTGTCCCTGGCGGCTTCGTACATGTTTTTACAGCCAAAGTTGCATTGTTTCAACACTTTCAGGATTCCTATCTGAGATGCTTCGACGGGTCAGCTGGTTGAAGTAACTAGTAAAAACGAGTAACAAACAACTGTAGGAACTAGTATAATTAATGCTTAACAATAGGATAAAAAGATGCCCTACAATAAATGATGGATTGGTGAAAAGATGAAGATAACACACAAAAATGCATCTAAATCTCATATCATGTAAGACATCTTCACAGCTCAATGTAATTAGCTGTCAGTATGGCGTCAGACTTCAGTCAGGTCCTGTCTGGCTAGCACATGATTTGGCAGGTCCGTTCCTGATAGTAGAACAGACTGATACCCTGATATTGGTCTGTGCTTGGCCAGAAACAACAGCTTGCATCAGCAGTCACATCAATCACTCAACTCCAAATGAGCACCAGATGGAGCATACTGTGTGCCAGTAGAACATTCTAGCATGAAGTAGCATGAGTTTCCACTAATAAAGGTTGGATCTTCCACTCAGAAAGGTTTGCATGGATTTAATTACATGCAGAGTCATTCGCTAATGAATTTGTAGGATAAGCAATGTCATGTGGGGCCATCTTTTACTAGTGATTCAGATTTATAACTGACTATGAGAGTTAAAGTGGTGGGATGATGTGCAAATCATTCGGCAATTTCAAGTTCTTTGTAATGGACTCATGTACTATTTATGAATATGGATAACAGGGTCCTTACATTGTATACTCATCAACAGAAATGCAACAGGATACATCAAAAGAAGACATCCATGGTGAACATACAGAACAAACCACACAAGATATAAAACAAAATCGGTATAAAACAAAATCAGAATGCATGTATTCTGTCTAACAAAATGGTTTAAAAGTGAACTCGATTCTTCCTCATCAAATCAGGTTTGTTTGATGAATCATCCTTATAAGGACCACACTGTACCAACATGAGCACTTCTAGAGCCAGCCTTCTAAAACTCTATTACATTCTTCCACTTATATTCATCAATAGTGGCAGTTTAGACAGCACGGGATACGAGGACAAGGTTTTCCTTTTATAAATCAAAAGTTATATTTGATTTAGGTGAGTAGGGCACTCACTCTCCCACTCCTTTGTTTATCAGACAGATAAATAGGTCGGAGAAGTGAAAGAATTCCCTGGGGTCCACAAAAAGATATTGTCTGTCTCCCTCCTAGACTGTACCAGAGAGAAACTGTTATGTGTTAACATGACAGGGTCTTTATTGGACAGCATTGTACTCTGTACATTGGCTGTGTCAGTCATCCTGGCTATCCGGGGTCACGGGTGTGTAGTCATGGCTGACTGTCTCAGACTGGAGAACTACTGAAGACAGGTATCATGACCGAGGTCTTTTACGTGTCTTTACCTTGTCTTTCACCCCTCAGTTGAGAGACAGCTGGTAGCTCAGCAGCATCCTGTCGACATGTATCCCATTCTCTTGTGTTCCAGTTGAAGTTTTCCAAGCCTGGTGTATTGATGGAACCACACGGTGCACACACGGTGCACATAGCGGGCAGCCACAACTGGAAGAACTGCAGGGAGAGGAGTGTGTGTTTGTGGGTGTGTGCGTGTGTCCGCGTGGGTGTGCACATGTGAGATGAAGACAGAATGACGACAACACAATACTTGCTAAACTAATCATTAAGATAATTTAATGTCAAACTGAGGGAGGATTGTCACAGTGTCTAAATAAATATCTATGGGTCTGGGACAATGTCATTATCATTTAGGGGTTTATGTACTAAACCACAGAATCGGCATGTGTGGCCATTAGTGAAGTTGACACAGATAGATTGAGCACTTATGCATTGATGTGTTGGGAAATGCAGGAGAAGAACTTTCTCCAGTTTATCCCATATATCATAGTTAAGTCGTCACCCTAAGTGATCTTTGTCCTTGTGCTCTCCCGCCCCCTCTCTTCCTGCTTGGAGATGTGCTCCACAGCTGTGTTTTCATGGCTGAGATAAGTCTTTGAGATGAGCCTTATCACATGTGACACACACACCACTTTGTTTATATTTCTCTTTTTTCTCTCTCTCTCTCTCTCTCTCTCTCTCTCTCTCTCTCTCTCTCTCTCTCTCTCTCTCTCTCTCTCTCTCTCTCATTCTCTCTCTCCCACATAAACAAGACAGGCACAGTGACCATCTTGTACATTTGTATTTTTTGTCATATTTGTATTTTTTGTATTTTTATATTGTAAATTAGGCAACTTATATTTCATTGTATATTTTATTTTAAATATAATTCCACTTTAGTATAGATAGTGTAGTTATATAGTATAGATATTTAGTATAGACAGTCCACATATTTAAATTTAAGGATACTATATGTTTACTGTATGCACCTTCCTGCCAAAGCAAATTCCTTGACTGTGCAAACTTTCATGGCCAATAAATCCCTTTCTGATTCTGATTCTGATTCTGATAACTCTCTACAGCTTGCTTTGTCTCCGGGAACTAGGTTTTAGCTGGCGTCTTCACATTTTTACCACTTTATTCTTTCTTTCTTTCTTACAAACCAATGCAAAACAGACCCTCAAATCAACCACCACGAGGCCACAAACACACATGAACAGGATTATCAGTACTGAATTGTATTCACATGTAATTGAATGTATCTGTTATTGTTCTAGATAAGTGATTAGAGAGCCATTTTGGATCAACATTTTTAGTTCAGTGTTTTAAAATTTTGAAAGAGAAGGTTGCAGGTAAAAGGTCATGGACCAAAAAACAAATGACAATGCATTCCAAAGGTGTTTGTTACTGTGGGGGATATTTTCTAATCAATTCCTTCACCACCTGATCCACCAAGTACTTTAAAACAACATACTGTGTCTGCCATTGTTACTAACGATACTTTAAATATGAGTTGTTTACACCCACGTTGTGTTGCCGTGGGGATAGTGGAGGAGTGAAATCTGGTCGAACTGTGATTTGGGTTCCAGAAAGTTCTCATTGGTCAGTTTAGGGTCAGGTTTTCCAGTCTTCACATCTTCATCAGACAAACTTTGTGTTCTTTGTTCTAGTTTACCGCTGATCCCTGACCCTTAGTCAGGGGTCAACTATGAGTCCACAAAGCAGGCCATAAATCTGCCTCTGGACAGACACAGATACAAAGTTAACCTCCAGGCTACACAGCTAAGTCTTTATATGTGAGGGGTAAGGAAAGTTAAAATGGAATGGCTCCAAATTGATGCCCGGAAAAGGTTAAAGTATTTACATTTTTGTCGAAGTTGACTGCAAAGGTCCAGAAGATGGTGACAATCAAAGTAATAATACTGAGCTTGTTTGAGATTAAATCGTCTAGAAATTTAACTCAAATTAAATTCCAACTCTTAAATGTTTGCAGGCTTGCCGTTCAAGGCAGTTCCCGCTGGGGCCCAGGTTCAAATCCAGCTAGGGCTTTTCCCTGCATGTCTTCCCTCTCTTGTACCCTTATATTTCCTGTCTCTCTTCATTGTATGTGTCCAAGTAAAGCAGATATGCACCCAAAATGTCTTAAATCTCGTTCTACTCCTTCCAGAACCCAAAATAGGGCACCTGCCATGACTTAGCTGCACATAGTTTGCAAAATATGTTTTTGTGTACAAACATTAACAAAGAAGCTTCCTTCGTTCACATTTGACCTCAAACCCATTTTGTTTTTTGTTTTCTTCCACCAATTATGAACCACATGAACATAGTTTCCTCTTTTTGGACTGGCCTAGAACGATTTCTGGGAAGGAAGAGAAACTGGAGAACTACATAACTTCAATGAAAACACAAGGTACTTTCTCTCCAGGCAAAAATAAGCTGCCATAGTTAGCTGATACCAATTTAAAACACTGGATAGATAGAACAAGGCGAGATAGAGAAAGAGTTTGAAAGAGAAAAAGAAACAACAAACACAGAGAGACAAAGAGACAAGGAGAGGTTTAGATCCCGAACGATAGTTGAGAGACCGAGATAAGGAAAGAGATATGGTGCATTGATGCCTCTCCCTGCATGGGATGCCTTGGCAGCAATTAGAATCGTGAGAACAAAATCATAAACATAATTGTCCCCAAACATGAAAGATTCGGTGTTTTACGATTACGTAAAACTAAATGATGACACCGGCATCTGTTTTGAATGACTGACGGCAGAGGAGTGAAGTTTGGAAAGAACATTCATTAAATGAAAAGGTTTCAGGTTCCACCACAATATGTACTTACACATTACATTCAGACTTAGCACACTGTTGAAAACAAAACTGCTGGCCAGATACTCATACTGGACACATGACTGTGGTGTCTTTATACTGGACATTGACATGATTTCCCAGTCGGTCTATTCAACATTTTCCCATTACTTTTTTCTTCAGGTTACCACAGGCTGGATCTGAATATACAATAAGTTATAAGACACACACAATAAAGTAGCACATGGATACGTTTAGTAGATAAGTTAGTGTTGTCATTATTGTGTATTGAGGCTGATGTGTCAACATGATTTAGGGCAGTGGACAAACATAGTGTTGTCGAACGGACAGGATAACCATACTATATGGTCCACTCTCTCAATCTCAAGCACACATGCTCATACACTCATAACTCACACCCACAACTCCACCAGTGGAGTTTCACGTCCGGTGTTTGCCCAAGGCCGCGGCAGCAGAAGTCGCTCCACTTTCATTCCGCTGAATCCTCAAAGGGAACTGAACCCCACTATTAATATCTCAACACATTCCTCCCTCTCCCTTCCTCCCCTTTTCTCTCTTCTTCCCCTTTCCCTCTCCTCCCCTTCTGTCATCTGCCACTTCGTCTTTTACCCTCTTCATTTCCACTCTCCTGCTCTCTCCTCTATCGTACCTTCTCTTCATCTCCATTTTCTCCATCTCTTCTCACACCGCTCCTTGTTTGCACACAGTTCCTTTTCATTTCCCATCCAGCCACCTCCCCCACCACACTTTATTTACAATATGTCTCAAGAAATATATGACTGTGAGCAATAGAAACATCTGGACTGTTTCCCTTTAGTGTGTGTGTTTGGTTTGGGGTTCCCTTGTGTGTGTTCGGCTCGGGGTTCCCTTGTGTGTGTGTGTGTGTGTGTTTGTACAGGATGTACTGTACATTTGTGTGGGAGAATGTATTCAGTTTTCAACAGATCCTTCTGGACTTGAGGGAGAATCAATTTCCCCTCTGCTTCTCCTATGTCTTGAACACAATACACACACGCACACACACAACCAGCCAGAAAAGTTTACATGAGGGATGACTATTTAAAGATTGTTTCACAACAGTTTTATTCTGTTAGCTTTTTGTTGAGCCTAGGTCATCAACATTCTCACTGATAAAAAAAAGGATAAAGAAACCACCTTTGGAAAAAGAGAAAGAAGTGATGGAAGAGAAGTGGGAGAAGGATATGAGAAGGGAAGAGCGGAGGGAGGAGGATGAGGAGGAGGATGAGGAGTTGGAGGAGGAAAACAAGTGGAAAGGGGAGTTGGAGATAAAACAGCAACGTTCCATTTGGTAAAACAAGTGTAAAACGTTGTGGTTGTTGGAAGATTAAGAGGAAGAGTTGATTGATAGTCATAGAAAGTGCTACATTCGTGTTTTGACTAAACTATTTTGATTAATGAGAGTGTCTCTTGATTTCTTCTCTCAAATTGTTACTGTAGCTCACTGGCTGATATACACCAACCATGTGTGAGAGACAGAAAGCTGTAGAGCAAAGGAAAGGAGATAGGACTTGACCATTAAATGAAGCCTGTTCCAAAAGCACATTTTCTAGAATGTTAGTGTCCAACATCCCTCCAATAGCAGTGCCGGGTCAGTGTTTTACAAAGGTCAAAGTTCAAGCTCTATGGACACAGAGGCCACATGTCTAGCCCTTCAGCCGTCAACAGCAGCATGTGGTCAATAGATCAGGTAGGGATGAATACACCGACTGATCCGGAAGTTTCTTCAAGGCATGTTGGAAGAGTCTTCCAATGGGTCAAGGATCAATGTACCCACATCATTCATCAAAGATGAATACACAGGACTATTCATTACTGTTGCTTACTAAATATGCACAAATGAGGTCTTCACAGTTTGGGAAATCACAATGTGAAAACGGTGCACTGGTGTGTGTGACTGTACAGCTATCATTTTATTGTAAAAGTTAAAAAAAGAAAAGAAAGTTTAACCACAGTGGAAGTGTTTCACGAGCAATCTGCTTCATGAAACCAGTGATTATCTTTGAATCCGTTTGGTTACGTTGTATCAGGGAGAAAAGCAGGGGGACGGCAAACACAGGTCCAAGACACAACTGCACACTTGGCTTGCTTGATAAAGGCTTTCAAACAAATCCTAATACAACACATCCAAAGGTTTTGTAAATGTTATTGTCTTCTCCCGTCAACATATTTTGCTCTGGTTTTGCAGTTGTGGGAGGATTTTTCTGGCTACAGTAAAGTGCAACAATCTGAAGGAAAAAAAAGTATTATTACAGTTAATATGCATGGCTGTCATCTAAGTGTAAGGTACAAATGTCCAATGTGTGTGTCTTTCAGTTTGAAAACCAACAATGCATATGTCCTGAATGTCCAGCCCCATGTATGCATATCCAATAAAGAATCCCCCCCAAACTTCTCCAAACCCAATGACAGTTTTATACAGTGATAAACAAGCTTTCCATTCTGCACTCGTTTGAGGAGGCGGATATGACTTTGAAAGGAGGGTGTATGTCAGTGGCATAGCTATACTTACAGCTCCTGAGCGCAGGTGTGTTTTTGGCTTGAGCCCTGCAGTGGCAGGTGTGTGGCGATTAGAATGTGATAATGACTATCATTCTGAGGCAGGTAAGAATGGGTGTTAGTGAGGAGGAGGTTCCATGGTATCATCAGTAGGGGGAGAGTTTAGCTTTGCCTGTGACACCCACACACACATACACACATATACACATATACACACACTCACATGCTGTCTTCGCTACAAGTATAATAACCCTTTGTGTTACCCTGCCCTCTGACAGTCCTACAGTACCTTTTCAATGCTTCACCTCATCACATGCATGTGTTTTCCTGCCAGTCCGTATTTTCCCTAAGTTTCCCAACATTTAGGCTCTCCCTGTCTCGCCATCTGGCCTACGTCTATCGCAGCTTTTCTCAACCTCCTTGGGTGTTGTAAACACACACATGCACACACTTAGTCCCACACGCATGCACACAAAGGCACGCACGAACACACATACACACATCCTGTTGTAAGTTCAGATACAAGGGAGCAGCTCCAGAGAAAGCTACAACTTTTAAACTGTTGTTTTATGGTTCACATGGTCTGTGTCTTGGGAAGACACTTCACTTTTCACTGGAACTGACTCCTACCAGTCAGACATGAGGCCCATCACCAGAGATGTCAGCAACAAGTTGTTACTGTTGGGTGACAATGATCATGATAATAATACTACTATAAATGCATGCTTTCCACTATCTTTCACAGCCGTAGAGAAGAAAAGAATGTGTGCATTAGAGATAGAGAGTGTGTGTGAGAGTGTCTTGTTGTTGTGTTGTTGTTTATCCAGGGGACCGTCAAGTACATTGATTCATGAAGTGGTTCTTTAATGACTGGGTCCAGTCTGAACATTCATATTGAAATGGGTGGCCAGTCACGTGCAAAAGTCTCAATGTTATCCTTACCAGTAATGAATGATTCCTTCCTTAGATCCAGAGCCAGTTTACTTTTATGTACAGACATTTGGTATGGTTAGTATTCATCCTTATTCAGAAGTTCACAGTTTCACTGTTAAGGCCACTTGTTTCCTTATTAGATATACTGGACTAACACAGCGGAAATAATGATCAAATAGATTACATTTAGCTGAGAGAAATAAATTGGCAGTTTTCTGCAGTTTCTCCCCCCAACACACACATATACACGTGCACACAGACACACATTCAGAGCTGTTCTCACAGTCAGTGTTTTTGAGTATTTTGAGACCTTTGGCCTTGGCTGTGTACAGTTGGATGGACTCCTCGCCCTGTTCATCCAACTGGGACATTTCCAATGTGTGCGTGTGTGTGTGTGTGTGTTTGTGTGTGTTTGTGTAGGGCCTATGAACCTTAACTAATGTATCAATCTTTTGAGACATATGTTAGGAATGATCAAATATCCTTTTGATTAATGGGGTTTCCATAACTGATAAATTGCAAACTAAAAGGTATCTTTAATGTATTGATAAAGAAATAATGTTTCTGTGGCCAAAGATGGGTTATGTCTCTTAATGACTTTGTTTCCTGTGACATCTGGTAAAAAAAATAGTTCAAGAAATAAGTTGTAAAAAAATGGGTTGTTCATATATACTACTCACCCAGTTTCAATTATATTACAGCAACACTCAGCATTTAAAAGCTGAGAGCAAGGTAATCTGTCCTGATAGACAAACAAGAACAGTTATGAGTTCTGAGGTATTGCAACTCAGCACTCTTTTTGTTTCCTAATATAATCAATCACTCCTTCTTGGGATAGGTTCTAAGTGACAGATTGTATTGAAATATTGTTCATCTTTAGATAAGAGCAATACAAAGAAGAATCTCTCCTTTGAAGTCTATGGACAGATGTGAGGATTTCCAGGAGAATTGAATCCCCTCTGTCTCCATTTTATTTTCACTCGTAAATCAAAACATGTCTGCATTTGCCTATCCTGCGTCATGATACAGGAACTGAAACACTCATCAGCCAATAGCAAGCCTCAATGTTGTGGCGGTGGAGCATCTGGTGAGAGTTCCTCCTGGTATAGAGCTAGCAATCAGTCCTTCCTCCAGTTATTCTGAACTTTGCCAAATACAAAATTACCAGACAATCACATTTATCAACAAATACCTCATTGGACACACGCCCCATACCTCAGATTGTTAACAATACAAATCTATGTTGATGTACTAAGATCTAATACCCACATGCATACAGACTCTGCACTTCCTTTGTGCCCTCACAGTAGGACATTTTGGTCTTTGTGACACCGCAACGGTGCACTCCATCATTCCGACATCACAGCAGAGGTCTGAACTGAGACAATAATGTGACGATTCAAATTTCATCACAGCAAGCAATCTAGTCACTCTCTCTGATCACAAAACAGTTTGCTCCGCTTCGTGACCTGACAATGTATTTATTATTTCAAAAAACAATAACAGATAACAGATGAATGTCAGACTTGTCTTGTGATTCCAGACACAAAACCTTTGCAACCCATCAACTGCAATTAATTCTTAGTTGTGTAACATCCCAAACACCTCAAGCCCTGGTTTCAGTAACTGTAAGCCCTTGATAAGGAAGTGAACTGAACCTTCACCCCTTCTTAGAGAAGAGGATACAGTGACCTAAAAGACAAGCCAGGTGTGTGGGTTTGTGTGTGTGTGTGTGTGTCTCTGTGAGTTACATGACAATGGCGGTAAGTCCCGCTGTGGTAACTTCACTAGGCCGCTGAGCACATGCTTATAATGGAAGCTAATCAGCTTTCCACAGACAGGCTAATGTCCTTATCATAGCCAAGGAGGGGGGGGCTATATTTAGAGTTCACTCTCTCTCTTTTACCTTTTAGAAAGAGGATCACATTGCCCTGGATCTCTGAACCTTTCTCATTCTCACTCTCTATCTTGAGCACTGTGCTAGTTAGGGCTAACCCTCAGTCTCCTCTTGAACAGAACAGTAGTTGGCAGTAATGAATGCCAATCATTATTTTTCTGTAAGTAGTAAAAAAATCATAGATTTGAATATGTTCTGATTTATCTTTGCTAGGAGGGAATTGGCATCAGTAATCAAATATTTCTGATTTAGTTATAAACCCTTTGCAGAATCAACAATAAAAATACAAAGTATTAGTTAAATAAAGTATTGATGTAAATTAATCCCAAACATGTTGTAATCCGAAAGATCTTTAGTATAGTTGATTCATACACTTCACTTTACTTCCAGGTTCCTCAAAACAAATGTCACAACAGTTTATATTACAAGATTTATGTCCAGACTGGAAGTGTTAACCCCTTCACCGTTTAGTGTAACTAAAGTCATTAATCCATTACTGAATTCAGGTCAGTTTTACATTTTTTTTTCCATATTTAATGATCAACTCATTCATCACAGACACGTGTGTTGTTTTACATGTTTGTTTTTACTCCAAACTGAATGGCAATCACATTTACACCATGGTCAAACTTTAAACCACAAAATTATTTTTAATGGTAGCAGAAAACATCCAAAGAGAACACAATACATTGCAAAAGCAACATGGTGGATAACTTTTCAACATTTGTATTTTAAAAGGATCCTGTGTACTGTACTCTACTCTAGTCTACTGTATGTGTGTGTGTGTGTGTGTGTGTGTGTGTGTGTGTGTGTGTGTGTGTGTGGGCTATATATAATAGTTAAAGTGAATATCACACACAGACACATACAATAACACTTTTTGTAGCCACCATGAGTTGGGCTATCAACATGACTTGCATTTAGCCAAACATGTACAAAAATAGAGAGATTATGATAAAAAAATAAGAGATCTGTCCTTAGGAGAACCAAGAGAATTGTGCACTCATGGGGCCAAAATATGAAGCATTTTTGCGCCTACGAGAAAAAACAAAAAGCTAAAAGCACAATGTCATTTATGGACATAATTACTTAATTCTGAGGATTGACTTAACTTTCTGGTTAACATGTTGATTGTATTCCCTTCTGAAAATAAAAGGAGCAAATGTTTCACAGGGACATCCTTTATCACATCTCATATGAAATACTCTGCACACAACAGCATCCTAAAAGTCAACATTGCTGAGCGAAGAACAAGTTAAATGGACCACACATACATGCAAAATCTGTCAAAAGGATCCCTTTACACTGTCAAACTGAGCGCTCTATACAGGCAAAACGATGCCTCTACACTGTCAAGACTATCCCTGTACAGTGTCCAAATGATGGATTCTACTCTCCAACATTTTGACCGCTCTCTGCAACTACCCAGTCCCTCACATCGTCACTGCACTTTCGTTTTCCCCTTCTATCTCTCACCATGATTACAACACCTCCCTGTATGCACAGTGGAACCTCCAGCCTTTCTACAAACAGGACAGGACCAGGTCACCACTAGACTGGAGTCTCGGTCACTCATTCTTATCACACATTCTTATTCCTTCTTGTTGATCTCACTCTCATAAAGACTCAAACACAAACCTTACCATCTATAATCAATCTTTGTTACTCCTTACTTCAGGGGAAATCTATATTGTTGTCATTTATTCCTGTACTACTATCCAGTAAATACATCTGTTTGCCTGTATTTTAATTTAGAAAATAAGACTGAGCCTTGACCTATTACTAATTCACAGACCAATAATCCTCAAACTGTCTCTTTATCTGGATAACAGTAACTGTCCATGGACTGTAACACTGCTGTTAAGTATACATTCATTAACACCATCAAAACAAAAGTACATTCTTACGGACACACATTATCTTTAATATAACCCACCAGATGCTTGTATTTATTCCATTTAGGCATTAGGCACTTAAGAAACAACTATTCACAAGCAAATTGTTAAAGAGACAAAACGTGGGTATCTAACTGAACAGATCTTTGTAAACAATGTTCAGATCAGGTTTTGCGATGACAGTGGGAGCTGGTCTCACTTCTCATTTTCCCTGGCAAACACTGAAAGGTCAGCTCTTAGGGTGTTCTTAAAACTTCCTGTTTTGTGTGTGTGTCTGTTTTGTGTGTGTGTGTGTGTGTGTGTGTGTTGTAAGGCTACATCCTTACAAGTGTCAATTACAATCATTTAGAGTCCCAGCCAATTCTTCCATTGGCTTTGTTCAATATTTCACTGCATTATTATTGTCGTTTTCAGCTTCCAGTCCAATTTTCCATCACTCTGGCAGTGCTAGATTGTCCAACCAGGTGTGGAATGTATTCTCCATGTCTGGATCAGAGCCATGTGCAGACTGGCTGATAGCCCAAAATCTAACATTGGCATCCTCTTAAGTCAGACTACCCTCAAGATCCGGTCCCTCCTCCTCCTCCTCCTCCTCCTCTGAGCCCTTGAGAGAAAAGCCTCCTCTTTAGTCCCAGTGTGGAACCAAGAGGTTCATCTCTCCAGCTTCCTTCATTCCTCTCTTCTCCACTCATCTGGCCCGTTCTCTCTCTCTCCCTCACTTTTCTTCTCGGTAACAAATCAGTCCTTCTCTTTTTTTTTACTCCTCTCATCTCCCCTTCTTTTACTTTCTTTTCGGTCCCTACCCCCGCGCACTAAACAACAACCAAAGCGAAGCTCCCACCTCTCGCTCTGAAAATCAAGCAGAGAAAGCATCTCCTCCTTCCCTATCATGTCAGGGAAACTCACAGCTCCAAAGTTGGGGTTCAAACTCTGTGTCTGAGAGTGTGTGTGTCCACGCATCGTCGGCACCCCCGTCAGTTGCATGGCAGCCAGGTGCCGTACATGGGGTGGAGGTACTGGGGCGCGGCGTAGTGCTGGGGAGGGGGGCAGGTGTAGACGGGCTGCACCTGGGCCACGTAGTAATTGCTGAAGTTCCCATCTGCGACGTAGGGGGCGGGCTGGTAGAAGCACGTGACGTTGGCGGCGTTGAGGATGACGTTCTGCTCGGCGAGGACGCGCAGCGCCAGCGAGGAGATGAGGTTGAGCGTCTGCCGGTGCTCATGGCCCATCAGGCACACGGTGCTCTCCTGGACCACGTCGTGCAGCGTGGCCAGGTAGTCGTACTTCCTGTCCTCCAGTCCCACAAAGTGGTTCTGGAGGTAGGACTCGAGCTTTCTCCTCTGCTCGCCCACGTCGGAGAAGTCGATGAAGAACCGGGAGCACATGTAGCGCTGGAGCAGCCTCATCTCAGGCTCGGAGGCCGCGCGGAAACCCCGCACCAGCAGGTGGCAGTATTTGAGCAGGCCGCCTCCACGGATCTCCTCTGGGTTGCGCGTGCAGATGAGACGTTTGCGCAGGTGGTCCAGGGCTACAGGGAAGTCTCCGTACACACTCTCGCCCAGAATGGTCGGGTGGAAGGTGGCGGCCATCGGGTGCTCTGAGCACTCGTAGAACAAGAGGAGAGAGTCCAGGCGGATCTGGAAGGAGTCCACGCTGAATTCAAACTGGCGCCGGAGAGAGTCCACAAACTTGAGCTCCACGTTCTTACCGCGGTTGTTGGAGAGCGAGATCAGGCTCCAGCGGTCTGAGTCGTTGCACACCTTCACCATCTTCTGCACATAGGCCTCCTGGTGACACAAAAACAGGTCTTGGTTACTGATCTACCCATATATGTACAGAATGTGTTCAACAGGCTAACAGAGAGAGTGTCTGTGTGCTTGCATGAGTGTGTTTCATGTGCCTTCATATACACTGAAAGGCACAACATACAATATCATTGAAAGAATAACAAAATCGTTTGCTGTGTCAAATTATTTTGAAACATTTTAAACTGCTGTGCAAGGGGCTAGTGTGAAAAACAAAAGGATGACTTGAAATGGACTGCTGATAAACTGGGCCTTGAGGACAGAGTCGGGGACATGTATACATACAAATGCATAAAGGGACAACGTTTTAATTTAGTTACTTAGGAACATAAACGTATAACTGCAACTGAACATATGGATTTTGTATTTCCCACTGGACTCTGCCGTCGTTGGCTTGACTGGACAACTCGGGCGCTGGGTCATGCATAAGTACGGTATCTAGGTAACTGAGAACACACTGATTATCGCGGATCCGCTTCCAATTGGATTAGACGGAATCCTCTTTGTAGTGGAAACCACCATTTTTACTATATGAAGCCTTATCCCTATGCAGTTTAAGCGTCTGGGGCAGATGTATTTATATGAAAGGTTAATGCATGCTGTAGTTGTAAAACGTTCACACAAAGAAAATCCATAGACTTAGCCTACTAAAGTATTGCAGTGTGCTACTTAGAACATGCACAAGGCAAACTTTTGTGAAACTGTGTCCTACAGTAGGCTACACATTCACATTCACAAATCAAACAAATACATAGTTTGCAACTCCAACCACGGTACTTTGCGATTGTATCATAATTGTGCGCAACCATGGGTGTGCATTGAAAGTGTATGTTATAGGCCTACCTTTAAGGTCACAGGTGTGATTTTCTCTTTATTTACTCCTTCTGGCAAGAAATCCAATAACGCATCCAAAACGATATCCTTCACTGTCTGAAACTCCAGTTCCCCTTTTAGATCAGCACAGAATATCAGGTCTAGATCTTTCCATCCCAAACCGCTGTCCTCGTGAAGAACATGGCTGGCCGCAGAACCGTTCAAACGGACCTCCCGGACGTGTATCCGTTTCTCCTCCATGCGACACCTGACCACTTTGACAATGTCCCGTGGTTTCATCTCCAGGGTGGGAAAGTTCCAGCGGCCATGGATGGGAATGGACTCGGTCAGGATAGCGTCCAGCCGCTGCACTTGCTCCCAGTTGAGCACGCTGAGGTTGCTGCTCTCCCCATCTTGGCAGCTGTCCACCGGACTTGAATCGACTCTATCGCCCATCTTAAGAGGTAGATAACAAAATGTAAACGTACAAACTTAAGACTAACTCTGTCTTCTGCGTGGCTGTGAAATAATGCAGACGTATTGCCGATGGAGTAGCTTTTCCGAGCAGGCTTCACACATCAGCTGGCTGTTTCTACCTTTATAATCGTAGCTAGGCTATTAATCATAACAATAAAATGCCAAAAAGAGTCATACTCTTACGCACAAGTATTCTAGTAGTGCCGGAGTGGCCAAGTGTTATGCTCCAGCGTTGCGCTTCATAATGTTAGAGATTGGGTCTCTCCTTTACAGAACCTTTCCTGTACGTGGACTAAATATTTGAATGGGTAACAGGATGTCCTCTTGAAGTGAAGATCATGCAATGCTCTGCATCTGTTGACTTCCGTGCGTTCTCTGTTCCAGTTGTGTCGCCATAACCCAGAAGCGCATATCAGTTTGTGGGTTCAAATGGATTTGTACACGTCCTCGGCGGGGAAATCCTTTCGCACAGTCTCTTCACAATCTCTTCGTTAAGAACAAACTGCAAGAATCTTACACGTTCTTGATTTAGTTAACATTTGCACCCAAGTGGGTTGGAGTCTCTCCGCCAAAGTTCCTATTTTACGCACTGCACATAGGTCAGCAAAGCAAATAATTAATTAACTCCCGCTGTACCAATTGGCCGTCACATTGTGGACGTTTTTCGCTTAATGATCGTGCGTCACGACGATGAGGTCCCGCGCCATAGATGCTCAAGGGTTTCTGATGAATGTTTCCCATGTAACGAACGGCGGAGCAGGGCGGGGCGGAAAGGTTTGACAGACAGGTGCTCTGACTAATCGTTTTTAGCCCGTGTGCAGGGAAACGTTCTGAAGTTACCTCTGCAGTTTACGCAGATGCAATAAATCCATCTCCACTTCCATGTTGCTTTTGGTGTCAATCCAAAATGATCTCCCATGAGATTTGCCGAAGTGAAGCCTCAATAGTTGCAATAGGGTCCATATGCCATAACGTAAATGTAATAAATCAAAGCAATACTAATGAATGAATCCCCTACAGTTGATTAGTAGTCCCATCAAAAGTATCCATGTCCACCTGGCATTTTCTCAGCCCCCATACTGTAGATGGCTGCTGTAAGGTGGAACATGGAATATCGCCCTCTAGTGGAAATAAGTGTGTAGCCTACAACATCTCTGATGGAGAGAGAGAGAGAGAGAGATAGAGAGAGAGAGAGAGAGAGAGAGAGAGAGAGAGAGAGAGTGTGTGTGTGTGTGTGTGTGTGTGTATGTATGTGAGTGTAAGTGTCATTTTGGAGTAGTATGTATGTGGGCTATAGGCCAGAGTGTCAGACTGGGCAACTTGTCACTGAGAATCTGTCAGAGAGAGCTTCACAGGTGTATCTGCGTCACCGTAGACGAGCCCATAAACCAGCTTACTGCAGATTACCCTGTATGTACAGTGACACACACACCTACACACACACACACACACACACACAGACAGACACACAGTGTCGTTCATGTAGTCTCACCTGCTCGTCTCTCTCTCTCTCTCTCTCTCTCTCTCTCTCTCTCACACACACACACTCACATTCACAATGCACCAATACTGTCCCCATAAATCCTAGGTTGTTTCCCATAGAGCTCATTAACCTGTTCTTCAGCATGTCCAAAGACATAGACCTTTATCTTGTCAACGCACTGACCGTCTGCCTACATTTCATTTGGACGTGTTGCATCTCATGTTGCAGCGGTGTTTGTCAGTGGAACAAATCGAGCACCCTCTGACAAAACCTATTTGACTACAGAATTGTATCAAACATGGACAGCGCCAAGCAGTTAGGAAGTGTACCCTCCAATAATATAGCTGCTAACCTTAAACCTATAACCTTAGAAGTGGATGACACCGGATTGGGCCACAGACTAGCCCCTTGTGACATCAGAGGAACGACATGGGATTGACATAGATTCGGATTCTTGTACATACAGAACATTGGTATGTGTGTGCGTGCAAGCTGTTTTCTTGTGTGTATGTGCGCATGTCCATGCTGTATGCACATGCAGGTGTGAGTGTGTGAGCTGTGAACGTACAGACAGGCTTTTGTGTGCGGTACACGTCATAGTAAATGAGATGAAGAGACTCTGGGCTATTATAAAGCCAGAGCTAGAGTTGGCTACAAGAGCTTGTGCTCTCTGCCCTATGGCAACTTCACCCACCCCTTCTTCTCATCCCTCCTCCTCTCCTCCTCCTTTTCCCTCATCCTCTTTTCTGTCTCATCTTTTTCACAGGTTCCTCCCCTTCCGGAAGTCAATTATCAGATTAATGTCAAACCTGCATTGTACCCAGCCTCCCCTCTTCCCTCTTTCGCTTACTCCTGCTTAACCCCTCAACTCCTCTCCCTCCTCCCTCCTTTCCCCTTCCTGCTCCCCGTCCATGGTATTGCAAAAGTCCCCTCCCCCTCCCTACTCATCTCCTGCTGTACATGCTATAGTCTGCACATTCTTATATGGAACGTATCGACCTATATCCAGCCTGCCCTTTGGCACACATAGGCATAGACATGGATACACATTATTCGTAAGTCACCCAGGTTTAACACAAGTTCAGACCAGAAGCAACACAAATGCTAATGCTCATGCAGAAATGTATGTTACATTTTCAAACCGACCACTGGGTTGATGTGCAACACATTCATTTATCCAAGTTTGTGATGTGGCCAAGAATCTAAATCTAAGCTCATGATATTCTGTTCAACTTCTATAGACATGAACAGTAAGTGCAAAGAGTAAAGTGTACATCTCCAGCTCGCTGCCTGTCAGCATGGCAGCTCTATATCAGCTGTGGGGCTGACCTTAATGACTGACCTCTGGTGACCCCGGCTGACATACTGGAGAGCGCTCAGTAAGCCTCCGCTAAATGGCTCCATGGCCTCTAATCAGATTCGCTGACTCGTCCTGCCCTGTAAGCCAGGCTCCCGTCCCACCCAGGGGACTGGTGTGTGTGTGTAGGCACTTTTGTGTGTTTACATGAGTGTTTGCGGGAGTGTGTGTTAGTGTGTGTGTTTAAGTGTTAGTTCCGTTGTGTTTTGATCACTGAACAGTAGTTATGTGTCACCATGTCCTCTCAATGTCCTCTCTGTATGTATCTAGCTATATATTTCTTGGCTGTCTCTCAATTGCTCTCTCTCTCTCTCACACCACAAACACACACGTTCACACACACACACACACACACACACACACACACACACACACACACACACACACACACACATACATACATACATGTACATGAAATTAAGAAAGAAAAATGATATTCTGCCTCTTCTGTGTGTCTTCTTTCTATCTCTCCTTGTCTGTTTCGCTCGTTCTTCTCCCCTGTGTCTGTTTACATTCTTTCCTGCATCCATCATTGTGGTTTTTGGGTCCGAGAAATGCTGACAGTGACCAAACACTAGGCTACTTATAGCTCTAACCCTAACCCATTGTGGTCACTCTATGGCCAGAAAGTCTGAGCAAGTCGCGATTAGAGACAGGCTTAATGGTCGATGTGATCATGACCACACTTGGCGAGTTTGATCATAATTTCAGATCAAATAGCTGGGAGTCTAGCAGTGTTCCAACACTAAACGATTGAATAAAGTGAATGTCCACCAACTAAGCAAAAATAATCATAATTCCATCATGGTCGTCCTACTGGAGTTCCCCGAGCACAAAACCATTGAGTGATGATTCATTGAAGTGCGTTAAGGATGTTGGAACGCTGTCGAAACATGGTTGAACTGTTGGTTTTGTGGTGTCCTGTTCCTTCCTGCAGCCCAATGTGAGGGCAGGAAGGTGACCTGACCACAGTGATGCCCTCCCCTCCCCCCTGCTTCACTGCTCTTATCAGAACATGGACCACTTCTGCCTGGAGACATGGTCAATAAGCAGACCACATCAGCCTGGAGACGTGGTCAATAAGCAGACCACATCTGCCCTAGTCACGTGAGCAACTCTCTGGAGGTGAGGTCAGATCTGCATGTTTTCTATCTTATGCATTCTATTGTATTCTCGTCCTTGTATCGACGTGGCATTGTGACCCTGTTGTTTCCATAGTGGTTGCTATTGCTATTGAACATCCAAATGTTTAAGTCATGAGTGTTCAAGTCATCAGAGTGTTTTGTGTTGACTTAAGCTGAGTATAACTCTGTTTTCCTTCCCAAGATTGATTGACGATCAATGATGACCACAATGGTGCAAGGGGTTCAAATGTGTGCCTTTTTCACAAATGCCAATGTTATTTTTACCTCCCTGAAGGTAGGCAAATGTGGAATATCAATCTATGAAATGACAGAAATGAAAACTGTGTAAGTACACAATGGTGTTGGGTTGTGTCTTGACAACAATGTATGTCAGTATGTGTGAGTCTGTGTCTGTGTGTGTGTATTGAATTGAATTGAATTGAATTGAATTGAAAAAGGTTTTATTTCGCACAAAAGAAAACAATAAAAAACAATAAACAATAAAATAAATTAAACAAGTGGACAGTTACATTAAAGTAATATTTACACACAGTGAAAACCACAAATGAAAATAAACTGTCTTGCACTTGCTTTAGCTGTTCGAAAAGGGGTGAGAAGAAGAAAACGTATTTAATCTCACCCCTTCTCCCTGATTTATATATATATATATATATCTATAATGACTATTGGCTTCCTTATTAATGATATAATAATAATCGGAAAAAAAATAGTACATATTAATATATATTAATTTTCAATATGATACAATTTGTTACCAACTGCATATTTATCTATTAATATTGTTGGATTTATCTAATAATATTGTCAATTAATCTTATAATAATACCTAATTATTAAACATTCAATATTATATAAATACCGTCAAATATATACAAATATACTTACATGTAAACATATACACTATGTTAAACACCTTCTTCATCCCTGTACCTTGTGAAAATAAATTCTTTGTATTTTATTTTAAACTGGTTAATATTTGGACATTCCTTGATCTCCCCACTCAAACTGTTCCATAGTCTCACACCACATATTGAAATGCAAAACGTATGAAACTGTCTCAGTTGTTTGAAACGGACATAAACACACACAAATACACACTAGCTGCTGAAATATCAGTCTGTATACAGACATACACTCCCTGTCATTGATTTGTGAATCAAACCAACCTGCCCCCATCTGGTGAATGTGTGACACTACATCCTCATTAGACTGCTAGAGGTACTGACTAGCTGAGGTACTGACTATACCTGAGGTACTGATTCTACCTGAGGTATTGACTAGGTGAGGTACTGACTCTTAATGAGGTATTGACTAGCTGTGGTATTGACTCTAGCTGAGTTACTCTCTAGCTGAGGTACTGACTGGCTGAGATATTGACTCTGGCTGAGGTACTGACTCTAGCTGAGGTACTGACTGGCTGAGATATTGACTCTGGCTGAGGTACCATCCATGTCTGACAGAGACTCAGACCAGCTGTAAGAGATGATGTGGCAGTGTTTGTGTTTGGTACTTCTCCAAACCACTAACTCACTATGGAGGGTTTTGGGAGATATCTCGGTCGAGGAAACTATGGGAGTGGAACAAGCAGAGGATCAGAACGTGCTAAGTGGGCCTGCGTGAAAGAGATGAGGGTTGAAGTGTAGCATCTCAAAGCGACCAATAGGGGAGGATGAGAAAATCAGATTGTGTTCTTATGAAGAATGATCCAAAACTGTTGCAAAGCTGTCAGCAGCGTGGGAACATCCAACACAGCGATGTCATCCCCTTGCCATCTCTCACTCTCTCTTTGTTCTCTATTTCTCTCTGTCACCATTGGCCAATAGGTCTCCACCAAGGACACCCACACAAACACTCACATGACTTAGAATGCTCCCTGTTCTATGTTTTCTTGACTCCCAGTTTTTTATAGATGTTCCATTTCGGGATAAAGATATCTTCACACCTGAAACACGTTATCTTAACAGGATTCTCCTGCAGGGGGGACTGTGAGAAAGTGTGTTTGCTTGACTTGTTGGTGATTTGTGCCACTGTGTGGGCAAGTGTGGAAATTACATTTGTATACAGTACATGTGTGAACTAGAGAGAGAGAGAGAGAGAGAGAGAGAGAGAGAGAGAGAGAGAGAGAAAGAGAGAGAGAGAGCAGAGAGAGAGAGAGAGAGAGAGAGCGAGAGAGAGAGAGAGAGAATGTTGGGACAGGGGAAACATAATTGGTCCCACAGGGCCACCTGGTGACAAGTTTAGGAATTACATAGAAAATCACTTAAAATGTTTCAGAAATATCTAATGGGGAGGACAACAATTATAGCTGGGCACAAGAAGACCAATCTAAATGTACTCCAACTCAAAACGTACCCCTAAGCTTACCAACTAACCCAGGAAATGTACTGCCAACAAAAGCTAACCCTGGAGTAATGTTTGGACAGGGTTTGGATGGTGTTCAGGTGGTGTCTTGGAGATGTGAGGGCCTCGGAGGGAAGTCTAAATACTTTTGGGCTCTTTACACTGGAGATGCACTCATCATGTAAGTCATGTAATGGGCAGTCATTGTACAATCCAAGCTGGTGTTCGGCTGGGATGGGATGCATCCTTCTGTTTTGCCGGCATAAGCTTGTACTAGTAGAATATCCCTTAATAAGTGATGAAAGTGGGCTTGACATGCCTCTCCTTAATTGGGTTCAGTATTGTGGGGTCAGATGGCTGAGCGGTTAGAGAGTTGGGCTATTAATCAGAACGTTGCTTGTTCGATTCCCTGCCGTGCTTAAGCTTCTGCTAAATACATATGTTACATCGTCATAGGAATGACTCTCTGAAGAATTGAGCACGGACAAAGTTTTAAGCTAGCATGCTGTTCGACTCGACTCTATGGCTGGTCTGCCATGCTGTTAAAGGTTGTAGTTTGGTCCCCCTAAAAACAGGTTGTGTAAACTAATGAGGTCCCCTGAGTCGTTTAGCAGCACAGACAGTCTCAGTGCCAGTGGAATGTCAATTTATATTTTTGAAGCTTCCCAGCCAATCCTGTTCCAGCCAATCACCTCCGGTGAGGCATGTTTTCCTTTGTGGGGGGTCCACGGGAGAGATACCTAATAGAACAGTTTTAATAGTATTTGGTTTATGGTTAGTAAGGTTAGGGCAAGAATGCACCAGAGGTTTTCAGAGCAAGACTTGAGTCTCGTGCAATGAGTATCCATGCCTGTAAATTAATAGTTGACCTTTCACCCCCGGCTACTGGGAGGATTCTAATTTAGTCCTTGTATAACCTCTGACCTCAGAGTTCAGGCCAGTGGCTCCCAGGGGAGTCATCGCAAACCCATTTGTCTAGGCTGAAATTTTGCTTGCACATGCACAAACATCCACTTAACAATATGTTTGCCTGGTTCGATGGCGGTTTTAAATTATTTGTACATTTCCTTTGATTTTTTCGCTTTCAGGTTGAGATAGAGATGGTAGTTTATTCCTCTCACCCTTTCTCTCGCCTTCACAAACATTTTTTTTTCAAATGCTGGGACATCTGTCGAGTAGAAGGGCTACAATAGCAGTTATAACAAGTCACTGCCTCTTTAAACGCATGGTGTCAACAGTAACTCAGTTCTCTTGCGCTCTCTCGCAAAACTGGGTAGAAGAGGAGAAGCTCGTGGAGCAGACGCGCTCATACGTACTACAAACGACCACTTAGGCAGTTTTTCACATTTTACCTTACTGTCAAGGTGTGCGCGCTGTGAAGTGGGAAGAGACTGTGAGAAACAGGTGCAAAGTGTGAATATCCTTGAAAAGCTTGAGATGGACCAGAAAGACACGGAGATGAACGAGAAGGGAGTAACGGTGACCAGTATGACTTCATCCAGTGGAGTTGTTGTTCAAGTGCGCGAAAAGAAGGGACCTCTGCGCGCTGCCATTCCCTACATGCCATTCCCTGTAGCTGTTTTCTGTCTATTCTCAACACTTTTGTACCTGGACTAGGTAAGGGGATGATTCATGTACTTTTAAATGACATTAAGCGCTGGGGAATCTGTCTATCTCAAAGTTTCACCATTGTGTGGGCTTAATTGAATGATATTGTATGAGTCAATATAAAAATATATCAACACATTTGAATTGATGTGGTAATAGCGGGCTTCTGACTTGACTGAACGATGTCTGATTTAATTGATGCACGGGGCGTGGTTTGCCGACGAACAAGCCAAGTCATTCTCTGTTAAATTAGTGAGAAGCCAGTAACAACTCTCAGCGAGGCTCCGGTGGCACAAGCGCATATTTGGAATAAGTTCCCAACCCCAGTCATGACGGGATGAAGAGCTTGTAGTACCAGAGGCCTCTCACTGGAGGGTGAAAGGTCTGGAGGCGAGGGGATCCGTTTCTCCTCTTCCTCACTTCATGTTGGTAGAGTCTCATCAGATTCATGTAATACTCAGTTTTAATTTAAATACTGACTGGATTACTGGATTTGTACTGTGGGCTTTTGGATGTCAGTGTAATTCACACACCTCAAGCATGCATAGACCCCTCACCCCCCTCATTCCTACATTCACATGATTTTCCAGCTCCTCCTTTTTCCTTCTCGTTCTTTCATATTCATTAACTGGCATGAGAGAGTGCCTCCTATGTGTCCAATGGTGTGTGTGTGCTCTCATGCTTGTGTGTGTGTGTGTGTGTGTGGAGGGGGGAGGGGGGGAAGGGGTGTCAGACTGATCCACAGATCCTCCCCTGTACCTAATGAGGTGTGTCGTGTCCGAACACACACACATCCACACAGTAGTCCTTTTGATATAGATCAGAGAAGGGCGGCAAACTCCTCCACTGTTCTTTTCCCTGTCAATTATATCACCTTTATATTTCTATTCTTGTAGGTCTCCCTTTTCTCTCTCTCTCTGAGAACCTCTGGGTCTGTCTCCTAATGAGAGGTCCTGGGGTGTCAGTCCTACACATGTTCTGTCTCCGGGGTCAGCGCTGTTTAAGATGCACAGCTATTGATGTCAGTTATTGATTTAGTCACATGTGTCCCTCCCCTCCCCCCCTGCCTGTGGTCTCTGTCTCTGTTACACATCGCTATGGTGATGTTAAATGCCCGAGACTGTGTGTGACTGTGTTTATGGGTTCCAAGACCCTCATCAAGAACTGAACACATTTAGTCGTTTTACTTGAAGGAATAACAATGGCGGAATGAATACATTGATGAATAATGAATGGTTGAGGCAGGAGATTGTGGGTGTGGCGCATGACTCCTAGGGTCCCAGCTGGGCTCCTCAGACCTTGGAAGATTAATATCAGAAATGGAAGCTGGAGGGTAGAGGAGGAGATGGGGAGGGGATGCAAGAATACAGACCCAAGCGAACGGGGACCGGTTGTATCATGGACACCTCATCTGGTCCTGGCGTATGTCATTATTAGCAGATCAAAATCAGGTGGAGCAGTTGTGGCTTGGTGTGGGGTGAGTGTGCGGAGCGAGATGGCTTCACAGTGAAAACGATCTGGTTTATCATACTACTTTACTGTATACCACTGTACTGTTAGTTTGATCTAGCATCCAGGTGTTCTTGTAGGTGTGTGTGTGTGTTTCTGTCTTCTGTCTGAGGCAGCCGCTGAGCACCAGGGAGAGAGGGTGCCATGTCTATTCAAGTGCTTGGCACCAGCACAGTGCCAGTCAGTCATGACGACAGCCTGCAGGTTCCAGCTCTGGCATGTGTCATCTGCCAAATGATGTTAAATGGAGCCATGTTAAATTGCTTGTGGAGGCGATGCGCCTCCTAATTAAAATAATATATATTCAAAGATTCCTGTCATGATGGACATAAAACAGATACAAGAGCATCAGCAACTGCCAAGGGCCTACTATTAAAGAGAAACTGTGTGTGTGTGTTTTTTATGTGTGGATATACTGATCCAATAGTGAAAAGGTCACAGAAGGAAGGAGGCAGTCAAGGATGAGGGATGTTTAGGGTGAAGGAGGCAGCTGGAAATCCTCCTCTATATCTGGAAGAAGAGGGATGACAGGGATGAATGAGGGGGAGATGAACCCAGGTGGAGGTTCTCTCTGACCCTAGGCTTTTCAACTGGGTTGAGAAGGATTCTGGAAAAAAGGTACATAGTGACATTTGTGCATGATGCACACACACACACAGAGAGACACATACACACACACAGCCTCCATTGTAGCGTTCTTTTGGTTCTGCTTGTTGCCATGACAGCAGAAATACTACCAGAAGGGTGGTGGAGCAACCAAAGACCTAGGATGAGGGGGAGGAGTGAAGAGGGAGTAGAGGGGGATGTTAGAGGAAGGGAAGGAGGGAGAAGATAGAGGAGGCAGAAGGGAGTATTAGAGCAAGGGAAGGGAGGAGGTAGGGAGGGGAGAGGACAGAGACAGGTTAGTGGGTAGTATTAGGAAGGGAAGGTGAATAGAGGAGTGGCAGAGGAAGGTAGAAGAGGGTAGGGACAGACAGAGGGGGGAGAGGGTAGTGATAGAGAGAAGGGGGAGAGGGTAGTGATAGAGAGAAGGGGGAGAGGGTAGTGATAGAGAGAGGGGGAGAGGGTAGTGATAGAGAGAGGGGTGGAGAGGGTAGTGATAGAGAGAGGGGGGAGAGGGTAGTGATAGAGAGAAGGGGGAGAGGGGTAGTGATAGAGAGAGGGGGGAGAGGGTAGTGATAGAGAGAAGGGGGAGAGGGGTAGTGATAGAGAGAAGGGGAAGAGGGTAGTGATAGAGAGAGGGGGGAGAGGGGTAGTGATAGAGAGAGGGGGGAGAGGGTAGTGATAGAGAGAGGGGGGAGAGGGTAGTGATAGAGAGAGGGTGGAGAGAGGGTAGTGATAGAGAGAGGGGGGAGAGGGTAGTGATAGAGAGAGGGGGAGATGGTAGTGATAGAGAGAGGGGGGAGAGGGTAGTGATAGAGAGAGGGGGGAGAGGGTAGTGATAGAGAGAGGGGGGAGAGGGTAGTGATAGAGAGAGGGGTGGGAGAGGGTAGTGATAGAGAGAGGGGGGGAGAGGGTAGTGATAGAGAGAGGGGGGGAGAGGGTAGTGATAGAGAGAGGGGGGAGAGGGTAGTGATAGAGAGAGGGGGGAGAGGGTAGTGATAGAGAGAGGGGGGAGAGGGTAGTGATAGAGAGAGGGGGGAGAGGGGTAGTGATAGAGAGAGGGGGGAGAGGGTAGTGATAGAGAGAGGGAGGATGGCATGAGTTGGGTGAGGAAGGGAGGATGTTATTTGAGGAGATGCTAATTGCATACACTTCACGCCATGACTCATTCATTTAACCTCTGTTGAAGTTGTCCAAAAACAAAAAATTCCGTAATTGAAATTCTGGACCTGCCTTATGCAATTCTCCAAGAGGTTTGAGTACTGTATAATGGGGTTTATGTTGTCTTAATTAAGGTAGCTATTATTTTTGAATTAGCATGTAGCTTTGAGGTTAATGTAGCATTTTGATGGCATGTAGCAATATAAGTTTCAGTAGCATTTATGTAGCATTGAGTTTCATGTGGCAAATTGGTAACAAGCAATAAAAATGTTTTTGTAACAAGAGGGTAGCATGTAACATGAAAGGAGGAAGCATTTAACAACGGCTTGAGCCCGACTCACTCTCTACCACACCATCTCACTATCGCTCTCACTCTGTCATTCTCTCACTCACTCTGTCATTCTCTCACTCTGTCATTCTCTCACTCTGTCATTTTCTCACCTCCTCTCTCTCTCTCTCTCTCTCTCTCTCTCTCTCTCTCTCTCTCTCTCACATAACACATTGTCTCACAGCATAACACACACACACAGCCTCTCCTCCCTGGTATGAGAAGGCATCACCACCATCCAGACTCCTGCTTTAGCTCCCTGTCAGAAAGCTGCTTTAGCTACTTTTGAGAACATGCATCCATCAATTTCGTTGTATGACACAAATAGGGGAAGAGGATTTATCTGCTTGCTTGTAACCACACATTTGATTGCCTATGGCTATTGCCATTAGCCTATAATGGAATTGTGGCCTGAATTGAAAAAAAGCTTCTAGTTGATTCAAAATGCAGTTTCTAACCTGGTGGGCTGTTGCTTTTGCTATCCTTCTCTGCCCTCTCTCGAAGCTCCCTATTGCTCCATGGCGTCTTATAACACATGACTACTCATTCAACATCAATGTGTGTGTGTGTGTGTGTGTGCCAGTGACGAGTTTGTCCGTGAGCTGGCCCTTTCTAATGTTATGAATTCAGGGCATGTCTCTGGCCCACATTTCAAATCGGTGGTTTGAGTAGGCACAATAGCAACATGACAATCTCCTAACACACACACACACATACACACACTCTAGTGGTCAGGTCAGATGTGTTTTCATTCAGGGAAGTGTAAAAAGGCAGCCTTATGTAGGCCAACGTGCTGTATCCATGCTTGTGAAGTTTATCTACCAGAACACCAGCATGTTCGAAGATACACATTCACAATAACAAGAAACAACATGACATTGAATGTGTTGGTCCATTGCCTTGTACTGCTTCCTATTTCCCCAACATATTGACCCTACTGCTCTGGTATAGGGCATGCGCATGATAATTACAGTGATCAGAGTAATGCAAGGGTACTCTGACAGATGCCTCACCTCCCCCTTTTACTCCACCCACCCCCCTGTCTCTCACACCAACACCCCCATCTCACACCAACCTCCCTGTCTCACACCAACCACTCCTGTCTCTCTCTCATCAACCCCTCCCACATCAGCAACAAGGCAGCTAGAACTTCCATCACAAGGACCAAAGCCCTGACTGTGTGTGTGTTCTCTCCCCAGGGACGTTTGTGTCTGCGTTCACGGTGCTGTGTGGAGCCCGGACAGACCTGCCAGACCGCCATGTGTGCTGCGTGTTCTGGTTGAACATAGCTGCAGCCTTCATTCAGATCCTCACAGCCATAGTGATGGTGGGCTGGATCATGAGTATATTCTGGGGCATGGACATGGTCATCTTGGCCAGTACGTATACCTCAGAACATAGCTGTGACACAAACATACACTATGCAGGCTTATTGTTGTCTTGTTTGTTTGTTGCCTGTTGAGATTCCTTGACTATATATCTGTGGGTTTCTATGTCGTGTCTTTCTGAACCCACATTTATTTTCATCATGTATCTATTGTATGTATCTTTCTCCATCTCCTTTTCTCATGTCCTGCCCTCTCCTCTATCTTCCTCACCCCCTCCGTTGAGACACTAGTCATTGTGATGGTGGAGCAGGGTCTTTTTCCAGGGTGGAGCCCTGGATGTCAGCCTGCGTGTGGGAGTGGAGGACAGGAAATGGTCCCCCTTGAACACTGCTAGTTTTCTTCCGCTCTCTCCCTGCTTTTTGAATGTAACCACCAAGTGCTGGATTTTATCAGTGTTCAACGTGTCTACTTCTAACCTTCTTCCTCTACTTTCCTTAGGTTGTGTCATAGATTTTTAATTCACATTTTGTGTAATGTGTGTGTAACTGTAGTTTCTCATTATTTGTGTCTTTTCTGTACCCTTTTCTATGCTGCACCTTTATGAACTCAAGTTTCTGAAGGTAGGTATGTGTAGCATCCTAGTGTCCTCACCTTGTGTGTCGCATCCTAGTGTCCTCACCTTGTGTGTAGCATCCTAGTGTCCTCACCTTTGTGTCGCATCCTAGTGTCCTCACCTTGTGTGTAGCATCCTAGTGTCCTCACCTTTGTGTCGCATCCTAGTGTCCTCACCTTGTGTGTCGCATCCTAGTGTCCTCACCTTGTGTGTCGCATCCTAGTGTCCTCACCTTGTGTGTCGCATCCTAGTGTCCTCACCTTGTGTTTCGCATCCTAGTGTCCTCACCTTGTGTGTCGCATCCTAGTGTCCTCACCTTTGTGTCGCATCCTACAGTATATACTTCAGCCCGTGTGTGTCACCTAAGCACCTCATGCAAATGTCAGTGGTTGTTTTGCAGGACCTCTTCCTAGTCTCCATGGTGATTGAGAGGCACAACAGCACACATCTAATTTGGGAGATTGTGGCCCTGTCCCTGTCCCTGTCCTTCTCTAACCCATCTCTCTTTTTCCCCGTCTCTCCTCTCTCCCCTTGCTTCACCCTCCCCCCCCAAAACTGTCCCCCAGGTTACAGAGACCAGGTACCCCAGCAGGTGTAAGGCTTGACTTAGACCGTTCAGCTGACCCCTGGATGTACAGTTGACCCCCCCACTCTGACCAGACCCCTGACATCTGAGTGACCCCTTCACAGCAGTGGACACAAAGTCACAGGGGGGGGCGCATCACATGAGGAGAGTCAATGGTTCAACCCTAGCCAATGCACTGCCACCCACCCTACCCAAACCAGATACCCTCTACACCACCCTGCCTAGCCCATCTACCCACTGAGTCCATGCTCTTTCCCCCCCCACCTACCCACCTAACCCTGCTGTCTTCCATCCCATCCTAACCCCCTCAAGAGGCACCCCCCCTGTAAAGTGATGTTTAATGGCACTCCAGCTGTGCTATAGCTGTGCTAGCGTTCTGTGTATACCTGTCAAGACCTGTGCCAGGGTTGGGAGGAACTACGGACCTACCAGGATCTGTGCCAAGGAGAAGAGGAACTATCTACCTGCCAGGACCCTGGCCACAGTTGGGAGGAAGTAAACTCTCTCTCCTCTGTGTGTTTGTGCTACAAACTGTTGCTGACTGACAGTGTTCATCTAATATTCTTCTACTTCTAGTGAAGTGTGGAGTGATCTTTAGGACCGTCCACTATGTGTTGTACTGCCTTATAAGGAGTAAATTACATTTTATATTAAGTATTCTGCGATGATACCTCACATATTGCGTTCCAGCCATGATGATTATATATTAAGACTGCCCTCCTTCACACACAAACTAACACACATACACACAAATTCACACACACACAAGCACACACACAAACACTAATAGCCACCTGTGTGTTGTGTACTATTTATTGGTTGTTGTTTTGGTTGAACAAATGTTGGTGAGCTGTTCAGTGAAACGGTCTGGTCCAGTTGCTATAGATACTGTCCACTTACAGTACATGTTAAATGAATGTAATTTCGTGCCAGTCATTTTTGCTTCACTGAGGCAACACAAGAACCAACATATATTGGGTCCATTTATATGAACACATTTAGATATCATAATAGTTAAGTATTGTAGAAAGGTAGACTTATTCAAAGTGTACAATTTGGTTGTGATTTGTTTTTCATTAAAACAATTCTGTACATTTAAGTGACTGGATCTTACATAAGTAAAGTATTAGCTTCAGTCCAAAGCTGAATGTAAACAACGTGTATTTACATGGGATATAAATAGTTCTGGTGAGTTCAGACTGGATGTCCCCTTTTCTAGAGTCTGTCTGAAATGAGAGTTTGTGAGTCTCTTAACGAGCCGCTAAGAAAGTCTGCATTAACAAACTGACTTTAACGACTCTCTCTTCCACCCCACCTGTGAGTTTATTAAAGTGCCAATTATAAAATGGACAACAAAATATGGACATATTGTGCTTTCGGTATTACAGTAATATGTCACGTTCTGTCTTTGGTATTGAATGATTCATGAATCATGGCTGAATCATCTTTATTTAAACTGAACAAGTAAAGTGAGTGTGACGCAGGTAGTGTTAGCCAGTGTGCCAAAGCACGGCTTAAACTGATCAAACAAGATGATGAGTGAAAAATCCAGATGTACAACATAATACCTAACTCAAGTGTCACCTAAATAAACTGTGTGGGTAATAACACATTTCACTTTTGTTTTGTGTTTTATCTGCTGCCAGGTCATTCCACTGGTCTCCTGTCAGTACAGACTATGTTAGGCTACGTTTGTCCTCCTAAGCACACACAGCCTTTGTCGAGGTGTTTCTGGTGCTTGTAGCCTTGCTGGGACAGCAGTACCTGGACAAAGGTGCCAGGGGGAGAACAGAGTGGGAGGTTAAGGTCAGAGGTCAGGGGGAATGACAGGCCGTTAGTTAGGCAGAGTAACAGGCAGTGGAACCATCCAGAAGCTCACCTCTGGATCATGTTAGGCAGCAGCTGTGTGCTGTTCAGCAAGGTATCCTGATGTGTTTTTGGTTTGCCTTCCACTGGACCCTGGAAATCTATATTAGGATATGAACCCATAGGATTGGCTACAATTAAATGGGAATATATACTGTAAACACCAATATGATAAAAGTATGTTATGTATTGATTTAGTAGATGCTTTCATCCAACGTGACCTATAGGTGGGGATATTAACTTACAACCTATCACTATTTATACTATATTTATACTACTGTCTCCCAAAGTAAACTTTATGAATTTAAATTAAATAGGCATTTAATATTCACAGCATACAGTATATCCCTTGCATCCATCTCTCCAGATGATGGACCCAATGTTCCAATTTTCAATATATCCTGTCTAAGTTGTCCTGCCTAATGTAGCAGCTGTTAGAGGATGTCAATGTATTCATTCAAAGTGTCCATTCATGTGTATTGTAGATCCACAACCTCAGTTTTCTCCCTGTGATAAGATGCTATACTGGACATTCTGCCTTCCCCTTTTCACCATATAAGGAGTTTTTTTCATTTAGACCAGTGAGTTTCTTCATCTTGCTTTCCCAGGAAGAAACAGCAGAGCTCTAAATTCCTTGCCTGATGGTGGGATACCATGGAAAGGACCGTCAGGGCAGCACACGGCAGTCGAGGGGGAGAGGAGAGGAGATAGTCTGAGAGAGGAGATAGTCTGAGAGGAGATAGTATGAGAGGAGATAGTATGAGAGAGGAGAGGAGATAGTATGAGAGAGGAGAGGAGATAGTATGAGAGAGGAGAGGATATAGTATGCGAGAGGAGAGGAGATAGTATGAGAGAGGAGAGGAGATAGTATGAGAGAGGAGAGGATATAGTATGCGAGAGGAGAGGAGATAGTATGAGAGAGGAGAGGAGATAGTCTGAGAGAGGAGAGGAGATAGTATGAGAGAGGAGAGGAGATAGTCTGAGAGAGGAGAGGAGATAGTATGAGAGAGGAGAGGAGATAGTATGAGAGAGGAGAGGAGATAGTATGAGAGAGGAGAGGAGATAGTATGAGAGAGGAGAGGAGATAGTATGAGAGAGGAGAGGAGATAGTATGAGAGAGGAGAGGAGATAGTATGAGAGAGGAGAGGAGATAGTATGAGAGAGGAGAGGAGATAGTATGAGAGAGGAGATAGTATGAGAGAGGAGATAGTATGAGAGAGGAGAGGAGATAGTATGAGAGAGGAGATAGTATGAGAGAGGAGAGGAGATAGTCTGAGAGAGGAGAGGAAAAGCAAAAGCTGTGAGAGGCTGAGAGGAGCAGAAAAGGGAAGACCTGTTTTTTTAAATAAAAGTGTACACTTTCAACAGAAGTGTTCATGCAGTTGAAATCCCTGCAATATCCCTGAGTGGCTCCTAGATGGCTCACAGGGGCTGTTTACTTCTTGTACACACTCCTGTTTATCTTGAGATTGAATCCCACTCAGCTAAAGGAAGTGAAGTTTCATCCTGTAACGTCACATTGTGTGCATTGTGAACGGTGGGTTTAAGTCGCCCTCCCCCCCTTGCCCCCTGCAGGTTTCACTCATGAACTGTTGTGTAAATAACCTTTCTGGTTTGAGTCCCTCCCAACCTCCACCCCTGTATGTCAGTAGAAGTGTCTGGAAAGGTTTTCATCTGTGTCTGTATACAGTCTGTGTATGACCTTTGGCCCCTGTCCAAACCTCTCCCCCGCCAAGGTCTGTGTTTCTCAGGCTTCTTCCAGCTCAGGCCAGCCATGACTAAATAAGGAAGTCCTGCTTTGGGAAAAAGCACACGCTCACATGCAGGCATTCTTCTCCACCTCAAACAGTGCCTCTCCACACACACACACTCAATGATGACTGTGTGTATCAGGCTATCAGCTACAGGTGCGTAGGTGTGACACAAACACAGGAATGTGAACACTTCTCCTGGGATCTGTAGGGCTGAGGCACACACATTTGTGGTAGATACAATCCAAATGATACAATAGATACACCTAGACAACCGCTGCTGTGTTCATCTCTGCCTGCTGTGATCAGGGGTGTAGGTCAAATGCCTGAGCTTTCTTCATGCTAACCAATCACAGGTGAGTGGCTGGTGTAACTCCACCTCGTCATTTCTGATTATACATTTTACTAAGACATCAGAACACCCAGCTACCTACCATCAGAGCAATATATGAATAAATAAAGTGTTTGCAGAGAATTTACATTGTATTATTTGCTCTGCTTGCCATGTAGTAGCCTAAGGAAGGTACGTGTTTGATCTGTCACATTGCACCCGGAGCTAGTACTTCTCTGGCAGACAGAGTGAGGAGATCTAGCTAGCAAGCTATGGAACTAGCTCATAAACTGAATAGGTGTGACATCACTGACTTTTTCTTCTTGATACGTGAAAAGTCAAGTGGGCCATAGTTAGAATAAACAAATATACATTTCAGTCATATTAACAACGAAGCAAACACACAAAACTACGAAACACGTGGCTACATTTAGTGTTTATGTGCAAAAGTCACATAGAAATAAATATGGTACACGAGTATATCATCAAACTAAGATAGAAGGGAGTGTACAAAAACTGTACTCTCTAAAATAAAATTGACAAACATCTCTAAATCAAATCTGAAAAGAATGGATGAAGTTAAGATTTTAAAATGCTTAATTAAAATGCGAAACTGTGAAAACAAACCCTTGTTAGGTCTTTTAAGTAACACCACTCAGAGCCAGCAGAGGGCAGACCACTCTCAATTCTCACCACAACCTGTTCACACCAATCGTACTTCAGTAACATAGACCTGTTGTCCCCAGTTGAATACTAATACTAAAACTCTACATCTTATCAAGGGTAAATGATGTAGAATGCTCTATTTAGCTAGGCTGTTATGGTGTTCTAGAATGTGAAGATATAGGCAGTCCACAAGTGGAACTCTTGAGACAGCATGCTGACGGTTCTGGGGTTAGGCACTCTGGAATGCTGATGGTACTGGAATTAGTGACTCTAGAACACTGAGGGTACTGGGGTTAGTGACTCTAGAATACTGAGGGTAGTTGGTCCAGGATGCTGGTAGCTGTTCACATACTCATAGAAAGAGTCCAACACCTTATGAGTGTTTTGAGAAGTGAGCCATTTGGGAGTTTAGTTTGCTACCCTAAACACACTCAACATAGTCCCACATCTCTCTCTCATTTCCTCTGACTGAGAATGTTGAAGTGTTGAATGACTAAATAGATATCATGGTGCACCAGGAGGAGCACCTTTAAAGAAGTACTGTTTAGTCCAACTTAACTTGGCCCACCTGTGGCTTGTTTCCTAAGAAATAAGAGATATTCTCCACCACCATGTGTCACAGGTTAAATCTAGGCTTGGTACCCTCATTGGTCAGGCTGATCTAAACAAGCAGCTCAAAAACCTGAGTGAGGCTGCTTCAGTTTGGCTAGCGTGGTCAGGATGCTTGGTCAGGATGCACGATTGGTGCATTTGAAAGTCAAATGTTCATGCAAACAGCCAATCATCTCATGGAACCTGACAACACGAAGCTGAGCGGCTCAGAAGGATCACAATGGCGTGCTGTCACGGCGACACTATCAATATCGTTAACCCCCGAGGTGTGTTCTGCAGGGGACGACACAACAGCAGTCAGTCTAAGGGGTTGTGTTTGCATCATGACAGAGACAACAAACCAATCCCTATCGCCAGAGCTATGGTCCTAACCTTCGAAAGCAGACAGTGAAACCTGCTGTTATGGTGCTGAGGTCACGAGCCAGTGTGTTTTGAGGGGTCACAGCCCAGCGCTGCAGTTCTATAGTCTCAACCCGAAGGTCCGGTTCTAACCCAGTGTTCAGATTCCGAGGTGTAAAACCAGTGTTAGGGGTTTTCCAGACACACAAGGTCTCCTTAGACTTAAATTACTTCACACTGAAGACCTTTGTGCTGGAAATGCAGTGCCTCTCCTCCAAATCTTGTTAATTGAAGGCGTCTTCCATTGTCAGGTGGTGCGAAAGGCACTTGAGTCTGTTTGTACTTTACTAAGGCACTGGGATTGATACATGATAGCATCCGCATACCGTCTCAACTCTAATCTTCTACAAAAGTATAATCCAACATGAATAGGAAGAAATGCATTAATGGTGATTAAAGGACATTTGATCTAGGCTATAACATTTCAAACTGTTTGTTGTTTTATAAAGGTAAGAATCGACAGACAGCTGAATCCAATCCCACAGGCCTTCAGTTGTTTTCCCTTTCATTCAAGGTCAAGCACCTTAGTCATTGTTGCAGCTCATATAAACATTATCATGTTACAACTTTGACAGAGCTACTTGTTCCAAAATGTTGGCTAAGACTACATTTACATGAACAAGTCCCCTATATAATAAAAACACTAGACTACAATCTCTAAAAAAGTGTTCAAACCGGTTGCAGAGAAGGGTCTATAAGCAATGATCCAATATAATTGGACCAATAAGATCATCCCATAGGCTAAGGTCTGAACCTGTACATTCTGGACCAATAGCATCACAGTAACTGTACAGCTGTATGTACAGAATCTACATGTTAACACACACAAGTGATCATGTGACACCTCAGTCTGTCTTCATGGTGAGGACAGAAGGGGAGGGATAAAGGGGGTTCTCTAGTCGATGAGCAGAAGGGGGTCAGAAGGGTCAATAGGTCAGGGGTCAGGATATTGTCATGTGGAGGGGTCAGGGGTCAGGGCATCCTCATGTGGAGGGCTGAGGGAATTAGACACAGCTGTGTTCTCAGAGTTGGTAACCATGGAGGTGATGATGTCTACGAGGTTGTCGAGGCCAAACAGGTAGCCGTCCTCGCGGTTCCCCTCCGCCCAGGTGGCCCTATGGATCAGCTCCTGGCCCTCTGCCAGGGGTGTCGTCTTCCCAAAGTCAATCATCCACACCTTGGCCTGCTCACGATGGTCATGGACGAACAGCAGAGAGCTGCCAATCACCTGTGAGGGGAGCGAAAGAGAGGACAGAGGCAACGACAGAAGAGAGGTGAGGAAACGAGAGGAGCGGTGAGGAAGAGGAGAGGTGTTTCTGTCAGTGCGTTCACTTCAAATGAAGCGTGCGAGGGGTTAATCTGTTCTATTGTCTGTCTCCACCAAGGTACTCACACTCCAGACACTCTGCTGTCTGACCACATAGCTTCCAGGGGCCTAACCTCATTTCCTGTTTGGAAGACCAACATCCTGTGCGGGCTTGGTGTGTGTGTGTGTATGAGGGTCTGAGTGTGTGTGTGTTTAGTATTGTGTTTTCTGGCTCAAATCTCAACTGAGAGAGAAAGAGAAACAAGGTGAAAGAGAGCGAGAGAGCGGTTTTCACCTCATGAGTTTTGAAGAAGGGAGATATCTCCAGCGTATCCCTGATTTCCTTCAGTCTGTCCAGATAGCACATCTACAGAACACAAACAAGAAACAATTTCAGCCATTCACAACCACTCAGGCAAGTCACCAGCTGGGTCCAGTTCAAGTATTTTATTATCGCTAACGACAAGTGACACATTCAATGTTTCCCCTGAGATACATATGAAAAATACATCCATACTGTATATGCACTCATGCAGGCTCACAGCACTGTATAAACAAATGTGAGTGTGTGTTATCCTTGGACTTTGTGAAAGAAGATAAACACACTGCAGGCTGTGGAATGGAGTTCACATTTTGTTTCACAGTTCTGTTTTTAGAACCCCCCAGAGATTATCCCCGCCTACCCTGTGACCTCACTTCCTGGGGAAGTCCTCTTAGGCCCGACTCATAGGGAGTCCTACACACACACACACACACACACACACACACACACTTACCAGGATGTTATGGTTTCCTTTCACAAAGTCCTGGAAGGCCCCTGTGACCTGCTCTCTAGTCCTGGTCTTCTTAAAGTCTCTGTTCACTGTCCCGTCCTCCTTCTGATCAAAAGACACAACAACACAGACCACATTCAGTCAACAGTCTCAACTCTGAGTGTGGTGTGTGTGAGTCTCAGTCAGCCATCTGAGTCTTCTATGGCCTTTTCCAGGAGAGGGAGAACGAGAGGAAACTCCCAAGCTCCACATGCTTCACTACTACCTCCTCTTCTCCTCCTGCCACTCCTCTGCCACCTCCTTTGCTTCTCCTGCCCCAGGCACCCCCTCCCTCTCCTCTGCCACCCTCTGCTTCTCCTGCCCCATGCCACCCCCCTCCCTCCTCTGCCACCTCCTTTGCTTCTCCTGCCCCAGGCCACCCCCTCCCTCTCCTCTGCACTCCTTTGCTTCTCCTGCCCCAGGCACCCCCTCCCTCTCCTCCTCTTCCACCCTCTGCTTCTCCTGCCCCAGGCCACCCCCTTCCTCTCCTCCTCTGCCACCTCCTACATGCCCAACATGGTTTTCCCCAGGACAGTAGAACAGGTCAGGGCTAAACAGGATTAATCCCACGACCAGGGAAACAGAGGATTTGGTTCTCCTCTCCTCTGACAGTTTCCAAATGTGGTCATCTGCCTCAAGCTGACCCTGCTGTTGCTACTGCTGTCTCGAATCTATTACTGTCACACTCTATGTATGTGTGTGTGTGTGTGTGTGTGTGTGTGTGTGTGCGTGTACAGGGGGAGTGGGGCAGAAGGACAAAGAAAGAGAGGGAAGGAGGAAGGAAGGGAGAAAAGGGTGGGGGTGAGAAGAAAGACAGGACAGTGTGCACGATTATTGTAGCCACGTCGGGACCTGATGTTATTGGCTATAGAGGTGCCACACACAGACGTCAGGGGATGACAGAAAACACACACAGAGACGCATACAAACACAAGCACAGACGCACACACACACACACACCTAGACACACACGTGCGAAGAACATACAATGCGTACGGAGACGGGGGTCTCCCCTCTTACCTCTCCATCACACACGTGCACGCCGTAACACGTTCACACCCACACACACCACACACACACACACACACACAACACAGACACAGACACACACAGCCCTCACCTTGATGCCCTCGATCCTGAAGCCCAGTGTGGCGGTGGAGGAGATGGTCTCTCTCCACTGCATGTACCTGGGCTTGGTGACGGCCTGCAGCTGGCGCTCCTCCGCGGTGGGGGCCTCGGGGTCCACCTCCACCATCTTGGCGTACATGTCCTCCCTGAGGCTGGGCTTCTTCCGGGCCTTCGTCAGCTCCTCCTCCAGGTACGTCCTGAGGGGAGAGGCACCGCGGGCTCTTCACACGGTTCAAAAGACGCTTCCGACGTGTGCGAACACGCCGGCAGACGCGAGTCACGGACGCACGCACACACAGGACAGAAGGTTGTGAGGAAGAAAGAGGGTTGCGTCTGCTCACCTGACTCCCATCTTACAGTCCATGACGCAAGGCAGGTCGAACTCAGCCAGCAGGTCGTCCATCTGGTTGTACTTCTCCCCGTCCTTCTCCACGTCGCCGTGATAGGCGGGGATGTACGGCCGCAGCACGTCTCTCATGAGCCAGTCCAGGCAGCGCTGCTCACAGTCACAGTGCTTCTTCAGGATACGCCCGTTAGCCCCCGCCTTGAAACTGCCTGGAGGGAAACCAGGAGGCTGATGAAAACGACAGAGACTCTCCCCTATCCTAACTGGCAGGTTTAGAACATTCTGGAATGGAGCCAGAGAATCCCCAGATTTAGTTAATTCTTGAAAATTGCCAGACAACCCCCAGGTTCAGTACATTTGAATATTACCATACTGTTACTCTCGGATTTCGTCATTATTACAGACATTTGAATACAGATAAAAACAAGTGCAACAGATGATTGTTAGAGCAATATAACTCTAGGCTGTATGCATCATTTACTAAACAGGATCGTAAGTGAAAGTCTGTGTGTTTTTTCCAACAATAAACAATAAATGCATTCAACCAAAGAGCAGTCCTTCAAAGGTAATACCTGCGTGCCCTGCAAGCTGTATCCATGGATACTTCTTCTTGAAGGACATTACAAAGGGGGACCAGTGGACCATGTTTTTGATCTTCTTCCATGACTTGTGCTGTGGACACACAGACACACACTTCAACATTTACACCATAAATAATGCTTTGGGATTTTTCACCGTCACCTTTCACCTGTTTATGTGAGTTCACAATTCCTGTTAAACTATAAACGTGTTTGTCTATTCAACAGAGAGAGTGAGATAAAAAGGGAGAAAGAGAAAGAGAAAGAGAGAGAGAGAGAGAGAGAGAGAGAGAGAGAGAGAGAGAGAGAGAGAGAGAGAGAGAGAGAAAGAGAAAGAGAGCTCTTTAATCTTTCCTTCTGGCAGAGCCGGAACATTCTCCACTGCTTTCTCCAGGGGGAACGAGGGCTTCCCCCCAGCGGCCAGGAAAACCTTCACACACAAACTCATACACACACACACACACACAGCCACACTTTGTACACACTGTGCTATCAGTGGGCTCTCACTGTTCTAGGCCATGGCACAACATGAACTGTGGGTCTCCCTCACACACACACACAAACACACGACACCCATGCACACACACACTGCTGTTTTGGCAAACACAAGAGTGAACGGTGCTTGTGACTAATTTTAAGAGGCCCTCTCAGTAATAATAATAAGATTAGCCTTGAGAGGACTCAAGCGTAGCCGGGAAATCCCTTGCACTCTTTCTCGTTCGGCCTTCGTCATTTCCCCTCAACCACAGAGCGACTTTTAAGGATTTTCTCTGAGCTGTCCTCCCTACATGGAGGTTTCAGTGTTATCTACCTCAGAAATATGAGCATGTCTGGGCATGGGAGGAGGCATGAGGAGACAGGGAGGGGGAGATGGTAGAGGAGGAGGAGGGAGGGGGAGATGGTAGGAGGAGGATGAGGGAGGGGGAGATGGTAGGAGGAGGATGAGGGAGGGGGAGATGGTAGGAGGAGGATGAGGGAGGGGGAGATGGTAGGAGGAGGATGAGGGAGGGGGAGATGGTAGGACGCAGGATGAGGGAGGGGGAGATGGTAGGAGGAGGATGAGGGAGGGGGAGATGGTAGGAGGAGGATGAGGGAGGGGGAGATGGTAGGAGGAGGATGAGGGAGGTAAGAAGGAAAAGGAAATAGAAAATCTTTCCAGCTAAATATAAGTTTGGACTTATAACTCATGACAGTTTCTATTTGAGTTGGGTTATAGTTACAAATACTACTTTTACTGTTGGGTATGCCTGGTTAGGCTTAGCCAGGTTAGGATTGATGCGCTGGAGTTAGGTTTAGCCAGGGTTAGGTTAAGGAAGGTGGGTTAACAGGGTTAGGATTGATGCTCAAGTATAGAGACATAATTCCACACAAACACACACACACACAAACACTGAGGGTCTTTCCCCTGCATCCCCAGGGATCATGGGGATGGTGGAAACTCAATGTCCCTTAGGGTCATCCAGAACTTTCCCTCAGATTATACACACACATACACGCACACGCACACGCACACACACACATCGTGTACACACACACAGCTTCAAGAGACAGTGTGATCCACTCATGCTTGGTTGCATGCTGGTGATTTTCCACTCATGAAGAGACACCAGAAAGAGAGACGAGAGAGAGAGAGAGAGAGAGAGAGAGGGAGAGAGAGAGGGAGAGAGAGAGAGGGCTGTTCTGAGTTCCACGGTAGAGCAGTTCTAAGTTCTAGAGATGTTCGGAGTTCCAGAACTTCCTGTAAACCCAACCTCGATTCATCTTCAGCTCCCTAACATATAGTGACATCTTCTCTATATTCACATGTAATGGTTTATAGGAGAGGAAAGGTTTTGAGGGTGTGTAAGTGTGTGTGTGTCTGGCGTATATCAGGGTAGCTGATGAGAGACAGAGGCTGTCAGATGGAGGAGGCCCGCGAGTGCTTAAAACCCCATCAGTAACACACACTACACACACCCACACACACAAATGCACACACACATGCACACACACATGCACACACCCGGTGATGGGACACCAATGTTGGCTGGCGGTGAAGGCGCAGAGGTAGGTGTGTGTTTGTGTGAGGGAGTACATGCAGCTAAACCTGCCAGTTACAGGAGGCAGCAGGAAAGAGAGAAAGAGGATGGAAGCAGAAGAGTAGAGGCAGGAAGAGGCAGGAGGAAAGAGAGAAAGAGGATGGAAACAGAAGAGTAGAGGCAGGAAGAGGCAGGAGGACAGGAACTCTACAGAGGTGGGCGACAGGACGTTCCTTCATCGGTGGACAAGCAGAGCATTGAACTCAGTGCTTCATACATGCTAAGCTCAGCACTGACCTACATTCCCGTGTACTAACATCATCATCATCATCATCACCAGGTCGCTTATTATAAACAGCCCCAACCCATACAGCATTTTATCATAAACAGTCACTGATTGATCTCTATCTCTAAAATCCAATTCAATCTCTAATGGTATGTCTAATGCTATCTCTAATGCCTCCTCTACTGGTAGACTATATTTAATGGCATCTGCGATGCTACTACTAATGGTATCTCTAATGGTATTTTTCAACTCTATCTCTAAGACCATTCTACAATGTATCTCTAATACTATTTCTACTGCAGAGCAGAGCTGTTACAGTACCTTGGTCGCTCTGAGGAAGAAGAGGGTAGACGTGCTGATGAAGGCCAATGCAGGGACTAGCAAAGCCCACATTCTGGAAAACAGGAAGGCCATGCTGGGCCAGGCTGGCCTGGGTCTACACTAGGACTGGAGCTGGTCAAAACAAGGAGGATCCAGATCCCTAGCTTTCGATCTCTACCCCTGTCTTAGGTCCTATGGACTCCCTCTCTCCTCTCCTGTGGAGCACACAGGTAGACAGGGAGAGGCGGGCTAAAGGTTCAGAGTCAGACAGCCCCAGGCCAAACGCCACATGCTCATTTGTTTGACAAAGACTGGACAACAAAATCAGGGCCATGCAAATGATCTGGTGGACCAAAGTCAGAGGATACTTAAGATGGTCAGACAGGCAGGCAGGAATAGGGACAGACAGACGTGCAGGCAGATAGACAGTCAGATGGATAGACAGACAAACAGATAGACAGGAGGCAAGCTGAAATACATCCAGAAAGACCATTAGATGGATAGACAGGCATGGACACAGGCAGAGGAACAGACAGACAGAAGTAGTTATGTAATAGACACTAGATAAACACAATTGTGTGCACGAGGGGTTGGTTATCACTGCGTTTCTTCTGATTGGTTTAATGGTCACTACATCCATAAACGTATAAAGTAAACAGTGGCTCTGATGGCAGTGCCACCCTCCTCCTTACACACACACACACACACACACACACACACACACACACACACACACACACACACACACACACACACACACACACACACACCACACACACACACACACACACACACACACACACACACACACACCACACACACACACACACACACACACACACACACACACACACACACACACACCACACACACACACACACACACACACACACACACACACACACACACACACACACACACACACACACACTGGCCAATCCCAGTACCTGCAACTCAACGCCAACATGGCAGGTGTTTGTTTACCTAGCTTAACATCATGTATTTCCATAAGGAGAAGCAGTATTTGCATGACTATGACTCTGGCCTAATACTCTGCTCAGGTTTATTGTAATATGATTGTTAGCACTAGCTGGCTGGCTAGTTGTCTGTCTGTCTGTCTGTCTGTCTGTCTGTCTGTCTGTCTGTCTGTCTGTCTGTCTGTCTGTCTGTCTGCCTGTCTGTCTGTCTGCCTGCCTGCCTGTCTGTCTGTCTGTCTGTCTGTCTATGTGTCTGTGTCTGTCAATTTGCCTGTCTGCCTAGGGTCTGTCTGCCTGCTAGTTCATTATGTATCATTACACAGTGCTTCAGAACTGGGAAACCACTTAATGATTTAAACCATGATGCCACTTAAGCCAGTCAACACTATGTTCATAGTAAGTCTAAATACCGGTTTCACACTTGCCTAGAGTACGTGCACACACACTCACACTTACACACACACACACACTATCTGAAACCACAAGACTTTCCTACTACCGTCTCCACCACAATGCATTCTGGGTATTTCTCACAAACGGCAAAATGTTTTTTCATGTCACTGGGTATGTGTAAGAGTTTCTGGTGTCCAGAGTGAGTTTGTTATCCATGAGGTTTTAAGAGGCTGGTTTCTGTCAGTGCTGTGGTCCCATCACATGACGTCTGGGGCACAGGAGCCGACAGTGGCTCTCACTCCTCTGTCCTAACTCACTGAATTAGATGGCTGTATGAGAATCACATGTCTTCACACACACACACACACACACAAAATGCAGCTATCTTTCCTTGCTCTCTATGATGAGTTTGTATTCTCTTAATTTTGCCATGTCTGTGTTATAATGTGTACTATTATAGCTGTGTGTGTGTGCGTGTGTGTGTATGTTGGAGTGTGTGTGTGTCAGCATCATATCTCTTCCAGGCCAGGCGGACAGGCTACATTGTGCTATTGTTCTGATACAGCCCAGCAGCTATATCTAGCATCAGAGAGGAAAGGGATGCCACTGTGTGTGTGTGTGTGTGTGTGTGTGTGTGTGTGTGTGTGTGTGTGTGTGTGTGTGTGTTGTATGTTGTGTATGTGTATGTATGTATGTTGATGATCTCTGTCTATTACTGTAAATAAAACAAAAAGTATCTCTCTCTCTCTCTCTCTCTCTCTCTCTCTATAGCTCTCTCTCTCTCTCTATCTCTCTCTCTCGCTCTCTCAACCACTCCTCCACCTTACTGCTGTTGTTAAAGTTTCCACTCTGAACTAAGGGGGAGGAAGTGGGTTTTAACCCTCGCTGAGCTGCAGGAAGACACAGGGGCTCGGCCACAGTATTTTCCACATGTGCACTCTTGAAAAAGAGAAAAAAAGAGACGTCGACTGAAAGAAGGACAAAGATCTTCTGACGATAGCAGAGAGTTTCCACTGGCCCACGTGAAGGAGTGTGTGGAGAGTGTGGTTCTGCGTGCTTCTTTATCATGTGGGACATTGATAACAATCCCAGCCCTGTGCCTTGACCCTTGACCTGAGTCTGTGGTTCCAGGTCAGAGGTTGTGTGGAGGTTGGACAACTACATTATCCCATCTTATGATATTATATTTTATACAATATTTGTTTTCTGTCCTATCTTATTCATGCTGCCCAGTCCCACCCTCTCCAATTCAGCACTATTACTGTATATTATGTTGTATTATTCCATGCTAGTCATCAGAGTAGATTCTGAATAGAGAATTCTTTAGAAGTCAGCTGGCATTACTACCATAAATACACATGCCTATGCAAGCTCCTGTTTTCAGATGAATACTGGAGATACCTTGTGCTTAGCCAACTGAAAACTATTTAATCATCTTTGGTCAGTGCGTCAATAAAAAAGTGATATACTAAGGAGATAAGAGACTGGCACACCACATAAGACACATATCCCAACCCTTTACTTGACTGTTCATTATCTTCATAGCTCAAAACCTTCAGTTAGATGTAAATGAACAGCAACTCTAGTCTAGCCTAAGCATAAAAACAAGGCTTCTAGCACCTTGTCTAGACCAGTAAACACACAAAGGTCTCATCTAGCTAGTCCCTTTAAGGCAAGAGACAGAGGGAGAAAGAGAGAGAGAGAGAGAGAGAGAGAAGAAGATAGAGTTCACAAGAGAGAGAGAGAGAGAAGATAGAGAGGTCAAAAGAGAGAGAGAGAGAGAGAGAGAGAGCGATGGGGGGAGGAGTTCATTGGTGCTTTCCCCTCAGTGGCTAACCAAGCAAAATAGGCTCCCTGCACCCAGCTTGGGCCTGCCTCTCACACACATACGCGCACGCACATGCACATTTAGACAAACAAAAGGGGAGGGGAAATGAAAAATGTTACACTTCCTGTCTCATGCACAAGAAAGCGAGGCCCTCCGTGTTCTCCTTACACACACACACACACACCCTGCAAACCCCAGCTGTTTGAAACATGCCTAGTTTGACGTCACGCTGTTCCTAGGCAACAGGCTACAGTGGTGGGGTTAGATTTTCCATTGCTCTGCAGCAACAGATCTTTACACAGCTAAGCGTGACCCAACACTGTTTGAGTGTGTGAAAAGAATGTGTGAGTGTGTGTGTGGGACTTGTACTGGATGTAGAGTATGTGTGGTGTGTGTGTGTGTGTGTGGGTGTGTGGTGTGTGTGTGTGTGTGTGTGGTGTGTGGTGTGTGTGTGTGTGTGGGGTGAGTGTGTGTGTGTGTGTGTGTGTGTGTGGTGCGATTTGTGGTGTGCGTATGTATCCTTGCATATTTTGCAGAACAGCAAGGGTTCAAGGCATGCCTCTGAAGGGTGAAGAGAAGGCTTGTCAAAGTACTTTAGTTCTCTAGTCGTCTACTACGTCTAGACCACATTGGTTTCCTTGAAGAAATATCAAATATTTCAGCACTATACAGTGTTCATATATCAATGTGTGACTCATGCCATGTGTTTAAGAGCAGGCAACACCTCAATGGGGCAGCCAGGGAGCGTTAGATGATAGTGTTAATGGAGTCTCCCTCTGAGACCCCTCCTCCACCTGCTGTCTCCTGGGGAGCTAGGGTGCTACACATAGATAGGGTACCTAGCTAGGTCTGGGACGAGCATCGACATGGATCGTCCAGCTAGGTCTGGACGAGCATCACATGGATCGTCCAGCTAGGTCTGAAGGTGCATCACATGGATTGGCTTACTAAGTCTGCATGAGCACATTGATTGGCTAGCTAGGTCTTAATAATCATCAAATTGATTAGCTAGGTAGGTCTGTGTGAGTATAATGCATCGACTAGCTAGGTGTGGATGAGCATCACATTGACTGGCTAGCTAGGTCTGGATGAGCATGACAACAATCGGCTAGATAGGTCTAGATTGTCAACACTTGCATCTGACACTGGTGCCATCACAGCACTGAGTTAGTAGTAGGTTGATTGATAAAGGTGCGTCCACAACCAAAGTTTAGTTAGTACCACATACAAGTGCACAATATACAGTATGTTACAGAAACATTTAGCTAGTAATGTTCCATACAATAAGATCAGTTTCATGCCTAGTAGTAACAGACACAACCACCACACACAAAGCTCCTTTATATGAATACAAAGTTAAATCAAGACTAAAACATGTCATGTTCTATAGTCCAAAGCTTCAGAATGGACACTTAATGTTGCAAATGTCTGAGTTATGCTGGGTTTGTTGTTTATATATATATATATATATATATATATATACAGTATATTATTAGTAGAGATTCATTTGTTTCTCTAACAAAGTAGTTTCTGTAAAACAGAATCCCCTCATTTATAAACAGATCCCCCTGTGTTTACAAACCCCTTCTGTTCTTTGAACAAGTGCCAGTGCCACCATGGTTTAAGTATCGGAGTACGTGTGTGAAGCCGCGCCTGTGTCTGCATGCTTGTGGGTGATGCTATGTATGCATAAGTCAATTCTGAATTCTGTCTATATCTGTTTGTGTGTGTGTGTGTGTGTGTGCAAGTGCATGCGTGTTTACAACTGTGAGACTGGCCGTGGGGTACACAAGCAGCTTTGTTACAGAGAATGTCAACAGTTACTCATGGAGAACGACACAAAAGTGCTGAGCAACAAAGAGCCAGGAGTCTCTTGGTGAGGCTTCCTAGATGGCAAGTCTAGTAGTGTTGCAACAGTGTAGTGTGCTCAGAGACTTCTAGGTTAGTGTTGTGTAGTGTGGTGTGTTGTGGTGTAGTGTAATGTAATGCAGTATGGTATAGTGTAGATTAGCGTCATGTAATGTAATGCAGTGCTGTTTCGTGTAGTGTTGTGAAGTGTAAGGGGTTCAGAGTGGACAGTGGGGTGTGTACTCACAGCTCTTTGCTGGGTGTTGAGCAGCTCAGGCACGAGTCCCTCGGTCCTCTCTGGGTCACTGGAAATGTCATCTTCTGACTCCTCCCAGGACGAGGAGAAACCAGTGGAGGAGGCTGAGGAGGAGGAGAGCTTCCTGAGGGAGCGAATGGAGCGGGGGCTGTGGCCAGGGCTTGGGTTGGGACCGGGGCTGGGGCAGGGCTGAGGCTGGCCAGATACCCCTGCATCTGGGCCCTCTGCTGGGGCTTCCATCCCGTGGAGGGTGACTATAACGGCGGGAATGGTGGGGGTGGAAATGCTGGGGATGGGGGTGGAGAGGCTGGGGGTGGAGGTAAGGGTGGAGAGGCTGGGGTTGTGGGTGGAAAGGCTGGGGGTGGAGGCAGACCCCAGTTCCAAGAGCTGGCCCTCGTCACCAGTCCAGGCCAAGGTGCACTCTGTCGGGTAGGTTTCCGTTGGCTCTTCTCCTGCTGGCTCTCCTAGACACGTCTTGGTCTGGGGACCTCCTGGCTGTTGTTCTCGCTCCCCTCTGTCTTCTCTCTCCTCCACCTCCTGTGTCTCCCGCCTGTTCTCTCCCCCAGGCAGAGAGCTGCCAGTTAGTGCTGTGCTCACAGAGGAGTGGCTGTTGTGACTGCTAGCAGAACTGAGCCATTCAGTCTGACATCCTCCGGTTCTGTTTCCAGTCTCGCTGCTCGCTTCCCTATTTAGCTTAGTCCTGCTGCTCTCCTCTCCTTCATCCCCTCTCCATGCCCCCCTCCCATTGGGAATCCCCAGGAATGGGCTGTCCCTGGACTGGGGGCTGGGCGGGGCTTGGGGCGGGCCTAGGGCGGGGCTGAGTGTTTGGGGGGGAGGAGCCAGTTCTGCGCGAGGGTCTGGGGCTACGTTGCAGCTCTGCAGTCTGCACCTGGGCTCTGAGACCGGAGATCTGAGCCTCGAATAGACCCACCTTCTTTATCACCTCCACGTTCTGCAGCTGCCGGCTAATCTGGAGGGCCTGGACGGACCTCCGTGCCTGCACCTCCCCGTTGGCCTCCTCCTCCCCTGCCCCTCCTCCTCCAGAGCTCAGCCGACGCACACGGTTGCCCACCATCACCCCCAGGGTGTCTGGCCGACGGCCAGGGGAGCGGGCACGGGGGCTGGAGGGGGTGGGTGAAAGGGTGCGAGGGCTGGGGGGGCCAGAGGAGGGGGGAAACACAAAGGAACCCCCACTGGGGCTGAGGCTGGCGGGGCTGTAGGGGCCTCCACCTAGCAAGGGGCAGTATGTAGAGCGGTCGGGCACCGGCAGTACCGGCCGGCCAGAACGCGGACAGCTCTCACTCTTCAGGTTGTTGGTGTTCATCATGATTAGAGTGTTGAGGGCATACGCTGCCATAGTAGCCTGCTGGCTGAGCAGGGGCCCATGAGGGGCTTAGTCCTGGTCTGGTCTGGGGGTCCAGGAGCCCACCATGGCAGCTGCTGTGGGGGAACACATTAAGGATCTGAGGTGAGGTCCCTTACAGGAAGGCAGAGATGGAAAGGCACAGGCATACAGGACAGAACAAGTGAGTTAGATACCACAGAAACCACAGAGAAAGACCAGGGAGAGACCAGAAACCACAGAGAGACCAGAGAGAAACCAGGGAGAGGTCAGAGCTGTATCTGTCCGTGTTTGGGCTGTTCTATAAATCAACAGGAGAGAATCCCTGAACAAGGTCAAATTCAAGACCAAGGCTGCGGATCGCTGGTGTTTGGAAAAGCAATCCACAAACATGCAGCAAGAAACCAAGCAACTTAGTTACCTCGTTAGGCAAACACACATTTTTTGTTTCAAAGTCTTGGAATGTTAGCCCTGATCCCTGAATCAGACTGATACAGTGGCATTCCCTGTATTAGTGACAGTCTAAACAGTCAAGGCTGAAACCTAAGACTGTACTAAATAAACAAGAATCTCCACAAGAAAGAATTTCTAAAGCAAACCTAATGTTCAGGTCCTTAGTTGGAGAAACACTGTTGGAGCAACTGCGTTGAAGACAAGCAGCATCAGCTCTGATCCACAAATTCCACTATTCCACACTATAACACTACATATCACACTATAACACAGTCATGTTATCCAAATTGTACTAGGCTAAACATTTAACGATATACAACAGACTATACTACATACTCTAAGAAAGAGTAGGTTTAGTTGAGGTGAATGATGTGAAACCCTGGGGTGAAGGTGAGGGAACCCAAAAATAGCTTATCGGACAATATGGTAGACAAAGTCTGAACTGCTCAGACTGAGCAGACTTTGTGAATATGCAGTGTATGCATTCTACCAGGATTTGGCTGATTATGTATATGATTCTTGACAATGACACACATCTTCTCTAAGACAGGACTATACTTGTTGGCTCTATGTAGAAATACCATAACACTATTAGGCTAAAGGCCAACACAGTAAGAAATGATTTGGGTCTAGCTTCAGTCATTTGGGAATTGGATTCCTCTTCAAGGAAGTTATCTTTAAAAGAACTGGGGTGTCAGTTAACAGGTGCATTAGCCCTACACACACATCCATGCACTCACACATGCACAGTGGGGGGCAGATAGTAGAGTAAACTGGGTGCATTGGCCTGGATGTGCTTGTACGCTAAACTTAAATATTAGTTTGAACTCCGGTTATATTTAAATCCCATGATGTCTTCTGCACATGTTAGGATTCAGGAAACGGGTTTAACTCTATTCTGGATATGATACCCGCCCACAGTACAATTGTTTTACTATGGTATAGTGCCTGTTGTTAGGATTGGTAAATTCGTCGGACAAAAGAAACGGCATTAATCAGTAACAATGTTTGTCATAACAATTTTCATCAACTCGGGATGTAGCGCTGATGGAAGTGCCACAGGCAAACGGATAGCCTTGATACACATGTGACAGTTTACAACCATTTTGCAGATATTCTTCAAAAAGTGTAGTTTTGAGGTAAAGGTATTTATTATTATCACCTGCCCGTTTCGTTGTCTTTTGAACTGTATGCTGCTTTGTTTCTTCAACTAGTTAAATCAGTTGGCTAAATGTCTACGTTACCACTACAGCAGCACACAACACAATGTATTCACAATTTATAGTGAATGGGCATGGGCAATAAGGTGACTTTTATAGTTTGAATGTAGGTCCCCTTTATAGAAATTTCAATGCATTTCTACAGAAGTCAATGATACTTAAGTAAGTTTGAAAATGAAAATGAGAGTCTCACCTTAGTCAGTTGGGTAACCGACACCCATCCGTCGCAAATAGGCTATCACAAATTCTATCGTTTGATTGTGAATACACGCCTCGAAGACTTTGGGCATTCCGTCAGAAGCTGAAGCAGTCCAGGCGCGTCTCTAACTTCTTTTGAATTGTCGTGACTTTACAGACTTTACGAGACTTTACATAGTTTAACACACCAACAAGTTATCCACGAACGGAAAAAGGCCACTGGTAGAACTCTTTTTGAATTTAAATTAAGTTTAACCTTGTCCTGTATCCAGAAGGCGTCATCCGCACATCGTGTGAGCTTCTCAGTCAGCTACTTCGCTCCGCCGTAGTAAAACATTTGTGTTTGCTTAGTGTTGTTCTAAAAGCAGGAAGAACGTCGTACAGACAGTCAGTGACTCGCAATGCGTACCAACAAGCTTTTTTTCTCTCAGTTGCCTCACAGGAAAGAGAAAAACTCAGTGCGCACCCAGCGCAGAGGAAACGTCAGCGAGGTTGTCTAAATGGCAAAGCATCCCCCCACTCCACAAAGTAGGTTACTAAGAACAGCACCCTATTAATAATAATACAAAATGATCTGAAGCATAACTTTAATTTAAACCAGAACGGATAGCAAAACACGGGGAACATCAACACACCGCAATATACAATATTCAGTTTGCAAGGGAAGTGTTGACTTTCCACATGTCATCATGTTTACACAACGTCATGGTTGTGGATGACAACGTTTATTTGCCAAATGGAACCCTACCCTTCTTATCAACATGGGTATTTGCTGGAGACAGGTTGTTAATTTCATCAGAATTCCAAGAGCAATCAATGATGTCTTCTCTGCGGTGTCTACCAGCCAAACAACCTGCCAGACGGCCAGCTGGTCAGCCAACTAAACAACCCATTAGTAAGCCAGCCAATCAAACAACTGTCGATCAGCCAATCCAACAATTGATTAGTCCAATACAGACAGCTAGCCAGTCAGCCAATCAAGCGATCAATCAGTCAACCTAACAGCCAACCAATCCGTCAACCAACTAACCAGTTATCCAGCCAGTCAACCAGTCAGCCTGCCAGCCAGCCAATGACCCTAACAGGCCTACCAGAGTGGAAACTCTTGGTCTGTTTGTGGCCTGTCTCATTTGAATGAGCCTAGTCAAGTGGAGAGATGGTATGAAAATTCATTTTCCATCCCTTGAGATTCAGACCACACTATCCGTGTTGTTGAATTTCAGACTAAGCCACCCCATTCCTGTGTTATCTCATGACAATTTGAATCAAACATAGAGTAGCCTATGTGTTGTCCCACAATCATAGATATATAATCAGAATGGTAACTCTAAATTCATAGAAATATACTGTAGTCAAATAATAGAAATAACTCTGTTTAAGAATAGAGGTTCAAGAAATATATAAATACAAAACTAATATGTATGTAATATAAAGCATATTTGCATTAAAGACAGAAACATATTGATGTTGAGTCGATTGCAGTGGTGTTTAAAAGGTTTGTTAACACGTAACACGACACACACTCACTGTATGGCACACAAGAGATTCTTCATGGGAACACTGAGATCAGGCCTGATAATAACTGGTTCTCGACCAGACCTTCTGTTACTAGTCCTAGACCTCCCTGACTGTTACTTGTCTTAGACCAGATCTAACTGTGTGTTACTAGTTTTAGACCAGATCTACCTGACAGGTGTTGTAAACTAGCATTTATGCTAACACACTGTAAACAATGCATCTGGTTCGTCCAATGACATTGTCATGTCCATGTCCAAATAAAAATCTACTACTTGTCTTAGACCAGACCTAACTATAAGTTACTTGTCTTAGACTAGACCTACCTGTGTGTTACTGGTCCTAGATCAGATCTACCTGACTGTTACTGGTCCTAGACCAGGCCTTCCTGACTGTTACTGGTCTTAGACCAGACCTAACTATAAGTTACTTGTCTTAGACCAGACCTAACAATAAGTTACTTGTTTTAGACTATACCTACATGTCTGTTACTGGTCCTAGATCACATCTACCTGACTGTTAGTGGTCTTAGACCAGACCTAAGTTAATTGTCTTAGACTTGACCTGTCTGTCTGTTACTGGTCCTAGAGCAGGTTTACCTGTCTTTCACTGGTCTCCAGACCAAAACTGCCTCTGTGGATTGCCTGTCTGTTACTGGTCCTCTAGAGGGGGAGTCTTCCTCATGGCTAAGGACTAGCAGCCACAGTTAAGATGCTCGTGCTTTAACTGGCTGTTGCACATACTTCTCAGTTAGAGCCTGTAGTGTTGAACTGAGCGCTGGTCAGCGTACTCCCAGTACATGTGGCCCATCTACTGTCTACAGCTGGTATGACACGTCATTCGGGTTTACAATGATACCAGCAGGTGGCGGTGATAGATAATATGTAGGCATAACAGTAGACGAATAGTCCCGAGTATGCCATATGCATGTCGGGCTTGTGACGTATTTAGCTTCATCTGTATCCCGCAATTAAATCGATTTGTTTTACTATCTGCTGCTAGGCAGTGTAGATTGAAGCATAGGCTAACCTTAATAGTTTCACTACAATCAGCAAATGTTTTTCAGTTGAGTAGGCACAACAAGGGGTTGCCTCACAACCCCTCCTTGGCAGGTTTCTGCGATCGTTTGTTAACTACCTGAAAGACGAGCCAACGAGCTACCGCCGAACAGCCACCACCCCTCCAAGTTGACGCCCATCTGTCAAAGTCTCATCCAATGGAGCGTCCTGTGGGCGGGCTGACTGCTTCCAACTCTCTGCACAGTTGGTAAACATAGTTGACCTCATGGTGATCAGACGAGTCGTCTCAAGAGCAAGGCAGCAACACTGGAAGGGCAATTAAGTACTTGCAAATTCGAGTGGTAAGTGTGTACTTTTCTTTATCATTACACTTTGTAGCGATACAAGTTTTTTTTGTCTGATTTAGACAACACTTTGAAAAATCAGAGGTGTGCTTGGCAAGGCAATCTACCCGAGAAACGCTCATTGCTAGCGATATTTAGATAACTGGGCTAGCTAACCAACACGTTAATACATGGACATTGTCACTACTAGTGTGATATTTCAACGACCGAATAAACTTGCTTTTTATCGCCTGTCTGGCAATTCGATTGTTATCTCACATTAACAAGTGTAGGAGGCTACATAAGTTAGAGCTACGTTGCTGCCTTGTGCATGGATCAAACATACGACCATGCGTTTCATTTTGAGAGCTGCTACTTGGTGCGGTCAATTCATTGTAGTGCAATATAAAGCAAACTGTCTGATCTTACACTCGAATAGTGTTTGACTACATAATTGGTTCATTTTCCATTCGGAGTATGGTTCTACCATATTCCGAATGTAGATCATAAGGAGAGAGGGGTGTTAGAACGAGAGAAGTGGCAGAAGGAGAAAAGAGACGGGGTTAGCATGGTTCTCTTGCCCATAAACAACATTCACCAGCCAGCAGCTGGTGAACAAGCTGTCCTGTCTGCCCCAAAATGAATATGTGGTAGCCGTACAGGTTTGCAGTATGCATGTGTTAGCATAGTAGGCCTATACTACGCCACATCTTGTGACTGATATTGCATTATAGGCTACTGTTAATTACAGGGTCTATGCAAATACATGTTGCAGTGCAGTGCAGTGCAGTAGTTCAAAGCCATGCTTCCTTATTAACTTGTTGCTCGAAGCTGCCCACTTGGACACCAGCATGCGTGGTTGCATTGTATGACATTGTGGGATACTAGGCCCACTAAGGAACCAACATGTGAGGTGTGATAGGGAAGGTCAACAGTGTCTAATTACAGTGTATAGCTTGCTGTGATTTTCATGAATGTGACCCTACAGAAACTACAGTGACCTACTTGGTGGTTAATCATTCGCTGTCACTTGGGGGAAATCTGTTGATGTGGTAGGGACTAGGGAGGGAGGCAGGAAAGGAGTGAGGGAGGGGAAGGTGGGTTGAAAGGGTGGGTAAAAGAGAGAGAGTGGACAGTGTTGAAGAGGGTCAAAGAGTGAAGGTGAGAGGGAGGGGGGAATTTGAGTAAGATGCTGGAGATGGTATGAGCTGCGGGAAATGGCATGCCCGTCTTGTTGACGCATAGCCTGTGTCAAGGCTATCTGGCTGTCAATGAGTTAAGGTTGTTCTTGACCATGGTCAGGCCCAGGACTGGGTTAGGGTCAGGGGTGGGTTAGGCTGCCTGCTGTATGCCTGTTGACAGGGTTGTCTCTAGGGCAGATGAAGGCAACATGCCACCCCCAAACCAGAACAGTCCCCCCAGTAATAGGTTATTATTATGATGATCTTAGATCATCAAAATGTTGTACATTTTCTCTCAATAGCAGATAGCTAACTACTACTGCAAGCTATGTAATGCGACCCCCGCAAAAACCTATGCAAATGTTTTTTTGTTGTAGATTTTTTTTAACGCAAGTCTTTGAGGAAGCAGAGAGACTGGGGCATTCCTTCTACTTTCATTTGGGGGTTTCCCCTCACTGCAGGTTCAATTTCACAATGATGTTTAGGCCTATGCCTGCTGCTCGTGCCTTAACTAAACAAGCTTCACAGAGTACTTCTGTGCACTCGCTAGCAGTGCATTATCTTTCTCTGCTCTGCCTGATTGCGTCCTCTGAAGACACTGTCAACACTGCCAAGCTTCAGAATAATTCAACCATTAAATGCCTGACTGGTGTCAAGGTTGTGGGCTTTGAAGTTAATAAAAGTATCCAAAATGTTTTTAATACAGAATAGGCTGCTCTTACTTATCGCACAGTATTTTTTTATTTAGCCTTTATGGATGTGTTGGCCCACCAACAAATGCCTTACAAAATATTTGTAAAGCCATATGGCCCAAGGACATATTTACTTGCTGACCCCTGCTCTAGGGTTTCAGCAATGGTAGTGACAGAGTTGCAGGTTACCTCAAATTGTAGGTCAACTGATCTTGCCTATAGAATACTCGCTCCCTTCCTCTCTGTCAAAATGAGAAGTTGCTCAATGCATTTCATAATCCTTAACTTGGCATCTTCGTGTGTGTTTTGCCATGTTGTTAGCCTTTTTTTTTGCCCAAAACACAGACCAGACCAACAGCTCACTTGTGTTTCACCCTTATCAGAAGGCCCTGTGATAGCTGTCCATGAGGGCTAGAGAGTGGAGAATGGTAGATGGCAACACCTTTTGTAGAGTTGTTTTTTTTGTTCCTGCTGGACCACACCTAACAGTAAATACCTGCAAGATTCGTTTTAGTGCCTGAGCAACAACTCATCCTATTGGTCCAGAGAGTTGTGTCGAGGCTTGCTGTCACCCACACAGCATCAGGAATGTTGTCATGTTGCCACCCCACTACAGTCAAAACACAGTACTCTCTCTGTGTAGATGGTGACTGGTGAGCCACACATAGCCTCAGATACAGGCCCTAGGATATTTTACAGTCTTTTAACGTCTTAAAAAGTATTTTAAGAATGACTGGGTTTGTTCTCTGGCTAGTCCTGTAGTCTGGCAGGTTCTATAGTCTGGCTGGGTCTGTAGTTTGAAGCTGTTTGTATTATTTTGTATAGGCCTAGATACGAATAACCATTTTCTCTGTCAAATGCCCGGGCAAATATCAGATTAAGAGAGATGACCTTTAGAAGGGTGGCAGTGTTCTGATGTGCTTTCTGAAGTATGTTCTAGAACAGAAGGTGCATCCTAAATGAACACCTTAAACATCTGATTTAAATGAGCCTGTTATCTGCTTTATCCACAAGTGCCCACTGTAACCCTAACCCTGCCTAACCCTGTTAAACCTTGATCAGTGGTGCTATGTTTTACTGGGTCAGGGGTAGTTCTCCTCTGGTGAGCTGGACTACGGGTGTTTAGAGTAGAGTGGCCTGCTGTTAGCACTGTGTTGCTTCTCAACTGAACACTGCATGTCTCAAAGGGAGGCCGGTTCCTGTAGCTCCCTTGAGAGAAGCACAAGTCAGGTTCCCACTCACTGAGCCAGTGTCACACGCTCACTAACGATACTCTCGTGCACTCGCCTCGTCACCAATCAGACCCCTTGACACACACACTGATGCACACAGACTCACGCAAACGATCGCACGTACGTCCGTTGGGAACTCTCCCAGTGTGTTCTTCAACTTCCTCTGTTCTTCGAGTGTTCCAGCCAGGGCAGAGGAGCTTTCATGGGCCGGAGGAAGGAGCAGCTGGGCTGGGGTATTATTAGACAGCAAGGCATATTGGGAGATTTATCTAGAGCAGGGACGTGTGTGTGTGTGTGTGTGTATGAATGCGTTTGTGTATTCTTGTTGGGACATTGTTTCCAGTCTGACTTGAGGGAACGAGGCAACCTTGAGAGCAAAACATTTTGGAAGTTTTGTTTTAGTCATAGTCTCGTGTGGAATCATCAGAGGAGAACGGCCTGGTTTGTATTGTGCTAAAGTGAACAAACTTGATCTTAGCATCCTCCTGTCAACAGCATTAGGCTTTATTTCCCTTGGTGGAAATGGTCTAAAACGTATCTCCGGTCGACAAGCTTCCAATCACTGGTTCTTGTTTTCACTACTGTACGTGTCAGGGTGAACACATGCATAACCTCTACAATGACTGGTTACCATTTGTTAAGCCTGAACAAACACACTCAGGTTATCAGCAGGTTTGAGGTGTGTCTGTGTAGCTCCTTGCAATCCAGTCCATCAGCCAATCAGCTTCCAGGATGCTGGCAGTAGCCATACCCCCCTGGCTCTCTCATTGACTAATCTTTGTGAACACAGAACCCTACACTTCTCTCATTTTTGCCTTGTTTTTCTCCCCCCACCTTCCCCTGCTCCCTCCAGTGTGTGTGGTGTGGGCATGGCGGCAGCCGGTGACGTGATGTTGCTAATGCGTGGTCTGGCCAAGCTGAGCCAGGCTGTCCTGGAGACCCAGGCCAGCACCCTGCGGGCGGGAGCGGGGAGCGAGGGGCTGCAGGCGGCGGCCCAGAGCATCCAGATGACCGCGGAGCAGGGCCTCTCTGCTGCCATGATGAAGATGCAGGTGAGGAGGAAGGGGAGGGGCTCTCTGCTGTCAGTCTGCCACGTCAGGAAGTGATGTCGCTAAGCGTCCTGTCTGTCCTTGTCCAGGAGTTGAGCGGTCAGCAGCAGAGCTCCCCAGACATGGGGATGGACTCGAGCTACGAGTTCAGCAGCGAGGAGGCGGGCGTCAACTCCTCCGAACACGGAAGCTTCCGGGAAGAAGAGGCGGGCTTCCCAGAGGAAACAGGAAGTGGGCATGGTGCAGCCAGCGCAGCAGCAGCAGGCCACGCCCAAGGGAAGTCTCTGTTTGAGGGTTACAAGGATCCCAGCAAGCAGTTCACCCCCCCAACCCGCTCCTTCCATTTAGACAGAAAGTTTTATGGACAGACCCGAGCCTACCATTTGAACAGGCAGTTTGTTGGCCAGCTGAGGTCCTACCACCAGGACCACCCCTCTGTGGGAGGGCTCACTGCAGAGGACGTAGAAAAGGCTCGCGAGGCCAAGAGGAAAGACGACAAGCCACACAAGCAAATGGTACACACACACTCACCGCACACCCATTCATGGAACACACACCCATTCATGGAACACACACCCATTCAGGGAACACACGCCCATTCATGGAGCACACGCCCACTCATGGAGCACACATCCACTCATGGTTTGTTGTCTTGCTCTCATACCATCTCTTCCCTTTTTCTCTTTCTTTCTCTCCCTCTCTACCTCCCTGTCTCCCCCTCTCCTTCTCCCCCTCTTTCTCTGCTTCTCCCCCCCTCCTTTCTCCATCTCTCGTCCATCCTCCTCCGTCCCCCTCCCTCTCTCCATGGACCAGCTGAGTGAGAGAGCCAGGGAGAGGAAGGTGCCAGTGACCAGGCTAGGAAGACTGGCCAACTTTGGAGGTGAGGGTTATTTCTTCTGGGCTCTTGTCAGTCTGGTGGAGCCTGCGGGGAGACTGCGGGGAGACGAGACAGGCCTGGGGGGTCTGACTGAGAATGTGAACAAAGCGGATCTGATGACGGTCCGTCCATGTTGTTAAGCAACACCCCACTCAGGCCCACTGTGCTTCTCTATCAAACCCGGTACACTCTGAACAACCCTGAAATCTCAACAGCAGGGAGATAAATGTGTGTACGTACTGTGTGTGTGTGTGTTTTGGCGGAGAGTTTAAAGTAGAGCAGATTGATGCTCAAGGCTAATCAGTGCTGCTGATATTGCTGGATTAGGCACCTTCTGCTACGGCGTGGAGGTGGGTTAGGGTTAGAATGGAGGGTTACTACAGAGGGTTAGTGTCTAAAGTCAGTACATAGGTTTAGTACGGGTTTAGTGTTAGTACAGATTGTATGCACTGGAGGTTTGAGTTGGTACAGAGTCAATATGGGTTATTAGCAGATGTTTGGTGTTTAGTATAGAGGGTTAGAACAGAGGGGCGGTGTTTGTACTGAAGGAAGCTTGTTTGTGATGGAAGGGATTATGAGGCAACCAGCTTTCTGACTCTTGACCAGCTGACCTCTGTTCCCTCTGGTTTGGTTAGGGTCACCATCTGCACTCGGTAATAAAACACGCACACACATGTGAAAAGCTCCTTCCCCCTTGTCCACATCCACTCACAAACAGGCAGGCACCTGCAGAGTTATGTGTGGAATTGGAGGTGGAGCGGGAAGGTGGATCCTCAGGAAACCTGGCAACCTTGGTGTCCCTGTGCAGCCCTCTCACTTTGATCTCAAATTACCCATCCTTTGGCTGTGATCTCAACCATGCAGGATACGCGTCATCGCGCCCCCCCGTCCCCCCCTCGGCCCCCCCACCCATGCTGCGTGTTGTTGTGGCCTTGTTGTGTCACCTACCGATGATGCATGAGGAGGTACAGGTGGGGTTTCGGTCAATGTAACACCTCCATGTTGTTCACTGAAACGCTGTCTCGGCAGATCTCTGAACAGGCTGCCTGTATGTGACTCTGCAGTCCTGAAACATGAGATCTGACAGCTCACTGGTGGCACGGCGTGTCTGCTTTTGTCCTAACATTCAGTCTTTGAGTTACTGGGTGCAGTAGAAAGGTTCGTGTGTGTGTGTGTATGTTAGTGAAGAACGGTCAGTGTGACCTTTCTTAGCTGCATGTCAGTCTGGTCCACACATCATAGGCCTATAGGGTGTAGCAGCCAGAACAGGGTATTGCTAGGGCGGGGTAGTGCGTGGTTAGAGCTAGTAGAGCTAGGGTTATTGCTAGGGCTGGGGTTAGTGTTTGGGTAGTTTAATCATTACCTGGGTCTCACTTAGATTGTTGTGGTGGATGTCTGCCGCTGGCAGTCTAACATTGACAGCCTGTTCATATTTGTGTTCCTGTTCATGTTCCTATCCCCTTAAGGGTGTGTCTCTCTCTCTCTCTCTCTCTACCTCTACTCTCCATTCATATCGCCCCTCTCTGCTCCAACTCTTCTCTCACCCTTCCTATCTCTGTTCTCTCTCTCCGGTCTCCCTCTCTGCCCTTTCTCTATCTCTCACTCGGCATGTCCCCCACTTCTCAGCGAGCACGGCGCTTCAGCAAGTGGGGGAGAGAGCGTTGGATTACATAACGCCACCGTTATGCAAGACTCTGGCTCGCAGTGCTCTGGAGAGAGAGAGAGAGAACTCTGCCACAGCTTGTTGTTGTTTTACCCCTCAACCCCAGTGCAGATGGAACGATGCACTGGAGAGTGCGGGGCTTCATAACTGCTGCCCTCAGCGTCACAGGCGGTTATTACATTGTTCTAGATGGCGATTGTAACGACTGGCGATTCGACTGTAGACGTTATCAGTGTTCTAGAAAGTCCTATATTCAGCATTGAAACGTGAGGTTTTCTCCGTGTTCTAGCGTGTGCTCTTTTCAGCGTTCGAGACCGTGTTAACTCTTTCACCCCCCGGTCAATCCTGACGGCAGCGTAGAATGTGTCAGCTCTTTGCTAGCCTGGTCCTTATAAGAGGATGAACTTGCTCCCCATTTTCTCTGCTCTCTGCTACATGCACATTCTTCACCCTCCGCAGGTCCTGTGTACGGCCACAGCCAGAATGCCAGCTGGCTAAAACGAGATGACTTTATTAGGAGTGTCTCTCCTGGGGGGAGAGGGGGTAGAGGTGTTTGATGCAGTTGTAATCAAGGCCGAGGTCTGAATACTGGCCCTCCTACCAGAGAGAGAAGGGGGTGGAAAGAGAGATGGAAGAGAGAGAGAGACGGAAGAGATGAACCGTCATCAGTTTCATAACTGGAGTTATAAACACTGGAAAGGTCTGAACAAGTGGCGTTTCCCAGCTCTATTCACCGTTCCTACTCTGTAGCTTTGACTCCACAGCTACCGGAACATTAGGACAAAATCGGGTCATTCAACGACAGAGAAAGCAGGACACAATCTGCTCGTTATCTGTCAGCCCCGCCCCTCACACATGATAACTGTCTGTCCATGCCTAGAAGATTCAAACACTGAACTGTACACCTCCCTGATAGAAAAGTCAACTGTTATCAGGGCTAGTTGGTTTTGTTGTTAATAGTGTTTGTATGTTGATGTTGTTGTTGTTGTTGTGCAGGTCTTGCGGTAGGACTGGGGTTCGGGGCGCTGGCTGAAGTGGCCAAGAAGACCATGCGGCCAAGTGAGAGAAACGGTAACTGTTACACATGACCCAGCTTCCTGTCCACACAGGAAACTGGTATATGTTTGACATTACTCTCTGCATGCATGCTCACTGAACACACAGTGCACATCAAATACACGCTAACGTGAAAGTAACACAAGCAAAGCGGGGGCGGGACTTGCTCTCTGACTGTTGCTCTCACGTTAGTTTGTAGCCAGGCTGGAGGGCTGGGGGACGGTAGGACTAGAGCACTGGGGAAATAGAGATGTAGGTAGTGGAGGACCAGGGGAATAAGGTACTGAAGGAGCTTCAGGTTGGGCCGGAGACCTTGACACTTGGGATGACCTACTGTGGTCACTACCTGTAGAGGAGGCGGTGCTCCATATGCCAGGGTTAATCTCCTTCTGCTCTTAAAGCTGGCAAATACGCCTGGCCAGTGACGTCACAACATGCCCCACTGACACACATTGTGATACCCACAATGCTCCTGTCCTGTCTGGCCTGGCCTGTTTGATCATGACAGGTCTCAGACACAAACCAAGCGGCAAGAACACACAATATATGCTCACACAGCTATCTTGAGTTCGGTGGACTGTCCCTTGGTCCAATAGAGCAGACCAGATAGTAAACAGACAGAGCTATCTCCCTCTCTCCCCCCCCCTTTCTATTGCCCTTCTCCCCCTCTTCCCCCCCCCCTCTATTTTCCCACCTTGATCCCCCTTCCTCCTCCTTCCTCTTCAGGTGATAAGAATGCGGTGCTGGACTCCACCAGCCCCTTCCTCTCGGAGGCCAACGCCGAGCGGATCGTCAGAACGCTGTGCAAGGTCCGCGGGGCGGCCCTGAAGCTGGGCCAGATGCTCAGCATCCAAGGTGAGACGTGTGTGTGTGGGGGAGGGGGGGGGGTAGAGGGGAGAGATGGGGGTGGGGGGGGGGTAACGGGGACAGATGATAAGGTAGTGGGGCAGAGAGGAGAAGTAGAGGAAAAGATAGGAGGGGGAGGGAGATGTGTTGGGGCTGGGGGCTGGACTTGCGAGAAGAGGGGAGGGGGGGGGTTAGGGGTTATGTAATCTGCAAGACATGCTATTGAATACTTAGCACTGCTATCATGTGCGTGGTCTATTGGCTAACATAACAAGGCAGGAGATCCATTGCCACTCTCTTTGAATCTATGTCACCTTGCCACCTAGAGCTTTAATGGTGAGATCATTTATAAGTAGGATTTGAACTGATTTGGCATCTGAAGTTCCCTTGCTGTCGCTTAGGGAATAGGGTAAAGGTCAATCACAGAACCCCAACTAACTGGCAGAGTAGGGCAGCTAGAGAGGGCAGATGGCCGTGAACCTGCACCTGGCAGACGGCAGGGTAGAGCGGGCGATGAGTTGGCATATCACCACCATTGTCATGTCAACCCGTGTGGAACGTCCCCCATATAGCAGCTCTCTGCTGAGGAGCGCTGAGTGACAGGAGCAGCCTGGCATGGCAACACTTATAATAAGACTGCAATCATGTCAGGGACACGACCTTCAGGCTGGAATCAGCCCACTGGAATACGTAAACACTGTCTTATATAAACAGTCACGCACACTCTGACCCACACACACACAGGCAGACACCGACACTGCCACGCACACGCACACACACACACACACACACACGCGGGCAGACACACACGGATTGACATGAAATGTAGGGCTGTGTCGATCAACCGGTCACAACTTTCCGCGGTCTTCCCCGTTTCAGACGATGCTTTCATCAACCCCCAGCTCGCCAAGATCTTTGAGCGCGTGCGCCAGAGCGCTGACTTCATGCCCATCAAACAGATGACGGTACGTGGTGTCACTCTCACACAGTCCCTCAAGCTCCTGTACTGAGAAATCGTTCCAGCACCAGATATTAACACGAGAAGGAAATGACTCAACATGTGTGTGTGTGTGTGTGTGTGTAGAAAGCCCTAAATAGTGACCTGGGTCCTAACTGGAAGGACAAGCTGGAGTCTTTTGAGGACCGCCCGTTTGCCGCGGCCTCCATCGGGCAGGTGCACCTGGCAAAGATGAAGGATGGCCGGGAGGTTGCCATGAAGATCCAGGTGTGTGTGTGTGTGTGCGTGTGTGCGTGAGAGGGAGTGTTTGTGTGGGAAGCGTGTTTGCTGTAGCCCGGCGCAGGATTAGCGTTAGCCCCTTCGTCTGTTACACTCTGTCGAGCCAGCTTTGTTTACTTTCCATGATCTAGTTGGAGCTCTGCAGGCTAGCCGGTGGTCCTTGAAAGCCTGTTGCTGTGTGGGTTTGTGGTCATAATAACATGTTGTTTATACTGGTGCGGGCTGTGTGGGTGGATCTGCTCTGGGCGTAGGAGATCAGATCAGTTTCCCCAGCAGTAGATCACCCCAGCTCTACACAGACATACAGTAACCCAGCTCAGAGAAGAATGGCTAAACACACCGGCTTACCTCTCCAGTGGTCGTTTGGACGTATTCACATATAGACCCCTCGGCATGTCACCCCATTCACTTAAGCCCTTCTGGCAGGTTGTGAGCGCCGCTATGAACTTCAGTCTGTGGTGACTTTGACGAGCGCTTCTGGTTCTGTGTGACTGGTAGTGGGTGTTGTGACCTGGTTCTGTTGGTCCCTGTGACACCAGTACCCCGGAGTGGCCCAGAGCATCAACAGTGACGTCAACAACTTGATGACGGTCCTCAGCATGAGCAATGCTCTGCCTGAAGGTGATCCCAGCACACACACATGCTTACACACACACACATGCTTACACACACACACACACACACATGCTTACACACACACACATGCTTACACACACACACACACACACACACACACACACACACACACACACACATGCTTACACACACACACACACATGCCTACACACACACACGCAGCCCTGTGCCCAGCTGGTAAACATCAGCACCTTGTCCCTTCCCAGGCCTGTTCCCAGAGCACCTGATCGAGGTGATGAGCAGAGAGCTGGCTCTGGAGTGCGACTACATCAGAGAGGCTCAGTGTGCCAGGAAGTTCAAGTGAGTCCAAAAAATAAACACTGACTAGTCTGGCACAATGATCTGTACTACTCCAACTAACCTAGGACAATGACCTATACTACCCCAACAAGCCTAGCACAATGATCTATACTAACCTAGGACAATGACCTATACTACCCCAACAAGCCTAGCACAATGATCTATACTAACCTAGGACAATGGCCTTTACCAACCCGACAAGCCTAGCATATAACATATACCAACCCAACTAACCTAGCACAATGACCTATAGGCCTACTACGTTAACTAAACTAACTTTATCCTTGATAAAAATCATCAGCTAGTATCTGCCTTTACTAGCTAGATAGCTACTCTTTTTGATATAGCTCCCATTACTACACTAGTTAGCTTCTGCGCCAGATATAATTACTTGTATTAGCCAGCTACACTGCCTGATATAGTTCCAGTTCTAATGTAGCTATCTACTCTATTTAATACTTGTGTCATACAGTATAGCTAGCTACCAGTATTGGCCTAGCTAGCTACTCTACCTCTCTCTCTCTTTCTCTCTCTAGTGAGAGTCTAAGAATAGCAGAATGTTTTTGGCTTGAAGTTGGAGGGGTAGGTTTTCAAAGGACTCCTTGCTGTAATACTATAAGGACAGTGATTGTGAGTGATTAGGTTTATGTCCAGAGTCCAATCTCGTGTTACACACACACAGGCGCAGATGTAAAGGAGTGAACATATTGTGTAGCTGTCACCTTGACCTGGAACACTGCCATGTTCTCTGTGTTGTGGTCGACATGTCCCTTGTTCTACGTGTTCTCCAGGCTGCTACTGAAGGACCACCCATTCTTTTATGTGCCTGATGTCATTGGTGAGATGAGCGGCAACTCTGTTCTGACGACAGAGCTGGTTCCTGGGTTCCCACTGGACCAGGCTGAGAAACTGCCCCAAGAGCTCAAGAACGAGGTGAGGACCCCTTGATGCTGCACTGATCCAGTTTGAACAGCTCTGCCCCAGTCTAACCAGTACTGCCCCCGTTTGCCCCCCAGTGTAACCATAACTGCCCCAGGGACAAGGCCCACAAGTGTATCTCTGTAGGTTTTGTGTAATTAAGTTGGGCTACAATCCATTCAACTGCACTCAGCTCTGCATGTGCCGGAAGCTGGGATGCTGCTCTCTGCTGGTGTAGCTGTGGAACTGCAAAGTGTAATACAGTACTTGTCACCGACAGCACAGGTCACGTTCTGCCACATTTAGGGACACTGTTCCTATTGAATACGAATGTGCTCTCTCTGCCCCCCCCCCACCCCTCCCCCTCAGATCTGTGAGAACATCCTGACTCTGTGTCTGAGGGAGCTGTTTGAGTTCAGATACATGCAGACGGACCCTAACTGGTCCAACTTCTTCTACGACCCGCAGACACACAGGGTGAGTTCGGCTCCGAAACCATGTCACATGAGTCTGTCATCACGTTTCTATTGGTTAACAGATCCGACCAGCCAGATGAGGCTGAGATTGACAAGAGCCACGATACAGAATTAGTACAGTGTAATACTGTTGCATTCAGTACAGGACTATGTATAGTGTGGTGGCAGCTGAGGCAGGGTAGCAGGCTGGCCGGTAAGTTTCTTGGGAAACTGTGAAACAGCTGTCCCGAAGCTTGTTCTGTTATGGTTATTATTAACCGGTGCTGTGGTTCTGACAGGTGGCACTGTTAGACTTTGGAGCCACGAGAGGGTTTGATGAAAGCTTCACCGATGTCTATATCGAGGTGAGAAGCACCCCACTATAAGCACGTACTGAGTGGAGCCACACACACCCACGTTAGCCACGTACACGTGGGGCTGGATCATTCCGTGTGACTCTTGACTCTTTTTTCCCCTCAGGTCATTAGATCAGCATCGGAGGGAGACAGAGAGGGGGTTCTCAAGAAGTCCATAGAGATGAAGTTCCTCACCGGATATGAATCCAAGGTTGGTCACCCCCTCCTGTCTCCTTCCCCAGCCTTCCATCCTATCTCTCCATCCCATCTCTCTCTCTCTCTCTCTCTCTCTCTCTCTCTCTCCTTCCCAGCTCTCTTTCCACCCTGACCCTAACCTTCACCGACACACACTCACATGTGCGTTCTCTACAGACCACCTGCCTCCCCGAGGTGTCCTTCTGTCTCTGCACACTCCCTTCATTTGTCTCTCTCTCTCATCTCCATCCATCTCTGGGACTCCCCACCTCCTGACCCTCCTTCCTCCTCCCCCCCCTGCAGTCCATGGAGAATGCCCATGTGGATGCAGTGATGATCCTGGGCGAGGCCTTCGCCTCCACGGAGCCGTTTCACTTTGGCGCCCAGAGCACGACGGAGCGCATCCATAGTCTCATTCCCGTCATGCTGAAGCAGAGGTTGACTCCGCCCCCAGAGGAAACCTACTCGCTGCACCGCAAGATGGGCGGGTCATTCCTCATCTGCTCCCGCCTCGATGCTAAGCTCAGCTGCAAAGCCATGTTCCAGAAGGCTTATGACAACTACTGGAGGGACCGCCCCAAGCCCCAGCCCAGCCAATGACTGGCCTGACCCACACTGACGGACACTGCCCAAAGCCAATGGCAGGGCTCACAGGGCTGGGATCAAGGGTCTGAGGGGATTGGTGTTTAGAGGGAGAGAAGGCTAAACCAGCCTCGTGATGAATGTATATGGGTTGTCCTCTTTCTCTTTTCTCCTTTTCTCTCCATCCCTCTCTTCCGGTTATGTCATGTTTTATTTGTCATTTTTGAGTGAGCGTGTCAATACACCATAGCTGTTCAGTTAACAATTTATCACAGGACTGATCCTACGGTCAGTTTGTTAGTGTCAGAATGTGTCAAGATAGCTGGAAGTAAGCAAAGGGAGTCTGACAACCGGGAGTGTAAATCTAATCTACTGCTTTAGTCTGATCTGACTGTCTACACTGGGAACATTTCAGGCGTGCCATTTTGTAAGAAGGGTTATTGGTATCAAAGTAGTCAAATTAGAAAGCCACCAGAGAACAAGCATGGGACACTTACTGATGACTTCTAAGGACTGATTGTGTTATTGTATATTTAGCAGTAGCAAAGCGCAGGGTTATTCAGTGACCCTCAGAGAGTATCATCTTAGCTGTACAGGCGATGAAGAGGGAGAGCGTGGGCCTCCCTTGGACGTTTTAGGAAAGACGATGCACAATAACTTTCTTGGCATAAAAATGAATAATGTGCCTATAGATTTCTAGTCGCGGGTTTGTTAATGACGTGTCTCTTTATATCGATATTAAAAACGACAAAAAAGATGGTTTTACATTTTCTAATCAAAGGCATTCTCACCACGCGTTGTGACGATCAGCAGGAAAGTATTAAATATGTGATTCTAAACTTCCTTTCACTTGTGTCAGTGTGTGTGTTTTCTGTGTGTGTGTGAAGTCAACAAACCACATGGTAAGGGATTATTTCTTTTTTATTAGAGAGCAAGTCTATTAGAGAGTCAGTGTCGCCGAAGCAAGGACTGGGTTGCTGCTGTAAAGAATAGCCGCCCGTCAGGAGCACAATCTTTGTTCTCTCACATATATATTCTTATTATTATTGATTTTCCCACCCCTAAGCATCGGTCAATATTTGGACTACATAGAAAATGATTGATATAAAGCAAATTTAATTTATCGCTAATGCTAAAATAATGCTTTACACATCCGTCGGTCAAAAACTGATTTGTTTTATATTTGTATATACTCCAAACGAGGTCCTAATGTTTCTGAGTCCAGCGTCCAATCTATCTTCTCTTTATTTGCAAAGCAAGATGAATACAGCATTAACAACTTTTACAGTAAGGACAAACTACCACTACCCCTACTCTAACACAAATCAACTCTCCTTTTAATACCCCCCTCTCTTATAATACTTAAAAACAAACTATTACATGACATTTCAAAATATCAACTTCAGGTGTAATG
>CAEFZP010005874.1:92500-120750 GCA_903064625.1 Mallotus villosus | reverse complement strand
CTCAGTCCCCCTCAACCCATGCTCCAGTCAACATTCTGCCTCCGGGTGTAATTTAACGGGGATGTGTGCCAAAGTTTGTTTAACTACATGCTCTGATGGTTCTTCCCTTTGTCAATTTGGTTTTACAAATAGCCTAGGCTACGTTCAGTGCTTCTTGGTGGGCAGATGAAGGAGCGTCTTATAGCTGTCGGATAATTCCGTGTTTGTGAAAACTTACATGGCAATAAAAACCAATTCTGATTCAGATTCTTAATTTCAGTTAATATAATAAAATCACCGAATGAGCAAAAAAACTATGAAACAACATAATTCCATAGGGTTGCGCTTTACCATCGCTGTCTGGTGGTTTAGTGTAAGAACTGCACCTGTATTGGGTGGTTGTAAAAACGAAAACGAAAAAACACGGAAAATGGGTGGTTTTTCCGTTTTTTGAAAAAACGAAACGAAAACGGAAAATGGGTGGTTTTTCCGTTTTTTGAAAAAAGAAAAAAACGGAAAAAACGGAAAATGGGTGGTTTCCGGGGGTTTCGCTATGTTAAACACTATGCTAAATCGAAGTTCAACCTGTTATTCACAGCCTATATATAATATATATATATTGAAGCTTGCTTTTCTACAGGTAGGCTACACTCTTGCACTTTTGAGGTTCACGTTGTTTAAATTGTAACTTGTTTAACTACATGCTCTAATGGTTCTTCCCTTTGGCAATTTGGTTTTACAAATAGGCTACAGATGTTCAGTGCTTCTTGGTGGGCAGATGAAAGAGCGTCTTGTAGCTGTCGGATAATTCCGTGTTTGTGAAAACTTACATGGCAATAAAACCAATTCAGATTCAAATTCATAATTTCAGTTAATATAATAAAATCACCGAATGAGCAAAAAAATATGAAAAAAAATCATTCCATAGGGTTGCGCTTTACCATCGCCATCTGGTGGTTTAGTGTAAGGTTCATTTCTGCCTCCGGGTGTAATTTAACGGGGATGTGTGCCAAAGGTCATGCTTTAATGCTTTTTTAATGCCTTCTGAGTCAACTGTCAAATGCTTGCAGCATATTGCATTTCTTCCATAACCTGAGAAGAAATGAAATATGCTGCGTCCAATCTATCTTCTCTTTATTTCCAAAGCAAGGTGTATACAGCATTTAACAACTTTTCACAGTACATTTACATTTAGTCATTAACTCACTCTTATCCAGAGCGACTTACAGTAAGTAGAGGGACATTCTCCGCGAGGCAAGTGCGGTAAAGTGCCTTGCCCACAGTAAGGACAAACTACCACTACCCCTACTCTAACACAAATCAACTCTCCTTTTAATACCCCCCTCTCTTATAATACTTAAAAACAAACTATTACATGACCTTTCAAAATATCAACTTCAGGTGTAATGCAAAACCTTCCAGTCTACTTCACATTTGTCCTTTTGTATCACAGTGTCAGGCTCTGCATCCTTTCAAAGTCTACTTACAGACATGCAGAACATAAATTGCCTCTAGGGGGTGCTACAAACACCAGATTCAAAACTTGTTTGACAAAATCACTCATATTGTTATACTATTCTCAATATTTGTAGGGTTCAAGTAGAGGTAAGGCAGTTTCAGCTTTGAGTTCCTTGCATTGATGAACTCGCTCAGGAAGGACAACTCGGTCTGCAGTTTCTTCTTCATCTTCTTGGGAGAAGCCTCATCAAAAGTATTCATCTGGGTATGTTCCAAGGGGAACCTGAAGAAGGACAAAGAATTGTAATCTTGAGATAAGAATTATGGAATGGACAGAGATTTAAAAATAAAAATGCTCAATTAAACGCTGCTCCTATCTAAATCTATAGGCTTACTCACAGTGTCATGAAATTTCTTGCTAAGCAACCACTCTGTGGCCATGTTGTTGACTGAGGTGCCAACATTTGGTAGGGTGTTCAAGATGGAGTCCATGCTAGACTTCCCTTTCGTGGTCGGAGGAGGGTTGTTCAGAAACAAGGGGTTGTTGGCAATCCAACTGCAGTAGTCAAACTAATAGGCATACAATAAAGAAAATGAAAAGAACAATGGAATGTAAGTCATTTAGCTTATAGATAGGAAAATGGTATATGAGATATATATATATATATATATATAAAGAGCTTATTGACTATTTGAATGTCACCTGTCCCATGTTAAGAGCAGTATGTTGAGCAGAGACAAGGAAGATGATCATTGTAATGAACTTGACCAGCTCGCCCACCGTATGAAACGATTCAGGGATTCCTGGAAAGACCAGAGCAGTCAGTGTCACTGAAACATGTCACGTTCAACAATTCCTTCAGAGCCATTTGCCATCATTAAGATGAGTACCTGACTTGCTGTTTCCAAGAAAACCATAGATGAAGATCTCTTGAATCCAGTCTTGGAGCTCTGAGTCCCTGGACACCTCACTGTCAGAGGGGTAGTAGTACTCCACCATCCCCTTTGACAAAGCTATAAAACAAAACACAACACAGAGAATATACCTTCAGAGTTTCAGTTCAGTTTGAAGTTAATCCAAAAACAGCTGAACATTGTTGCTCTACCTGTTGATGACCTTCCACAGCTTCAGGCCGTCATCCCTGTAGTAGAAGTGGGGGATGAACTCCATTCCTCGTGCAGTAATGTCCTCCGGCAGACAGAGGGAGCTGTAAGTTAAATCCGACAGTGACCTCTTCAAAAGTTCTTTCAGACCATTTCCGTCTATCAAACCCTGAAGAAACAAACACACAAATCAGAACACTAATCTCCTGTGGTTAACACAATAATCTGGATCAACCCTAATCTAGTTCTGTTGAACTCTCACTTTTCACACTGAGATATGAAATGTAAACTTATGAATGGCAATGTACATTTGTCAGGGGTCCATCTGGACTGATTAGTTGTTTACGAGCAAGGACATTTATCTGCAGAGTGTAACGAAAGTGTGGTGTCAGCATCTGGAATGCAAACGAGAACAGTGTGGAGAGAAGAAAAGTGAATACATTGTGTGTAAAAAATCCACCAGACAATTGTTACCAAGGTACTATTCTTTGGTAAAAGCCTAGTTTTAAAAATGCAATATCACCATTTACATGTTTTTAGCCATGAATCAATGTGTACAACTGGACCCAAGTTGCCATATTGAAATCCACTATTTAGACACAAAATGTACCTTGTTAATGGGGTGTATCACAGGAAAGTTCCGAAAGGTTGCCATTGCAAAGACCTCTGCCAGCAGGTGGGTGTTCAGGAGATGGTGAGTAATCTGATAGTCATTGAAGTCTGCACATCTCAAATATAACTTGGCTAGCAGCCAGTCATGCTCTGAGTCGCTAGGCAGAAAGATGGGGCAATGCTCCGAAGGTACTTGTCCCAGCTGTGATGAAATGAGAATGGTCAAGTATCAAAGAGGTGTACGTCTATTATACAGGCTAACATCTTTTGGGCATTAATGTACCTGGATGGCAATGGGCAGCAATTTGTCCTCTGGGTTCTTGTAGAAAAGACAGAGTCCTGGAGTCAGAGGAAGAGGCTCACCATTGACAACCCTGGTTGGCAAACCCTCTAGTTTCTTATAGTCACAAATGAATATGTTCCCTTCCTGTGGGCAAAACAAAACATATTATCTTAACTGCACTGTTATGGAAGACAAGAAAACTCGTTTGCATATCTCAGATCCACATTAACAATTTAAACTCAGACCTTGGTCTCCCTGGCTAGGGAGCTTCCAGACTCCAGGAAGGGCTGTACCATCTCGTCAGTGACAGGGAAGTTGGGGCGGGAAGTTTGGAGCAGCATTGGATCACATTGGGGTTGGTTCCATTAAGATACTGGGACCCAAAGAATTCATCATCTTTCCAATGCTCATAGACGTACTCTAGAAGGACATTTAATGTCATTTAATATAAAAGACATATTGGGCTGAAGTTTCAAAGATGATTACAAGAGACAATATGAAAGCCCTCTTTGAGATATTGTATTCCTGCAAAATAAGCATAAAAGCACAAAAGTTAATTTACCTGCTATGGGTGTCCTCTTGCACCAGAAGACCTTCTTCATGTCCTCCAAGGTTTTCCACTGCTCAGTGGAGGATGCAAGACCCTTAAGGTTGAGCTCAGCCAAACTGGAGAGGAAATTGGACAACAAGAAAACGGTTAAAAAAGAAATCGAGTAAAACTCTGAAAGGTTATTTTGTACAAACTGTGTGTCTATTAAATATATATTTTCAGCATTAACATTACATTGTATTTCCAATAACAATGTACACAATATACAAGTATACAGTGGGTGTGTATACATACACATATTTCACTACATACACACGCATACCAATATGTGTGTTGTGTATATTCCAAAACATGTCTTACTCAGTACCTCAATCATTAATATACAATGTACAGTACTGTCAATTTGAGGTCATTCAACAGCAACTCACGCCATGGATTTGGTGTAGATGAACTCCACACGTTTAGAGAAGGAAAATTGGACTTCAGAAGGGAGGGACGAGGGGTCAGTGATGCTGATAATGTAAGGCACTCCCTTTGCATATTCAGCCCACCTAAATATTGAAACAAGAGAATGCAAATACACAGGTTCTAAAGCAACACAAATACATTTTAATGGGTAATTCATCACAATTAATTAGGAAACTAGTTACTTTAGCCAGTTTTCTAAAGAAGTAAATTGACTTGTTTTTTCTTTATTGATTTATAGTTTCAAAGGGTTTCCTTTAGAGAGGAAATCTTGGGAGACTAACCAGTAGCAAGACAATATAAAGTGGATACATTGCAGATGCAGCTAATTGTATCTACATATAATGATGTACATTTGCCTGAGCACAGAGCAAGTAAAATGACACAAAATCACTCACTTGAACAGTTGCTTATGAAGCTCCACTTCCTGTTTTCTGTGCTTAACCATTAAAGGAAGCTCATCCTCAAAAACCTTGGTGGCTGAAAGGTAATGAAAAGACTTACATAATTTAGTTACGTTATTAAATAAATGCAATGTTTATTTACAAGATTTATGAACAACTGAAGGTTTATACAAATACAAATTCCAAATTTACCTTGCCCCCCCCTGAGCTCTACAACCTCCCCCCTGGAAATCCATCTGTAACAGGGGAACAGGATGACATCACCCTCCGGGGTCGTCACGACGATCTTGGAGCAGAACCACTCGTTTTCAGGCAAGTAAAGGAACTGTTCTTTTTCCAGCTTGACCAGGAGGGGGCGCCCCAGAGACGAGGTGCTGGTGACAGTGTAGCTGCTTGTCTGACATACAAGATGGACAATTGTCATTGAATAATAATAGTTAAATGAATGATTATTATAAGTGAGCAGGATGCCATGTCTCTGAGAGGCTGTTACTTGCATGTCCCAATGCAAACATCTCCTTCTGACAGATACTGCAGTGGTAGGATCAAGACCCCACCCCTAGCTCCTCAGCTTAAAGCAAATGCCTCAATGGATTGGTAGTATTGCATTTCAGTGTTGGTTTCTTCCGGTTATTTTATTCGATCAGCTCAAGTCAAAAAAAATTGTTGATTTTGAAACATAGCAAAACTAGTACTCTTTGCACGGTTTGCTTATGTCAAAGACACAGACATGATGAAGCCAGAAGTTCAACATGGTGCAGAGAGCATCTCGGTTAACAGCCTAGCTCTATGGGTAGGATGTTGGAGTTGTGGTAATTGTAATACGGTTCCACTAGAGGAAATGCTTGCAATTACTAGCAAACAGAATATGACTTACTACTTATAATAGACTAGTGTCTACAGTATTTATAGCTTAGGCCTACTTGGCAGAACACAAAGTATGTAGGCTATATTCATTAATTTAGCCTGGTTTCTTTTTGCACACAGTATTTTCAACTATATTTTCAAGTTCATACAGCTTGAGACACTGGCCCTCATTTATCAATCGAACATAGTAACCAGCACTGATCAGTGTGCAGAAATGATCTTCTAACAGGGTTCACATGTGATTTACAAAACATTCTTATAACATTCTTATATCCCATCATCCACTGACATTAGCATTTTTTGTGGATTTTGAATGGTTCATAGGTTTTTAACTTACCTGCTCAGTTTGGAAATCCAGACCATAGTTGTCCAGGTTTGTGCGGTTACTCTGCCCGTCTGTTCCAATCAGTGTGACGTATATATAGTCAGATGTCTCAGACAGAACCCTCTCACCAGTGGTCACCTCTACTTTGTACTCGGCCATGACAATTTGGTATAATAATCACTAGAACAGATGAGAAAAAACCTTAGTGTACAAGTTCATGGATTCCAGGGTATTAATTACAGCCTTTTTGTTTAAACACTCTGCATCCCAATACATGAAAACAGAACCTACCGTTAACACCTCTTCAGATTTTGCTTTATTTTGCTTTTTCTCTTGACTAGAGAGCTTTATATATTTGCACAACTCCTCCCCTTTAAGAATAACAATTCAGTTGTAAAACAGGTCCAGCAGGCTTTTATGCAAATGATCCCTTATCCCTGTGGTCAAAGAAATGACCAGTTTCATCCCGCCTTTAATTGTTTGTTTAAACAAAATGAAGTTTGACTTCAAGCTTGCTGGACCACCAGCAACCCCATACCCCAGCATACACAGACCTGCCATAGCAACTAAACCCCCACTCTCATCATTGTTTTATCACGCATAAATTACCAGAGGATGGGAAGGCTGAACAAGTAGTTTCAGGTTTTATAGAATTTCAACTGTGATCTGACAAATGTGGGCACAAAACAACTGAGTAAAACTGCATCTGCATCACTTTAAGATTAATATGGATTCCATTGAAATGGGAATCTTTTTTTTAATACTTAGACTTAATAATTACTTTAGTTATTGTTATTTTCCATGTCTCTGAATATCCAAATGTATCTGAAGGGAGTCAGGTTGCTGAGCGGTTAGGGAATCGGGCTAGTAATCAGAAGGTTGCTCGTTCAATTCCCGGCTGTGCAAAATGACGTTGTGTCCTTGGGCAAGGCACTTCATCCTACTTGCCTCAGGGAGAATGTCCCTGTACTTACTGTAAGTCGCTCTGGATAAGAGCGTCTGCTAAATTACTAAATGTAAGTATAAATGTGAAGGATTTGTCACATACTAAACATCATATATTGCAAGTGATGAGACTAGAGGGTTAACTAGAATGATAATAGGCACCAGAACTTACTCAACTTTCAGGTGGCGAACAGGTGGGAAACAGGAATGGTCTGTTTCCTTTTGCAAAAAGATAGGAAAAAGTAGACTTGGGGCTTCTTGCATAATATTCAGGGGGTTGAAAAACGAAGACTCACATGTGTGCCCCTAATTATAGATACTGAATTATTGTCCTTTTGTGTAGTTAAGCTTAACGTTTACAAATTAATGTATTATCATGTTATTTTAAAATGGGTGTGCAATATGTAGCCTATACGGTTTATGTTTTTTCAATGATCCATTTCAATGACCCATCTCACTCCTTCTCTCAGTCCCCCTCACCCCATGCTCCAGTCAACAGTCTGCCTCCAGGTGTAGTTTAACTATCAACAGTTCTGTAATGTTCAGTTCCTCTCACTCACCCCAGGGACGGGGATGTGTGTCAAAGGTCATGCTTTAATTAAGTCCTTTGGGTGCCTTCTCAGTCAATTGTCACCTGTTTACACTGCATCTTGCATTTCTTCCATAACTTATTTTGTGTTTAAGATGTTCTTGGGGCACTCCTGCTAGGGTGTCTTAGGATCATCCAAGGACATAACAGATTTCATGCTTCTATCCGTTCGTGTAACAATGTTTTGCAAAACTCTCCGTACTATAAGGAACCCAATAAATAATGTTACATCTGGCAGACAGTCTTATCCAGAACAACTTACAGTAAGTACAGGGATATTCCCCCCAAGCCAAGTAGGGTGAAGTGCCTTGCCCAAAGACACAACGTCATTTGCACGGCCGGGAATCAAACCACCAACCTTCGTACTACTAGCCCATTTCCCTAACCGCTCAGCCACCTGACTCCATGTTATCATGTTTATATTGGTGGTCAAGTCCATCCTTGGTTGGATAGACATATTTCCAGCTATTTAACCCTACTAACACACCTTTCCTATTTGTTTCAGGAAAGGCCCCCCATCACTTGGACATCCCTACATGAATGAGGATAGGCCTACTGATGTCAGACAAACTTCCGGGTTCTTTTAACATCTCTCCAAATGAGGTCCTAATGCCTAATCCAGTCCAGCATCCAATCTATCTTCTCTTTATTTGCAAAGCAAGGCGAATACAGCATTAACAACTTTTCACAGTAAGTACAAAGTACCACTGGGGAGGACTCTCTCTTGTTATACATAAAAAAACTTGCATGACATTTTTAAATCTCCTGGCACACATGACTTCATATTACAGATGCCTTTCATTCAGGTTTAATGCAAAACCTTCCAGTCCTACTTCACATTTGTCATTATGTTATCACAGTGTCAGGCTCTGCACCCTTTCAAATTCTACTTACAGACATGCAGAACATAAATTGCCTCTCACTTATATTGTTATACTATTCTCAATATTTGTAGGGTTCAAGTAGAGGTAAGGCAGTTTCAGCTTTGAGTTCCTTGTATTGATGAACTCGCTCAGGAAGGACAACTCGGTCTGCAGTTTCTTCTTCATGTTCTTGGGAGAAGCCTCATCAAAGTATTCATCTGGGTATGTTCCAAGGGGAACCTGAAGAAGGACAAAGAATTGTCATCTTGAGATGAGAACTATGGTTTGGACAGAGATTTAAATAAAATGCTCAATTAAACGCTGCTCCAATCTAAATCTATAGGCTTACTCACAGAGTCATCAAATTTCTTGCTAAGCAACCACACTGAGGCCATGTTGTTGACTGAGGTGCCAACATTTGGTAGGGTGTTCAAGATGGAGTCCATGCTAGACTTCCCTTTCGTGGTCGGAGGAGGGTTGTTCAGAAACAAGGGGTTGTTGGCAATCCAACTGGAGTAGTCAAACTAATAGGCATTCCATATAGAAAATGAAAAGAACAAATGAATGTATGTCATTTAGGTTATAGATAGGGAAATGGTATGCAATATATAAATATAAGAGCTTATTGACTATTTGAATGTCACCTGTCCCATGTTAACAGCATTATGTTGAGCAGAGACAAGGAAGATGATCATTGTAATGAACTTGACCAGCTCGCCCACTGTCTGAAACGATCTAGGGATTCCTGGAAAGACCAGAGCAGTCAGTGTCACTGAAACATGTCACGTGCAACAATTCCTTCAGAGCCATTTGCCATCATTAAGCTGAGTACCTGACTTGCTGTTTCCAAGAAAACCATAGATGAAGATCTCTTGAATCCACTCTTGGAGCTCTGAGTCCCTGGACACCTCACTGTCAGAGGGGTAATAGTACTCCACCATCCCCTTGACAAAGCTATAAAACAAAACACAACACAGAGAATATACCTTCAGAGTTTCAGTTCAGTTTGAAGTTAATCCATAAACAGCTGAACAGTGTTCGCTACCTGTTGATGACCTTCCACAGCTTCAGGCCGTCATCCCTGTAGTAGAAGTGGGGGATTAACTCCATTCCTCGTGCAGTAATGTTCTCCGGCAGACAGAGGGAGCTGTAAGTTAAATCTGACAGTGACCTCTTCAAAAGTTCTTTCAGACCATTTGCATCTATCAAACCCTGAAAAAACAAACACACAAGTCAGAACACTAAACTCTTGTGGGTAATGAGTTCTGTTGAACCCTCACTTTATGTAAACTTATGAATGGCAATGTACATTTGTCAGGGGTCCATCTGGACTGATTAGTCGTTCACGAGCAAGGATATTTATCTGCAGAGTGTAACGAAAGTGTGGTGTCAGCATCTGGAATGCAAACAAGAACAGTGTGGAGAGAAGAAAAGTGAATACATTGTGTGTAAAAAAATCCAGCAAGACAATTGTTTACTGTAAAGTACCATACTTTGGTAAAAGCCTAGTTCTCTTTTAATTAAATATCACCATTTACACGTTTTAACCATGAATCAATGTGTACAACTGGACCCAAGTGGCCATATTGAAATCCACAATTTGACACAAAATGTACCTTGTAAATGGGGTGTATCACAGGAAAGTTCCGAAAGGTTGCCATTGCAAAGACCTCTGCCAGCAGGTGGGTGTTCAGGAGATGGTGAGCAATCTGATAGTCATTGAAGTCTGCACATCTCAAATATAACTTGGCTAGCAGCCAGTCATGCTCTGAGTCGCTAGGCAGAAAGATGGGGACATGCTCCGAAGGTACTTGTCCCAGCTGTGAATGAAATGAGAATGGTCAAGTATCAAAGAGGTGTACGTCTATTATACAGGCTAACATCTTTTGGGCATTAATGTACCTGGATGGCAATGGGCAGCAATTTGTCCTCTGGGTTCTTGTAGAAAAGACAGAGTCCTGGAGTCAGAGGAAGAGGTTCACCATTGACAACCCTGGTTGGCAAACCTTCTAGTTTCTTATAGTCACAAATGAATATGTTCCCTTCCTGTGGGCAAAACAAAACATATTATTTTAACTGCACTGTTATGGAAGACAAGAAAACTCAGTTTGAATTTTTCAAATCCACATTAACAATTTAAACTCAGACCTCGGTCTCGCTGGCTAGGGAGCTTCCAGACTCCAGGAAGGGCTGTACCATCTCGTCAGTGACAGGGAAGTTGGGGGGAAGTTTGGAGCAGCATTCGATCAAATTGGGGTTGGTTGCATTAAGATACAGGGACCCAAAGAATTCATCATCTTTCCAATGCTCATAGACGTACTCTAGAAGGAACATTAGTATATAAATGACATATTGGGGGAGTTACAAAGAGGATTACAACAGACAATATGAAAACCCTTGTTGAGAAAGATTGTTTTCCTACAAAAGTTTTCAAAAGAGCAAAGTACTGCTGTGCTGAGAATTTAGTGGTTGGTTGCATAGCGTTGTTTGAGGGATTTGTTCATCTACCTGCTATGGGTGTCCTCTTGAACCAGAAGACCTCCTTCATGTCCTCCAAGGTTTTCCACTGCTCAGTGGAGGATGCAAGACCCTTAAGGTTGAGCTCAGCCAAACTGGAGAAGGAGATTGTACAACAGCAAAGCAGTTACATTTTGAAATTCTGAAAGGTTATTTTGTACTTAACTGGAAATGTCTATATTTTTTTAATAAAACATAACTGTTCAGCATTAAAATGTCATTGTATTTTTTATACCAATTTACACAATATACAACTAAACTGTGTGTGTGTATCAATGTATATACATATATACATATATATATATATTGCACTACATACACACACACACATTCCAATACGTGTGTTGTGTATATTCCATAACCTGTGTTACTCAGTACCTCAATCATTAATATACAATGTACAGTACTTATCAATTTGAGGTCATTCAACAGTAACTCACGCAATGGATTTGGTGTAGATGAAGTCCGAAAGTTTAGAGAAGGAAAATCGGACTTCAGAAGGGAGGGACAAGGTTTCAGTGATACTGTTAATGTAAGGCACCCCCTTTGCATATTCAGCCCACCTAAATAATGAAAAAAGAGAATGCAAATGTACAGGTTCTAAAGCAACACAGCAACACATTTTTAATGGGTAATTCATCACAGTGAATTAGGAAACTAGAAACCAGTTTTCTAAAGAAGTAAATTGACTTCTTTTTTACATTTATTGTTTCAAAGGGTTTCATTTAGAGAGGAAATCTTGGGAGACTAACCAGTAGCAAGACAATATAAAGTGGATACATTGCAGATGCAGCTAATTGTATCTACATTTAATAATGTACATTTGCCTGAGCACAGATTAAGTAAAATGACACAAAATCACTCACTTGAACTCTTGCTTATGAAGCTCCACCTCCTGTTTCCTGTGCTTAACCATTAAAGGAAGCTCATCCTCAAAAACCTTGGTGGCTGAAAGGTAGTGAAAAGACTTGCATCATGTATTGACATTATTAAAAACATGCTATGTTTATTTGCAAGATTTCATGAACAACTGAAGTTTTATATAAATTCCAGATTTACCTTTCCCCCCCCTGAGCTCTACAAACTCCCCCCTGGAAATCCATCTGTAACAGGGGAACAGGATGACATCACCCTCCGGGGTCGTCACGACGATCTTGGAGCAGAACCACTCGTTTTCAGGCAAGTAAAGGTACTGTTCTTTTTCCAGCTTGACCAGGAGGGGGCGCCCCAGAGACGAGGTGCTGGTGACAGTGTAGCTGCTTGTCTGACATACAAGATGGACAATTGTCATTGAATAATAATAGTTAAATGAATGATTATTATAAGTGAGCAGGATGCCATGTCTCTGAGAGGCTGTTACTTGCATGTCCCAATGCAAACATCTCCTTCTGACAGATACTGCAGTGGTAGGATCAGGACCCCACCCCTAGCTCTTCAGCTTGAAGCAAATGCCTCAATCGATTGGTATTATAGCATTTTAGTTTTGGCTTGTTCCGTCAAAAAATCTACAATTGTTATAATACACCGTTGGGCAAATTGTGTTGATTTTGAAACCTAGGAAAACTAGTACTATGTGCACGTTTTACTTATGTCAAAGACACAGACATGATGAAGCCAGAAGTTCAACATGGTGCAGACAGTATCTTGGTTTAAAAGAAAAGCCTAGGTCCATGGGTAGGATGTTGGAGTTGTAGTAATTGTAATACGGTTCCACTAGGAAATGCTTGCAATTACTAGCAAACTGTAAATGACTTCTACTTATAATAGGCTAGTCTCTTCAGTATTAGCTTAGGCCTACTTGGCAGAGCACACAGGTATGTAGGCTATATTCATTAACCTAGCCTGGTTTCCTGTTGCAAACAATATTTTCAAATACATTTTTAAGTTCATACAGCTTGAGACACTGGCCCTCATTTATCAATCTAACATAGTAACCAGCACTGATTAGTGTGCAAAAATGATCTACTAACAGGGTTCACATGTGATTCACGAAACATTCTCATAACATTCTCATATCCCATCCACTGACAATAGATTTTGAATGGTTCATAGGTTTTTAACTTACCTGCCCAGTTCGGAAATTCCGGCCATAGTTGTCCAGGTTTGTGCGGTTACTCTGCCCGTCTGTTCCAATCAGTGTGACGTATATATAGTCAGATGTCTCAGACAGCGCCCTCTCACCAGTGGTCACCTCTACTTTGTACTCGGCCATGACAATTTGGTATACAAATCACTAGAACAGATGAGAAAAAAACCTTACTGTACAAGTTCAAGGATTCCAGGGTATAAATTACAGCCTTCTTGTTTAAACACTCTGCATTCCCAATACATGAAAACAGAACCTACCGTTAACACCTGTTCAGATTTGGCTTTGCTTTTGGTTTTTCTCTTGACTAGAGAGCTTTATATATGTGTACAGCTCCTCCCCTTTAAGAATAACAATTTGGTTGGAAAACAGGTCACATCGAGCAGGCTGGAATGCAAACCCCTGTGTAATAGAGATGACCAGTTTCATCTTGCCTTCAATTGTTTGTGTAAACACACATTTTTGGAATGAAGTTTGACTTCGTGCCAACCTAGGATGGCCGGAAGTTGTCTGTGTTCGCCTGGAGATCTAATCTTCTGCAGGCTCATTCTTTAATCTACACTATGATTCCAGGACTCTCTGTGTTTGTCTTTGTGTGTGCGTGTGTGCACATGTTATAGTGGTAACTTTGTTGACGGTTCTGAATCTAGATTGTACTGACAATGTCTAGTGTACAGAGAAACTCTGTGAAATATGTTAATTTTCACTTGAGTGCCTGAACCTTACTATTTACTATAGGTCTCTTCTCTCATTTATACCCCAATTCCTAAAAAGTTGGGACGTAAAAACAGAATACAATTCTGATACAATTCTGATATTCTGATATTTTCTGATATTTTAATAATAACACCATGATATAAAAACGGAAGCCATAACATGTAATGTAATCTGTCTAAAATATATTGGTACATTCTTTACTCACCATGATTTTATATGAAATATTAAGTATTACTCACCTCTATTTAATATGTCTGCTTAAAAATAAATGTTAGGTGAATACAGCAGATCTTATTAAGGGACATAGCTGAATGATGATGTAAATATCCTCCTGTTTGTCCAGTTAGGGTTGTTGTTATAAATGTTTTATTGTTTGAAGTAGGATTATACAAAGTCAGTTTAAAATGTATTTATATTGCCATGATATTGTTGTTTAGAAGAAACATTTAAAGTACTAAGTGTAAGAGTCAACAGTAAGAGACTTCAATATAATGTTAAAAGCCATGACTTAGTATGTTATCAAACAGATAGTGCTAGTTTACTCAACTTGTAAAGTAACTCACACAGCTCTTTGGCCTGTAACTCTAAATAACACCATATTGAACATGATGGAGGATCATGAGCATGTCCCCAGAGAGTAGCTCTGTAGCTGCCTGGCTGTGTTAGCTGTTGGCCGTAGCAATTGTACAAGTTAAACGTTTATTTGACGTATAATAAGACATTAGGATGGCCTGCCATCAGAGTATTGAGCTTTTTTTCTGAATTGTCCCTGACACTGAGATTTTCGTTATGTTGTCATTTATGGAGTCAAACATGTGATTGCACATTATACTATATGTATATTTGTAAGGGTCTTACATGTCATATGTGACATGTTTTATGTTTATGTTGTTATTGCATTTGTATAGATTTGTATACATTTTTATAGACTTTTCTTTAATTTATGACCCCTTGTCCTATTTTCACTACATGGGAGAGATCCCCCCTGCCCTGTTTTACCAACCCAGTCTCATACTTCTGCATATCCATGACACAGGTTTATACTATAAGATATACTTATCTTTATCGATTATACTTCATCATCCGGACTCTCCGGATTTTACGGAGATTCACAATCTCGAAGCTTCCAAATGTATACTTTTTTTTGTGGGGGAATTTTCACCTCAAACACCTTCAAATAACAAACATCAATTATGTATTTTTCAATTATTAAATAATTATTATTTGCCACCAACACCAAGCAGCATTCTTGTAAATAAAAATAAGAAAAAATATATAACACACAAAGGCAACATAGGCTGCATAGGCCCGGTTCTTGCCAGCTCTGGAAGGGCGGGTTGGCAGAAATCTTGAGTGGGCAATTATGGTGACCCACCACCCCCACTGCTCCTCCCTGGCAACAGTTATTTTCCCACAGTCTTGCAACAGGAGGGTTCCTGATCATGTCGAAAACTGAGCAGTTTCCCCTGGAGGATGTAATGACATACGAGCTCAGCCCTGTTCGAAGGCAAGGAAGTCTTGCGTAAAGCCAACAAGCCCCAACTAGCACAGGCAATCACTGAGTTGTCAAGCAATACATCTAACACATCTGTCCTGGATTCCATCCCACCAACTGAGCATTATGTCCTTGATGGTGTCTCCCTGGTTCATCGCTTGGCATGGAAAAAGGGTGACATATGCAGACTTTACCATACGCCATTATGGTAAAGCAACAGTCGTTTTTGATTGTTATGGCGAAGGTCCTTCAATAAAAGACAATACGCAACAGAGATGTGGTGAAAACACTCCCCCATCGTGAGTTTCACAAACAGTGAAAGAGTTGCTGAATAAATAGGCTGACATCACAGATGTAGCTAGGTGGCAGATACTTTCCATTAGAAGTTAGCAACTCTTTAACTACTGGATGGCCTCGATGGCATCACTTCAGAACTGTGATCAGTGATGAAGCAATAAACCAAAAAGGAGTGTGGTATTTGTCTTTGATACAACACCCCCCCAAGCCATGTCACAGTTCCATGGAAAGAGTGAGTTCTCGTGTGAAGCCCTTTTCCTTGGTATCTTTAACTACCGAATGGCTTCAATGGCATCACTTCAGAACATGTTTCTCTTAAAAAACAGTTTCAGTGATGAAGCAATAAACCAAAAGAGAGTGTGGTTTTTGTTTTTGATACAACACCCCCCAAGCCATGACTCATCTGTGGTTGCTTAACTAGTACCTGTGGTTTATGCTGTTGCCTCACAGAATGATGATTTCCTCTTCAGGCCTACCTGTGCTCAGGTGAGTTATCTATCTAGCCTTTATGTGGGAAGTTTGCATGTTCTCCCCGTGCTCACCAGGACTATGGGCCACCACAAAATAATTTGACTTTGACCACTTTGAGTAGCTCTTTTAATCACTGAAATATAATCCCTTCGTCTTTATTGAGGCTTCTGAAGGGTTTCAAGGGACCCACATAGTTGACACTTTTACTTTACAATAATCACCAGTCCATCCAGTCAATCCATACACTACCCTGTTGCATAGTGACCTAATGGTCCTAAACTGAGACCAAAATGAACATATTGACTATTATTTTGAGGTTTTGAAATTACATTATTCATATATTTATAAATCAGACAGAAACAGGAATAGGACGAATATGACATCATCAAACAACAGTACTTAGCTTCAGAAAATCTACTCACACCAAAGAAAAGCAGAAAAGCAGAGCAATAATACAGACTGGTTGGGATGTTCCTATTACTTGAACTGTACTCAATATAATGTTTAATCCTAATTGTTGTCCATTTAAGACTAATTGTTTAATCAATTGGGATTTATTCATCCTTCACAGGCTGAGATGAATTCGGAATGGAAGGAAGGTGACTGACAATCTGTGACACGGCACTCATGGCACCCCTGGTACCCACGGTACCCACGGTACCCACGATATACCAGATACCAGATGTAGCTCTGCAAACCAGAAACATATCAATATGAATATGCAGAAACTACAATAAGGTAATTATTATAATTAGGTGAAATTGATTTCAATATTGAAACTTACAACCAGATATATGACATAATCTGAGAAATTATATTTTGGAGTCCTTTGAGAAATCCATGGTCAGCCTAGACAGAAAGAGAACAGGCCTGAAATCTACAGTGAACATATGAAGGCCCTGAACCAACTGCACATTCCTCTTTACACACATCTGCAAACACAGCTACAGTGCTGCTCACACACACAGTTCTGCTTCAAACAGCACTGCTGATACACACACACATTCCTCCTTACACAGTCCTGCTAACACACACTCAGTCTGTGATAGTGATCATCTGTAATAATGAAAGTAACCTCATAGCCCAACTCAGAAGATATCTTTTTGAGTGCTTCGTTGTTTTGCGGACAGGTCAGCAGTCCTCCTTGGGTGGCATGGAACAGGAAGTTCACAGTCAGAACATCATTTCTGGTCACATGTCTGTTGATGTCTGGTATAGTGTAGTCTGGATCAAAGGTGTGATGCAGCACCACCAGGACAAGACGCTTCTCTGTAACAGACACACACACACATGCACACACACACACAAAAATACACACGCAAAGTCATATATCTTTCACTGAATCAAATCTTAGTTCACTGATTTCCTCTTACCTAGCATTCCCGGTTCATTACACTTCTCCAGAAAGGCTACAATGTCAGTGCCAACGCGAGAGACGATTGGACAGACAGCCAGGATGAGGTCACACTTCTCTACTGACTCCACCTTGGTGAGGTACGTGTCTTTAGTGAGGTGTTGCAGGATCTGCTCATCAGAACCCAGTACTTCCCCACAAGGCAGGAAGAACACCTTCTTAGGGCCTGCAGACACATATCATCAACACGCTACAAAGATTAGATTAAAACACATTAAAGTCAGTAATAAAAACACACAGAATAATTATGAGAACTTTACCTTTTACATGTTCATAGCTGTCCTCTTCTGTCCTCTTCTTTGTCAGGTTCTGGCTCTAAGTCTTTCAGGGCATCTATAAACCAGACATTTTAATTAGTAAGGAGTAATAATACTACGGGTATAGATTTGCTCTGTATTATTTACTCTACCTTCCATTACATCACGATCCACCTAAAAAAAGATGCACATGGCTTTCAGTGTTTCAGTTTTATTAGTGTGTTTGCTGAAAGCAAAGACACTACTGTTATTCTGCATATGTATTATTATTATTCCTCTTCCGCCCACTTTGTTGGTCGTCTAACTAGTTATCATTGAGCTATTCAATGTCTATTTCAGTCAGAAGACTCAGGGGAAGGAGCTTAGCTTAATGTTTCTTGACAGAGTACAGATACACCAACTTTGAATGTACTCAGCAGCAATGTTGGATGAGCACATGAGTTATGGTCTTCAAAAGACCACTCTGTTAATGTTAGTGAGATTGACTGGATGCTTACGTTGATGATGGTATGGCCAGCTGACGCATTGGGCCCCTCCGAATCATCTGCCGTATTCAGCTCCACCCATAACCATGTAGAACACAGCAGGTCATGTGATCGTCCTCACAAATACACACAATTCTGGTTTCTCACACATACACACCCACACTGTGAGCCTACCTGTTTACCCTCTGACATGACTGTTGTCATTCAAGCTGCAAAGCGACAGGTCTGTCAAAGAACAAGAAAACATCGGGATACATTTAAGTTACTAAAAGTTTTGTCTTTTTTATACATACCGGTACATGCATTTAATGTTTTTTAATCGTTTGTCGAATGAGCTCTTGATTTACGCCTTCTGGACTGAAAAAGCCCTGCTACTGATATGTTCTCGTATATAGGCCTATGGCCTACACTACAACTGACAAACGAGTGAAACGCACACACATGCTCAAAATACTAGATCTTAAAACGTAAAATTAATCATTAGAGTACAACAAACCATGACAGAACATACAACTCTGAAATCACTAAAAAATATTCTTAAAAAATTTAATCGTTTTTCCCCATTCATTTTAAAATTAGTTGTATTTAATCCAACAGTAAATGTGCAAATGCGCCCCCCTGTACCCGGGGTAAAATTGCCTATGACAACATGCATAGTAAAAGGTACGCTGTATGATTTGAAACATAGGGCCTCAATTTGTCATATATTACTGTATTTGATGGGCAAAATAGTTTGATCCGTTTAAATAGGTTATTAACCTACCACGAGGCCGCGTTTCAAATCTGAAGAAAAACTTGTTCCTTTATAGCCGAAGACGTTATTTACTGAATTGTTTTTCAAAACACTTAGAGCAGATCCCTTCGTACCGTGTGCTTTCAGAGAAATAATCTGATGCGTTGTTATGATTGAAACAGAAAGTGAAAATTAAAGTTGTCCAGATGTGAATTTGTCCTTCCTTAACCTATTTTCTGGGGTTGTCGTGTCTGATGTTGTAACAAGCTTTTGCTGTGTTCATGCTTATTTTCAACAACAAAAAATTGCATTTTAAATGTGTCCTTAAGGCACTTCACCTTACTTGCCTCGGGGAAATGTCTCACTAACTGTGAGTCGCTCTGGATAAGAGCGTCTGCTAAATTACTGAATGTGAATACGGTAATAAACTACTGGGCATTACACTACAAATACAATCAACCAGTAAATCTAATTTAATGAATAAAAAAAAAGTTTTGCCTAATCGTTAGAGTTACGGTTGTGGTTGCAGTTTGATGTTGTAATGGTACGGTGGCCCTGAAGTGCAAAACACACCCCCTAATATGAGTGCATCCCCCAAATGAAAACACTCCCCCCAAATACGAGTCAACTTCCCCCAAATAGGATTACTTGCTCACCTCCATAGATATATATAGAACACTAGATACGCCACGCCCCTCTCAGCCGCGGCACACGGAGTCGCCATATTGAGTGGGGCATCAGTCTGAGGTCTGTATGTACTCGACTGTCAGACAGCGATAATAATGCCGGTTCATTGTGCTGCTTTTGGGTGTGTACAACGTCGTTCAGTACACACCCGACGAGAGGGAATCACTTTCCACAGGTGAGATACATTTTACATTACATTACATACATTTGTAAAATTTGAAAAAAATCTTCCTACCACTCAGAATCAAATATGGATCATCAACTATGATGTTTTTAGTGTCATTCACTGAGCCATCACGGCTCAAATTTGCTACATGTTTGTATGAAATTTCCATATGGTGTAATGCACTAGGCAGCAGGTTGACCTCTCCAAGATGGCCGCCGCGTGTGCCGTCAGCCGACTGGAGCTCAACATTGACGTGACGTATCTAGTGTTCTATATATATCTATGCTCACCTCCCCCCAATACAAGGACACACTCCCCCAAATGGAAAACATCACATTACTGTAACTCAACGTTTAAAAACCTGTTCCATAGGGCTGCGCTTTACCATCGCTATCTGGTGGTTTACTGTGAGAACTGTAACTGTAATTCACACTTTAAACCACTAGATGGCGGAATTGAAGCGCAGCCCAATAGCGCTGTCGAAACAGTGCCCCTTAACACGCCATTTATACTTTTGCATAAGTAGGCCTACTTGCTACCTGCTTCGATAGCTAAACAACTGTCCTGGTGCACGTAACTCTGTCAGGCTATTGCATTTCGTACTTCTGTCGATCAATTTCTTATTCCCTGTTAGTTACTGCATCCATTCAGCGACGAAAGTGTTGCACCAACCATTTCCGATTTGAGTTAATGTAATGTGGTTTTAAGTTAATGTTATGTCGTTCTCCATGTGGAGTAGGCTACGTAGCGTGTCTTTGTATTGGGGGGATGTGAGCAAGTCATCCTATTTGGGGGGAGTTGACTCGTATTTGAGGGGAGTGTTTTGCACTTCAGGGCCACCGTATAATGGACACATAAAACAGGCTTGTTATTTGTTTTACCAGCACTACCCAGAAGCTTCCTCTAGATGAAAGTGTATCCCCAGGCTACCTGAAATCCCACTTTAGACTGCACTCCAGACAGTAAAGCTGCAATAGTTAACATTATAAAATACTTCAAAAAATGGGAAACAGTGCCCTCAATTCTGGTATGAACTTCTGCGCTTTCCATGCTGCTCAAGGACAGAAGATTAAAAAATAATTCAACAATGATCGAAGGCCCGCCTCGCCGATTCCGATTGGCTGTAACAGGATTGCAGGAACATTGTACCTATTGTGTACTGTAACCAGCCTGCTGCTGGGTCACAAACTATGAGCTGGAATCATGATTTAGGCAAAAGGAAGAGCCAGAGCTGTCTGGTGACCTTGAGGAGGGAGGGGTCACACATGAAAGCTTAGTCTCCATCCCCCCTGCTTCTCTGGCAATACAACAGCATGGTGACACCCTGACCTCTCAGAACCTGGCAACCACACAGTACACAGTATGGCAGCTCTTCTCCTTTTACTCAGTGTTTCTAAACCTGGACCTCTTACAGCAGCAGGGGCATGAGTGCAAACCCAACAGCATAAGGGGATGCAGCCCGTCAGGGCAGCTCCCCTGTCAAACCTGGCAACCCTGTAGAGTCTTAGCAGCTGCTGCTCTGTGACCTCCGCAGCAGGCAGAGCTGGGTGAGGCCGCACTCACTCCACAACAGAGAAAAACTCATGTTTTACACATCACACTATAATTGTACCTAAAATGCTTTAGAAATGTTTCATGAATGAATGCTTCATTACTATACTGGCTTATTGAAGAGACACTGCTTACACAACCACGTCTTCATCCATCACAATCATCTCAGAGTTTTATGCATGTCAAGTATCATGCTGGGAACTGGATAAATAAATACTAGGGTTATTGTGCTGACAAAGTAATATTCAGTATCTAACAAATTGTCACTCAGGGATAATACAGTAAATTGCTGTGTTGCATCAGTCAAGGTTGTGACAGTTAGATTAGATCACATGAATAGCAGGTTTGGGAACATTGGATGTCCCAGTTGTGCTGTGCTCGTGTGTCGGTGTGTGTGTGCGTGTGTGAATGTATTTGTGTCTGACTGAGTGTGTGTATGCTGACTGAGTGTATGCATGTGTGTGCGTGGGATTATCATTTGAGTGTGTGTGTGTGTGTGAATGTACAGTCTGTGTATGTGAGTGTGTGTATGTGCAGCTTTATTGACATGTCCTCTCTGAGCAGATTAGCCTGAGGGCTAAACCTTCTGTAAATAAATCAAACCAACAAATACTATGAACACCACCTTTCAGCCAGTGAGCTGTGTGTGTGAGAGTCTGTGTGTGTGACTAAGTCTGTGTATGTGTGTGTACGTCCTTAAAGGACAGAAGCATTGAGAGACAAGATTGTTTTTATTCACAAGGTTATCCAAAGACAAATGCACAGTTAGACAGCTTCATAGCTCCTCGATATCTTCATAGTCTACCCCTGAAACACAAAACAGATTCAGGTTTATAACATGATATTTTCTTTCTCTTTTTGGCTATGGATTCTCTTTACAAAAACAATCCTTCACTTCATCTGTTCTCGGCAGTCACTCAAACACAGCATGTCAAAGCAAAAGGCTTGTATGCATTGTGCATCCCTACTTACTCACACTAACATACTCGCACACACACACCTACACACTTACACACACTAACATCCTCACACACACTAACATACTCTGGCACCGTAACACACTCATACGCAAACACGCACCCTCTATTTCGTCTTCCTCAGGTGCAACCAGACTGGATACAAAGGTCATAAGTAGGTTTAGCCAATCAGTGGAGTCCTCTGTAGCATCGCTGACAACCACCACAGGATCAGAGATCACCTGTTGAACACCACCTAATAAAGAGGTAAAGGTTAGCAACCTGACAGTAGAGAATGGTAGAGAAGTCAAGTATCAGTAGAGCAGATCATTGTGATAGCAGAATGTATTAGAGTACAATTTGGAGTAGATTGAAAGAGTAGAGTGGAGTATTAGAAGAGTAGAGTGGAGTATTGGGAGAACAGGATAAAGTATTACATTAAAGCAGTAATACTTTAACACTAAAACAGTAAAACAATTAGAAAATTCAGCACAGTATATCAGGCGAGTAAAGTAGAGCATATGGAGCAAAGTAGAGCAAATAGAGCATTTTGGGAGAGTAAAGTAAGCAGAATATAAGGAGGGTAGTGTGGAGTACAAGTGCAGAGTATAAGTAGGGCAGAGTAATGTCTTACCTTTGGACCTGCCTGCCTCTTTCAAGGCCTTCCTGAGAGCAGCAGGAGGAGGAGCCAATCCTGCTGGGACCAGACACACATCAGCATGGGGACAATGGAGGGTGGGGGGTGGGGTTAACAAGGAGGGGGCAACAGTAGAGGTAATAAGAGAGGAAAATGGGAGGGGTAACAGTTACGGGTAACAGAGTTAACAGGAGTGTAAAGATATACATGTATCTGCATGAACAGAGACACAAGGATACATTCTGTACTCTTTATATTATTAATTATTACTCTGTAATATATATATCTTTATACAAATATGTAAAGCTATATTGTTTACACATCTGAGTACATTACTAACTCACATGGAACAAGACGATACTGTGATCATGCTTTAAATCACACTGATCACCAACACACTGTCGACACATGCTGTTAGAGTCTCCATGGTTAAACTCCTTACTAAGTGGGCTGTTACGTTGTTTGGCTTTTTATGTCTATTGTGTTTGTCTCTGTCTAATTTCCTCTAGATTTAATTAAATGTGTTCTAACAGATGACGTGACTCATTTCAATATAATACATGCTGCACAAAATGATCATGACATTTCATCTGAATGTGAAGCAGAAGAGAATATGACCGCTAATGAAATGCTGATTGATTCAGTGACATTTGCCCGTTTGTCCCTCTGACAAAAATGGTTCTGGAGCATTCTGATGCTGCCTCATTGTGGTTCCCAGGTGTGTGTTCCTGTAGCAGAGATGGTTATGAACTCTCCTTTGGAAAGCCAATGATGGCAATAATACAACCAGCTACCATTGTTACCTGTCGCTTACAGGGCAATGTGACACAATCAAAATCTCAGCAACATCCAGAGGTGATGTGAGTCTACCTAGAATGAAACCGCTGTCACACATGTTGAAAAATAGCAGATGGCTGAACAGAAGAATATGTTTTGATCAGTATACTGTACTATACAGTATGCGACACAGGGAAGGAGATATGCAACAGGCTGGGAGTTGGACATAGAGGCTGGGGAACGTGTGGTTAATTAACATGTGTGTGGTTGGCATGTGTGCTGGAGAACATGTGTGTGGTTAACATGTGTGTGGTTGGCATGTGTATGGTAAACATGTGTATGGTTAACTTATGTATGGGTTAACGTGTGTGGTTAGCATGTGTGCTGGAGAACATGAGTGTGCTGGAAGTGTTGAGAGTGTGCTGGCCACATCAGAAGGACAGCCCCTCACCATTTTGTTTCAATACTGCCTTATTGTCTGCCATTTCCAAACCCTGCCCTTTATTGAAATGTCATTCTGGGGTGTCTGATTAAGTATGCAGGCAGAGTCTCCATGTTGGTGTTTGATGGGGGAGAGGACTAATTCCCACCCTAACACTTACTCAGCGGACATCTAGCATGCCTAATAGTATTTGAAATCAAACCACCAAATACTCAAAAGTGTCTGTACTGATCAGGCAAGGGCTGATCAGCAGAGCTCCTGATCCATAGAAAACACACAGGCATGGCCAACAGAGCACAGGGATATTAATCCAGAGCAAACACACAGGCATGGCCAGTAAAGTTAAGTGTTACTTTTCCATAGCAAACACGCACACATGAACAGTAGAGCACAGAGCTACTTATCCATACCAAACACTCACACATGTTCAGTAGAGCACAAAGCTACTTATCCATAGCAAACACGCAGGCATGACCAGTAGAGCACAGAACATTGAGGATGAGCAAAATGGAGCAGATCAGGCGGAAGATGAATTCTTTACCAGGTGGCAAACAGGGGTCATCACAGTATGATGTATATTCTGGATGGCATGGCATCATCATGGAGATGTGGTGGTGAGGGGGATGAGGGTGGGAGAGGGAGGGAGGGGGAGAGGGATTAGAGATGGGAAAGAGATGTGAGACTAAACTAGTGAGAGACTGCGGGCGGTGCGTGGAGGTGTGGGGGTGTACTGAAGACTGGGAGAGGTGGAGGGCAGTGTGTGGAGGTGTGGGGGTGTACTGAAGACTGGGAGAGGTGGAGGGCGGTGTGTGGAGGTGAGGGAGTGTGTGTATGGAGGACTGGAGAGCGGGATGGAGGTGACAGGGTGTATGTAGGGGGCATGGAGGTGAGGAGGTGGGGTATTTGGACAGGAGGGTTACTTGGGAAAGGACAGGCTTCAACTCAGCAGGCTTCTAATGAACGTGAGTTCATCAGATTTACGAGAAATCATGGAGCCCACTTTTGAAATCCCATTCAAAAATGTGAGTTTTTTTGGAAGACCTCTATATGTAAATGAGTTTGAAATGCAGATTAAGTGTGATACGATGATATGAGAGTTGATCATAGTTAAACACATTACACAATCATAATTTCTGTAATTCACAGTCAACTCATCAAAGTGGAAATTTCGAACAAAATAACAACAAAACCATACTAAAAACATACATCTTCAGAGAATACATTGAAGACATGATAACAACACAACACAATCAAACTGAGTATGCTGTGATCTGTAAAGATAACTACAAAAAGGATCAACCTAAAGAAAGTCCATGTGGAATCCAAAGGCTCAGGAATAACTGGCCAACCTGTTTCCAGCAGAAGTGAACAGGAAGTAGCTGTGTCCAATATAAGTGATATAGGAAGTACCAGTGTCCAATATGAGTGAAGTAGGAAGTACCAGTGTCCAATATAAGTGAAGTAGGAAGTACCTGTGTCCAATATAAGTGAAGTAGGAAGTACCAGTGTCCAATATAAGTGAAGTAGGAAGTACCAGTGTCCAATATGACTGAAGTAGGAAGTACCAGTGTCCAATATGAGTGAAGTAGGAAGTACCAGTGTCCAATATGAGTGAAGTAGGAAGTACCAGTGTCCAATATGAGTGAAGTAGGAAGTACCAGTGTCCAATATGAGTGAAGTAGGAAGTACCAGTGTCAAATATGAGTGAAGTAGGAAGTACCAGTGTCCAATATAAGTGAAGTAGGAAATACCAGTGTTCAATATGAGTGAAGTAGGAAATACCAGTGTCCAATATGAGTGATGTAGGTAGCTAACCTGTCAGTGTTTTGTAGTCGAGCAGGTCGAAGAGGACGACGGCCACACTGGCCCAGGTGATCAGCAGCGCCACGACCAGCATCCAGCCCATTGGGGACCGGAGGGTCAGGTAGAGGTCATCTAACACTGTCCTTTTAGAGCCCGCCTCCTTGCTGGTCATTACCATGGTAACGGTGGATGGAACGAAGGACTGGACTAGGAAACAATGGAGAGACATGTCATCTCTCTTTCTCTTACGTTTCTATAGTGACATCTCATGTCGTCTTGTGTTGAGTGAGCAGCTCGGAGTCTCTCCAACAAGCCCAGTGCCTTCTGCTGTCTCTGAAAAACAACAGAATAGAAACTGGAAAGGCTCTGGAACATGTGCCACCATGTTGAGCCAACACTGTTCCATGCCACCATGGCAGGCGTTCAGGTCATCAGACCAGCTCTATGATAGTCCACACCATAAGCACCCTCCTGTACACATGATACTCCTGTACTAACTCCTACTGTGTACAGTATACGCATGTACATATGTCAATATATATTCTCCTATATACAGTACACTTAGACATACTCTTATACACATGTCAATATATTCTCCTACATTCAGTACTCTCCTTAACACTCATATACTCCCCCCTCTCAGACGTGCAGGTACTGTACCTTCCTCTGCCATGATGCCTACACACTGTAGAAGCTGTCCTGCTCGTTGTAGATCCGTCAAGCTAGCTGTGGAAGCCAGTACCAGGGCCCCTGCACACGTGTGTCAATCCCCCTGTTAGTGCTCACAGACAGACAGCGAGATGATAACAAAAGCGTTGGAAGTTCCAGACTCCAGCAGCACTGGAGCCAGTCCTGCCCAGTACAAAGTGTCTGCTGTTGCCAGTGTCTCTCCGCTCTCCTTGAACTACCAGACAGCAATGATGGAGGGTTCTATTTCCTCCTCAGTGGAGGTTCAGCAGCGGGAGGTGGCCGGCTGGGTTAGCAATCCCAGGGAAGAGGGCTGTTTGAGGGCAGAATATGTTGGAGAGTCCCCCTGCCCCTGTGGAAAGCTGAGCTCACCCAGGCTGCATGGGGCGACAAGGTAACCTTACCCCCAGCCGTTCCCTGCATAGCCTTCTGGGAGTTATTCTTAGTTGCAGACACCAGCTGCATTCTGATAGTTCTTTCTTTTTTTTTAGGAAACAGGGACGAGAATTACAAAATACAGTTGGGCACACAGAGAAAGACAGAGACAAACAGACTGAGTTAAAGAGAGAATGTATAAACTGAACACGGACACGGGATGAAACCATTATGCAATCAAGATTACAAACTGTACGCCCAGGCACCACAGTGTGTGTGTGCTTGTGTGAGGTTATTTTTTTTATTTTACCTTTATTTAGCCAGGTAGGCTAGTTGAGAACAAGTTCTCATTTACAACTGCGACCTGGACATTCATTCAACATTCATACGCTGCATGTCTTTATGATGGTGGGGGAAACCGGAGTACCCGGAGGAAACCCACGCAGGCACGGGGAGAACATGTAAACTCCACACAGAAAGGACCTGGAACGACCGGGGTTCGAACCAGGGACCTTCTTGCTGTGAGGCGACAGTGCTAACCACTGAGCCACCGTGCTGCCCTGTTATGTATTATTACTCTGAGAAGCACTTGTGTGATACAGTTAAGTGTTCCTTACAGTGACCCATTAGCCTTTCTAGCATGTTCCTGTAGTTGTACTGCTACTGCATTTGTCTATCTGGGTGCACACTAGCCTACTGGCATTACTTTCATGTGGTCCTAAACTATCAGTTACCATGCCTACCCAGCGTGCTTGCGAACAGTAGGCTCTGGGAAACATGGTATAATGGGAACACACCGTCATTTTCTATCAAAGGCAACTATTCAAAGGAGAGAAAAAGCAGGGGGAAGTGAACGAGAGAGGGATGGCGTGCATGATGTGTGTTCTCCCTCCCCTCCTCTCTTCCACCTCTCTATCCCTCCTCTCCATCTCTCTATCCCTCCCCTTCTCTACCTCTATATTCCTCCCTTTCTCCCTTCCTCCCTTCCTCTTGCTTGCCACAATCTCCACAGCACTCCCCATCACACTTTGATCTGTCTGCCATCATCCACATGTATGCGCCTGTGTGTGTGTGTGTGTGTGTATTTCTGAAGGTATGTGTGTTAGAAAAGGGGGAAATGGAATGGGGTGTCCCCCGGAGGCATGAAGATGCCGTTCAAAGGCTCCGTCAACACAATTACAGCCGAACATAAACAAGGTTGATGCGCTTCACACACACACACACACACTTACACATGCACACACAATTACGTA
>CAEFZP010005874.1:0-87500 GCA_903064625.1 Mallotus villosus | reverse complement strand
GGAAACACCTGGTGGTCTCAGATGTTTCACCAGACATTGTGTGGGTAACAAGCCTCGGCCTCCTGGGGATGTCACCATGACAATGTGACTTGTACAGTGATTCACCATCACTGTCACTGCTAGGGGGCGTTTCAACAACTACAGCCCTCCACACACCATCTGGTGTTACATGATGAATCACCCTGTCCTGATAGGTCACAGCAGCCCACACCCCAGGGCAGGTGCGGGGAGAGTGAGTGTGTAAGGGGAGGGGGTTGGTAATTCTGACTGCTAGCCCAAACCGTGAATACTGTTGTTAATGCAAATAGTTCAAACTTTTCATTGAGTATCTTAACAGCCGTATGATTGTTGGTATGTGCCCAAAACCAGTTGGTTTCTCAGGTGGGTCTCAGGACAACAGAAAACATGGTCTCTGGTGAAAGTTGTGGATGGGGGATATTCTCATGAATAATCCTTTTGGGGCTTTCTGAAATGTTCAAAGTGAAAATGAAATATGAACACATCCAATGATCATGTCCAATATTGCTCCCTGTGATTGGCACCTCTGACATGAATGTCCTCATGTATTTAATAATTAGGAGCAAACATCGCTGTGATTTACCACCTAATAATAAATAGTAACTTCAATCAGAATCAACCAACCAGGATTGATGTGTTTAGCTGTGCGTTGGTATCAAACATAGGAGTTTAACAAAATAAAATTGGTTTTGGTATTTAGCTACTCTTTAAAGCTGGTACTTGTGACCAGCTGTGCATGTGGAGGACTTGAGGTTCTGCTAATTGGCAGTAAAACACATCATTAGGAGTAGCACATTAGGCTTATTGAACCGTGGAGTCTTCATCCCGCAGACTGACTGCTCAAATCTCTGTGGTCTCCAAACTAATAAACAGAGTCACTAATCACTTGCTGTGGACATGGACTTTATACGAACACACTGGCTGGATATCGTTGGACTAATGCTGTGTCTAATGTGTCTATGTTTTAACTTGGCTGATAGTGTGTCATTCTGTACCAGGCTGATCTGTGTCAGGCTAATGCTGGCTCTCAAAACCTCTACCTGACATTCTGATCGAATGAGCTAATATGGAACAGCATTCCCAGTGTACTGGTGCTACTTTGCAGCTCAAAATGAAGATGAATTGGAAATCCAATCAAAGACACAAACTGGGGGTGCTCGGGTGTCTGACGAGCAGCATACTGAACGGGCTGAGGCTTCACTGCCACCAGGATGATTCCACCCCGGGCCATTTCTGCATGTCTTCCCCTCTCTCATTCCCCTGCCTCTCTTGTCTATATTGATCTGTCATATCTAATAAAGCATACAATGCCACAAAATATATTTTAAAGCCAAACGTAAGCCCTCATTACTAGAGCCTGCAGGGTTCCAGGGTTTCGGTGAAATAGTTAACAGGCCTGTCATGTTACTCGGACCACTATGCTTCTCAGACCAGTTATATTATTCTTATCAGTCAAACCAGTTCTGCATAATTAGAGTTTTGATGATACATGCAGCAGGAGACAAATCAGCTTGACAGCATGAATGTGTTGTTACAGGCCAGTGTCCTATAGTGTTGTATAACCAGCACTGCTGTCAGCGAAGGGGGGTGTGTGTGTAGGGGGGTGGGGGTTAAATTGGACACAGTCTACAAACCAGATGGCTGCAGCCATGGCCCTTTATGTAGGTAATTGGCTTCGAGTTGTTTGAGTCCAGCTTTTATACCAAATGATTGTCATCGGCGTGAGTTTTCCCTGGATATCCTCCCAGGCCCAACACAGACAGCAGGTCCGGTGGCAGGAATCAGACACTAAATCAACGCCTGCTCCAAACCACACAGCAATCCTACGTCCTTTTTTAAATAGAGCATGAAGAATGGGACATGCTGCCTTTTTTTTTAGCTTTTCCTCTGACATCCATAGCAGTGGACCAACCCTGGCCCATGGACTGTGGAAGTGTTGGGCTAATTCTAACAACTTAAGCAGTAGTCTACTGGCAGTGTGGCTTGATACCCTTCAGTTTTCCCCTCATCCTTGTTAAGGCATCTATTATGTATGTGCAAGTGAAAGCAAAATCCGGAGGTCACACCAGTAGGTTGGTCAAAGTTTGCAACCCTGTAGCTAACTAACAATAACAGAGAGTGAACCTCTCTAAGCGGCTAGACTAGAAACATCCAGATTTCTAACCAGTGGGGCTAAGCAAACGGCCTCTGCACCTACACTGATAACAGGCGCATAGCTGTAGGCAGGATCTGTTGGACTGGCAGGCAGAGAGATCTTCAGGGGACACCTGATAGCTGCTGCCACTGGAATCTGACAACTCAGAATGATTTAATGACTCTACACATGTAATAAATCAGTCACAATTTAACATGACCTATACATTTGAGCTGTCAAGGTATGAGTGTGGGTGGTCTTTTCTCGTGTGTATGTGTGGCACTTGCTAGATTAAATGTTTCCATCGGAAGGTTACACCCATTGCTTTAAACCTACCGTATTCCATTAACCTATCTTCTCAGGCCTGTCCATCTGCTGTCAGTGGGGGCATCAAACTTACAGCTACCAGTGTTAACAGAGACTAGCTCCTTGTGCTAACAACAACCGGTGCTATCAGCTAACATTGCTAACAACTATTTGTGCTAACAGATACCTATGCTGACAGCTACCTGTGCTAACAGCTAACAGCTACCTGCACTAATAGGGCTAACTATGTGCACTAGCAGTCTGGTGTTGTATGGGGAGTAGTGATTTAGTGTGGAGTACAGCAGCCTAATGTACTATGTGTGGCAATGTTCTGTAGTCTTGAGTACAGCGAGCTGGTGATGAATGGGGGTTGATATATGGTGGCACCGTCTTGCATGTGTAGATGAGCTGCACTGAGATCCTTTGCAACAGCAAATGTAGTTGATCTCTGGGCTGCATGTGTGCTCCAGTAGGTATGACTACAACCTTCTGACAGCACATCACACCCCTGAAGAAGGCAGCATGTTAATGACCTTAGATATCCATGTAAAATGGTTATTCTGTTTTCCTTTCTCGCTCAGTCGCTTTCCAGCCATTTGACTAGTTCACGGAGCTGTGACGCCCTGCCAGTTCTAGAGAGGCTGAGAGGCAGTGGAGCGGCCTGCAGTTCTAGAGAGGCTGAGAGGCAGTGGAGCGGCCTGCAGTTCTAGAGAGGCTGAGAGGCAGTGGAGCGCGTAAAGGCCTGTTAGATAGGCCGGAGGCTGCCAGGGAGACTGGAGGAAAAACTGTCAAAGAGAGAGACAGGGAGATTGATTTGGAGATGGGGGGGTGGGGAGAACGGTTGACAATGGAGAGAGAAGAAGGGAGGAGGAGGGTGGAGAAGCCGGGAGAGCAGGCATGACTGGACACAGGGTTCAATGAAAGCACATCAGAGGCATTCTGCAGGATAATTATGGGATGACCGGAGGCGAAACCATGGCTTTGAAGAGAGTAGAGGACAGCAAATTGTGAGGGTCAGATGGATGTAGCTGGTGTGTTGGTCACTGTAACGTGTTAACAGGGAAGACTGTTTTCCATGTTACATACACAAAGAAACTAAGACCAGTGATACCCATCCCTACATGGAGCTGGCTTCATGTTTAGGAAACAGGCCGAAGGTGCATTTGAGAAGCATACTAGCACGCTCATGTTGTGGTGACGGTTCTGGTGTCTCTGTCACTTCATTATAATAGACATGTTACCCCCTTGTCATGCTTATAACAACAAATACCCAGAATGCTTCAATGCCTGTGATGAGTCCCTGTAGTGATCACCTTTGATGCTGTCGCACTCTCCCTCATTCCGCCCCAACCCTGCTTCTGCCCTCGTCTCTCCTCAAACCATACTCTCTCCCTCATCTCTCCCCAAACCCTGCACTTTCCTTCATCCCTCCCAAACTCTTCTCTCCCTCATCCCTTCTCAACTCTGCTCTCTTCCTCATCTATGCCCAACATGCTGTCTTGCTCTTCTGTTCGTAACCCTGCCCTCTCTCTCATCTCTCACCCTGCTGGTATACCACTAAGCCTCCCAAACCTGCTGATCCCTCTCTAACCCAGGCACGAGATGCTCTCACATTCACATAATCAGGAGTTGATTGATAGAAATGGGCGGAGACAGTTCATAATGGCAGTTTTGTCAGCTGTCCAATTCTCTGTCTTTTCTGAGTGACAGGGATGATGGCAAGTGACTGATTGACTGAGTAGCTCACACCTTGGTCAGGATGCCTCTCCCACGAGCACTGATGACGAGAGGTGGGGTGAAGGACAGATAAGGGTAATGTGAGGAGAGGGGGTGGGTGTTAGAGAGGGAGGGGAGAGGACAGGGAAGGTAGAGGAGAGTGGAGGTGGAGAGGAGCAGGAAGATGGAAGGGGCAAAAAGAGAGGAGAGTGGAAATACAGTGGAACATTAGCTGTCTTCAATAACAAAATATCTTCTTGTGCTAGCTAACATTAGATGTCTAGAGTATCATTCTGCTAGGTTTGTTAACTAGCATTAAGCTGTCCAAAGGATCGGCCATTTTTTTGCTGTACTACATGAAGAAAGACTGGAAGAAAACACAGTGTTCACTCTGGATAAAGAGGGATACAAGATATATATTTTAATTACAGAGTGAAAATTAAATTTACATTCACATGTATTCATTTAGCAGACACTTTTATCCAAAGCGACAACCAAGAGAGAGCTTTACAAAGTGTATGTCACTGATCATAACAACGAGATAGCCCCAAAACATTGCAAGTAGCCAAACATGAAGCATACATTGTGAAAAGCAAATAAGTGCCAATGGGGAGAACCATAAGAGTATGCAGTTAAACACGTTACAAATTAAACAACATGAACCTTAAAAGTGCAAGAGTGTACCTGTAGAAAAATAATAGAATATAACTCACAGCGAGTACAAGAAGTTAAATCAGTTACAACTAACCAACAAGAGCAACAAGTCCCTCAGTAAGAGTCATTGTGTTCTTGGAGGAAGCTAACATCAGGTCGAGCAAATCATTCCTAAATATCGTTGTACTCCCGGAACAAGTGCGTCTTAAGCACTTTAGATATAAATTAGGTATAAAGTAAGTATAAAAATAGCTTTGCTCCAGCAACCATCATCACTCAGACTAACAAGGTGTATTAACATTCCACACATTAAATTGTACAACACTGTATTTTTTTATTTTGAGTGGTTTAGAGATTATTTGAACCTTTGAGTACTTTCATAATGTCTGTCATCTACTATCTGTGTTGACTCTAATGTCTATCATAATAGATGCCTCACCTTACTGCAAACCAAATCTTTAAAATATGTAACCTGAACTTCATAACATCGGATACAGTAGTCACAATACAACACTAACCCTCCTCCTGTACTTTGTTCTAAAATGCAAATCCACGTATCTCGCTTTTCACTTATCTCTGACTATACAGTATCATACATGTTCTCGCCCCTGTTCCTCAGTGACTCTGGGTGTTGTTGGGTATGCTTGGTCGGCTTCGCTGATGCGGGTCTCATATAATGATGAGCTGTCACATTCAGGTGAGCGCCCTTCTCCATAGTAGTTGTACTCTGAGGACAAGGCGTCTCCACTCACTGAGCCGTACCCTGATGTAGAGGCTTGAGCATGTCTCCTCATCAGCCAGTCAGACACCTTGCCTCCCGCCCCGTAGACACTGTACAGGTAGGAGCTCCCGTCCTCTGACGGCGACCCTCCGCTCACTGAAACACAATGGAACACACACAGGTTTACGATACTCATCCAGCTCTTTGGGCTTAGTTGGAGACTTTGTTGCAATAACATATGATGGGGCCCTTTAAGCTGGCAAAAATGTATCCAATGCGTTACAGTCCTGATGTTGTTATATCACTGTGGAGGATGTGTTTTATTGATACTCACTACTGGGAGGTATGTGTTCTAGGCTGCCCCTCTTCCTTCTCATAGGCAGTAATGGCTCCTCTGGCTCGGTCAGCACAGCCTTCAACATCCGGTCTATTAGATCCTCCACCATCCTCTTGCTCTCTTCTTCTCTCCTTCTCCACTCCTCCTCTTTCTTCGCCCAGTCCACCTCTTTCTTCGCCCAGTCCACCTCTTTACTCCTCCACGCTTTCTCTCTGTCACTTAACTTATCCACTTGTGTTACTTTTGTGTTCTTGAGTTTGTCTAACACAGACCGTCGACGTCTCAAGTCTACAGTTGTGTTTCTATTGCTTATGTCTGCTGAATCAACTCCAACACTGAGCATTGCGAAGTGGCCCAAGTTTTTCTTGGTCATTTCCTCTATCTTCTCTATCAGCACGGTGACATCAGCGTTGTCTTCTGTGTTCTGAAGCACATGGTACCTGTAACCACATTTCTCCACCAGCCAGTGGAGAGCTACTCCTTCCCCCTGGATGTGCTGCTCAATAGCCCTGTCCCCTAGCCAGTAGCCCCAGGTGAACAGAACTAGGGTGTATCTCCACACCCTCTCCCCGAGAACCTGGATGTGCTCCTCCAGAGCCCTCCTGTCTTTTTCCGAGAAGGAAGCAGAGAGTGGAACCACCAGGAGGAAGACGTGAGGGCCGGGGGAACACAGGCTGAGTCCATGCTCTCTGAGCTGCTCTGAGGAGTTAGTGTCCCAGCCGGGGGATTCTATCACCATCAGGTTCCTCCCAGCCAGCTGTCTCTGTCTCATCACATATTGGGTTGGTTTCCTCTCAGCACCAACCTCCTTTGAATGGAAACAGGAGATGTACGACAAGTGAGGTGAAACACGGCCTTATGCCAAATTATCAACTCACATCAAGATTGCCAACTAAAGAAAAACAACAACTAAAAAAATATTACGGTAAACTAAAAATAGGTACTTATTTCCGGAACGGCTGTGTGTTTCCTGTCTTACTGGTTATGTTTCTTGTACGCACGACATGGCAAAGTATGCAGGTACTATTTAATTGCATGCCCACACACACACACATGACTCTATTGTCCTGCGTTAAGTACCTTTGGTAAAGCTGTGTCCAACACTGCATCTTTCAGTATCATATTGCCAGCAACACTCTTCCCAGTATTGCTTCTGCCCAGCAGCAGCATCCTCAGCTCTGTCTGCTTAAGGTCTTCTCCTGTCAGACAAGCACACAAACTCACTTTTGCTATTATACTGACTATAAGTACATCAACACACATTTGCTAGCATTCTGACCACGTACACATCAACACACATTCATTTAATACAAAAAAATAATATTGGAAAGGTCTTTACCTTCAAATAAAGCCCGTAGTAATGTTCTTTGCCGGTTTACCGTCCTCATGGTAATCTCTGCTCCTCTATCTACCTCTCTCTTGGCCTGCCGTAACTCCTTTGAAACATCTCTGTCAGTCTCATAATAACCTCCTTCGTTTCCCGCCACCATCTCTTCTATCTTGTCCAGCAGCTCTGAGACCTGAGAGCCATCCTCTCTGCTTAAACCGTCGAGGACATGATACCTGTTCCCACATTTCTCAACAAGCCACTGGAGAGGCTCTCCTTCGCTCTCGATGTGCTGCTCGACCGTAGCGCCTCTTAACTTCTCTCCGTGCGTGAACAGCATCATAGTGTGGCTCCAGACCTTCTCAGTGAACAGGTCCATGTGCTGCTCCACGGCGACCCTGCTGCACTCTGGGAAGCCCGTGTCCAGGGGAACCACCAGCAGCACAGCGTGGGGACCAGGGGGACAGAGTGTCACACTGCTTTGGATTTCCATCTTGTCCAGCTTGGAGGTTTCTTCCAGGGTGTTTTTATAGAGCCAGCCTGGAGAGTCGATCACCTCCAGATTTCTTCCTGATGCGAAACCGCGGGCTCTCTCACTGCTTGTCGTTCGTTGACACCCGACCTTAAACGCTTCTCTCCCAAGGATGATGTTTGCTGCTCTGCTCTTCCCTGCCCGGTGGCTTCCTGTTAGCACAATCCTCATGTCAGACAGCCTCTTGGATTCACCTAGGAGAAAGAGGATTTCAGTTTGTAAATGATCATTTTTATCAATCTGATCATTTATAAATAATTGACAAGAACGATAATGAACAATTAACAGTTATTTAAATTCAGTTGAATTTGCCTTCACATCACTTGATTGAAAGTCCCTCTAGTATTCAACTTTACATTCTGTAAAGCAGTGTTTCATGACTAACCTATTTGACTGCGGAGTCTGGATCTTTGACTCTGTACTTCTGTGATCCTCTCTTCAGCTCCTTTCTTGATACATCTCATCTTCTCCCCCAGTTCAGGAAACCCCCTTTTCTCAACCATATAGTGGCCTCCTCTGTTTCCTGCCACCATCTTGTCTATTTTATCCAGCAGCCCTGTGATCTGAGTGCCATTACCACGGTTCCCAATGTCCAGAAAATGACAACGGTCTCCAGCTTTCCGGACAAGCTGCTGGATAACAGGCTGTCCTCTGATTAGCTCTTGCAGAGAGGTGGAGGGAGGTGGAGCCTCTGCTGTGATGACTATGATAATGTGTCTCCAGACCTGTTTAATGAACAGAGAGCTCAGGTGTTCCTCCAGGGCATCTCTGTGTTCCGCATCGAAGGGACATCCCACTGGTATGATGAGGAGGAAGGCATGGGGCCCTGGAGGACAGAGGTACACGTTCCGCTGTAGTTCCTGTTGGTCCAGCTGAGGGGTCAGAGACAGAGGACAGGGCCACATACAGCCTGGAGTATCCACCACCGTCAGCTTCCTGCTCCACACTTCCTGTTGTCTCAGGACGTTCTTAGCATTTCTGGCTCCCGTCTCGAATACATCTCCTTTCAGGAGAAGGTTGCCCACAGAGCTCTTAGAGCAGTCCTGTCTCCCTCCAAGACCCCTACCTCCCAGTAGCACTATCCTCAACTCTGATTGGTGGAAGCCATTTTAAAGAAAGAAAGAACATTTATAATTATTAGATCATTTATTATTTTACAGCACCAAGATAGTGACTTGAAGGACTAATGTTCGGGCTACTGGTAACCACTGTACTCACCAGCGACGGCTACAGACCCCCCCTGAAGCCATGCTCATATTTGCTCACCACTGGGAGAAACACAAACACAACTGAACATGTGTTTTCACAATAATGTAGTCTAGTATGAAGTACTGTATGACATAGTGGGCAAACTGTCAGTTCATCAAGCCCCACTCCTCCCTGTGCCATTCTCCTCTCGTCATTTCATTACATGGAACGCTGATTTCAAAACAACTTTGTAAAAAGTCTTGACTATGACAATCCTATTCCAATTTGGTTTCTCTTCCGACTCAAATGTGTTGAAAATGTGTGAAAGCATGTTACTTACCAAGTAATGTACTTCAAATATACCACAACAGACGTGTTCAGTAGACAGTCAGAGCAGTGTGATGTCGTCTGATCTGGTGTGTTGCTTACATGTATGAGGAAGTAGAGCCCAGAACCCACACAACAGCTTTCCTCTCCTGCCTTCTCTCCACATTTCACAGAACAGGTTTCTCGAGTTATCCTATCCAAACACACTCCTAAAAGCATAACCCCATCCTAATAGGTTCAGTTGTTCATGACCATCTACATCAGCCACTACGGTGGGGAGTCACCTAGGTTGTGTTAGTGTTGCATTTGGCACTTTGCTGTATCCAGATTGCTGTGTCGACATTGCTGTTCACAGTGCACTAGTAAAGTGTCCAGGATTTTACTCAGGTCTTTGGCAGTAGTTGTTGGAATGTATAGACTTGCGGATGTGTGAAATAATTTGTGCATGATTTGAATGATGGCAGGGTGTTACACACACTCACTCACACACACACACACACACACACACACACACACACACACACACACACACACACACACACACACACACACACACACACACAGAGACGCCGAAACAGGGTAAGAAGAGATTGTAGAGGGACATAGAGGTCAAGTCTGAGAGAAGGAGGGAGGGAGGGAGCCAGAGGGGGAGAATAAAACAGAGAGTAGGGCTGGAGAGAGATAGAGTGACAGTGGGAGTGGTGTGTGTGTGTGGTGTGTGTGTGTGTGTGTGTCTGTGTGTGTGTGAGAGAGACAGAGAGAGGCTGGGGGCCAGGGCATAAGTCCACCATATCTCTGGTGTCGAAACCACTTGACTGCTGGAGGGTGACTGGAATCAGAGAAACTGTTCCAAGCTTTCGGCTCTGATTGATCTGTTATCTCTTCCCTGGTCTGTGTGTGTGTTCACACGTGGTGTGTGTGTAGCTGTGCATACATGTATATGTGTGTGTACCTGTGTATGTTTATGTTGGTGTAGGTAAAAGTGCACATGCAACTGGATCTCCCTGTTTGTCTACAGCTTGTGAGTTTCTGAATGTTTTCATAGCTGTCCATCTGTACTGAGAAGATCATTGGAATTGGAAGATAATAACTTAACACCGTTTAGTTACATAGCAATTCCCATCAACATTTTAACCACACTTATTGCTCTATAATTGCATGGTAGTTTGGTACCTTAAAGTGTTGCTGATGAATGTCTGTAGTCAGGATGGTGTAGACTTATTTCAGGTCTTCTATCTTCTTCCCTCCATTTCTTACCCCACCCCTCCACTCCATTTATCAGCTCCCTCCCGCCTCTCCCCTCAACCTCCTCCCCGTTCCATCCCTCCGGCCTCTCCCCTCAACCTCCTCCCCGCTCCCTCCCTCCCTCCCTTCCGCCTCTCCCCTCAACCTCCTCCCCACTCCTGCCCTCCCTCCCTCCCTTCCGCCTCTCCCCTCAACCTCCTCCCCACTCCTGCCCTCTCGGCTCTCCCTCCTCCAGCATGTTCAGCTCCTCGGTCGGCCATTAGAATAATGAAGTGATGCAGCTAGGTCGCCCAGGCAGCCTAGCGTGTGTTTATTGATATACCTGAAGACATATCCATGGGAGAGTGTGCGTCTGGCCCTGGAAGATGCTGAAGTTGGTGTTTGCATCTGTAGAAGGGGAGTAATATCTAAAGTAACGTGAGGGCTGTCGTGAAAGGCTGGCCTCAGGCACAGGCATGGAAGTGCCCATGAATTACTTTAGAGAGAAAGCAGTAAGGAGGACTCTGCCAAATGTAATTGGAGTTTAGAGGTCCCCCCACACACCCACACACACCACACACACACACACACACACACACACACACACACACACACACACACACACACCACACACACACACACACCCTACAGTCAATCCCCACACACAGTCTCTCTTCATTTCTCTGCCTCTCTGTACCCCCCAGCCTGTCACTTAGTGGTCAGAACACTCTGCTTCTCTGGCAGGAAGTGTTGGAGGTATAGAGGTCATCTTCTCCCTTGCCTTGTGTATGTAAGAGTGTGTGTGTGTGTCTGTGCATACAGTTTGTGTTGGTATGTTTGTACATGTGTGTGTGTGTGTGTGTTATTAATGATGTAGCCCAGGCTAATGTTCTTATCCTTCTGGGTATCCATCTGCAAGCCTCTCTCCTCTGTCACCGGCTCCACTCTCTCTAAGTAGCCTCAACCCACCTCAACCCCCTCCCCCCCCTCCCACCACCCAGCTAGAGGGAGATAATACCAGCTATTTATCATGCAGGATTCAATTTTGGACCAGCAATGCTCCTCGTTAGAGAGTTTCAACTCATAGATCAACCATTTAGTTGTCCTTTTACATGAGCGGGAAATCATTTGTGTGCATTTTATTTATTTGGGGAAAGTGGGAGAAGGGGGGCTGTGCCTGGGGGGTGGGGGGTGGGAGGCGTTGGTGCGAGACTCCTACAACTGGTGAAGCACCAGGACAAAGAGAGAAAAAGGAGAGGCAGTTTGAAGGTCCCTTGTTCAGATGTACAGGGTATCTACGGCTACCAGACAAGAAGATGAGATGTGTCAGGGTCTCTATGGTAACCAAACTAGTGATCAGCGTATCTATGGTAGACAAACTAGAGGCTGAGATGGGTCAGGGTATCTATGGTAACCAGACAAGTGGTCAGGGTATCTATGGGAACCAGGCTAGAGGTGAAGGTATCTACAGTATGTTAACCAGACTAGAGGCTCAGATAAAAAAAAATTGTCACTGGTTCTGTCTTTCAGCTTCGTAGCTGATGTTGTCTTCCATTTTAATGTGTGTGTGTGTGTGTGTACAGTCTTTGAGGGAGCAGTGGCCCTAGCACTTTCTGCTGCATGATTAACGAGACTGGAAACCCTAGTATTACACGCACACTCAGACAGACCTGTAGCCACTCGTCTATTTATATCCTCCTGTCTGTGTGCTGCAAGTGTGGTCCAAACTGAGTCTGGACTCTGTAGCTCTGTGTCCTCCTCCTCTTCCTCCTCCTCTTCCTCCTCCTCTTCCTCCTTCTCCTCTTCCTCCTCCTCCTCCTCTTCCTCCAGTAGCTCTGTCTCCTCTTTCCTTCTCCTCCTCTTCCTCCTCCTCTTCTTCCTCCTCCTCCTCCTCCTCTTCCTCGTCCTCCTCCTCCTCCTCGTCCTCCTCCTCTTCCTCCAGTAGCTCTGTCTCCTCCTTCTCCTCTTGAAGCTCGGCCTCCTCCTGAAGAAAAAAAGCATACATATGCACACTTTAAGACCTGTAACTGTTGAGGTTAACTGATAACATTCTCCTGAGAAAAATGTGCAAAAGGTACTTTCTAAAGAATGACAAAAGCCGGGCTTGCTTTCTGCTATAAGGACTGTGAGCTTTTACTCTCTGCAACACTCTATTCTTTCCTACACACTTGTATTAAACTCGATCCTCAGAAGTCTTGATCTCTATTACTTGGTTGTATTCAGAACCGACTCAGCGAACCAGGAAAGCAGAATGGCATGAATAGGAACTAGAAGAGTCCACGGTCACACAGCTTCACCTCCTCTACGCTGTGTCCTCTGAGCTCTGTGGACCTAGGAGCCACCTCACCTCCATCTACGCTGTGTCCTCTGAGCTCTGTGGACCTAGGAGCCACCTCACCTCCATCTACGCTGTGTCCTCTGAGCTCTGTGGACCTGGGAGCCACCTCACCTCCATCTACGCTGTGTCCTCTGAGCTCTGTGGACCTGGGAGCCACCTCACCTCCATCTACGCTGTGTCCTCTGAGCTCTGTGGACCTGGGAGCCACCTCACCTCCATCTACGCTGTGTCCTCTGAGCTCTGTGGACCTAGGAGCCACCTCACCTCCATCTACGCTGCTAGTGGGAGCCACCTCACCCCAACTTCTTCTCTTTTGCCCACTCTCTCTCTTTCACTGTCTCTCTCTCTATCCACCCCTCTTCCACACACACAGCCCAGTGAGATCCCATGGGGAGATTCATGTGATAAGACATACATCTTTCATGACTCGTGATTTCACCTGGTTGGGTTATGGTTCCATCATCCGCCACGTGCTCAGGATCTAGTAGAATACTTGAGGATATTTCTGCATAAACGATCCGTTCTCTTTTCTACAACAACACATTTATAGGGAAACCCGCCTCTGTTTGTCTCTCTGCCTGTTTGTCGGTTTATCTTTCTGCTCGTGTGTCTTCCTGAAAACGGCAGCACTCTTTGGAGACTTCTAAGTTGTTTGTGTTGACATGTTTGTGTTGACATGTTAATGCTGACATTTTGATATGAGTCTCGAGTGTGGTGTTGTATTATTCATAACCGCAGATGCTGCTTTCCATAAATATTCTCTCAATTGTTTTTGCGAAACTTGTCTCTGAGCAATCCACATATTAATACCATGCTGTTCGTGCATTCGGCATATTAACTCACAGTCCGCAGAAATGGTAAAGGACTTTCCTGTCAGGAAAGTTGCCAGTTTCTCTCTCTCTATCTAACTCTATCTATCTCAGTCTCCTTTTTTCTCTCACTCCCGGCTGTGTGTGATTGATTAGTTTTTGTGTCAGTGATTACAGTGGTTTGCGTGAACACACTGCATACACAAGCAGCCCTGAGCCTCTCTACACTTCCATTTCAATCAGCCGGCCAGACCTGCTGTGGATGGTACCGTGAGTGTCTGTGTTTGTGTGTGTGTGAGAGTGTGTGTGTGAGAGTGTGTGTGTATGGGAGTTAATGTTTTCAGGATCAACTTCCATCCTAATCAGTGTCTCAGGGCTGAAGCGTTCTCAGCCAGGAACCATGCGTATTATACCTCAGTAATGAGATTCTCCTACATATACGCTCTGCTGCAGTGTGTGTTTGTGGAGTACGTGCGAGTCTGTGTGCGCATCTATGTCTGTGTGTATGGTGTCTATGTGCGTGTGTGTTTGTTTTCTTGTGTGTGTATTGGATGAATGTGCGTGTATGTGAGAGAGTGAATGCAGGAACTGACATTAGCTGTCTGCTATCTATTGTTATCATTTTTCTCCTGAGGAAATACAACTATTACATAGATTATTTTTGTGAGTCCATAATAACATGTTTGAGATGGTTGAGTACACTGTTCATGTTTATCGATGGTCAGCTACTATATTGTTTACAGTTCTGGTCATTTTCTGGTCGTGTTCTGGGAGGGTTTCAGGCCTGCTAGTCTGATTACAGTGTCTCTGTCCCTCCACCCTCTACCTGGTAGTTATGGGATTCTGTCCCTCATAGTTATGTGATTATGTCCCTGGTAGTGATATTGTTGTGTCCCTTGTGATGATGTGGTTCTGTCCCTGGTCCCTGGTGAGTAAATACAGTGTCCCTGGTGATGATGTGGTTCTGTCCCTGGTCCCTGGTGAGTAAATACAGTGTCCCTGGTGATGATGTGGTTCTGTCCCTGGTCCCTGGTGAGTAAATACAGTGTCCCTGGTGATGATGTGGTTCTGTCCCTGGTCCCTGGTGAGTAAATACAGTGTCCCTGGTGCAGCTGACCAGGCTGCTTCATCCTGACAGGCTTATTTCCCCTGTGACCAGGCTTTCCCTCTACCCTGCCCATTAATGGGACGTGTGTGTACGTGTTTTGTGTGTTTGTGTGCTTTAGCTGGTTACTGGATGGAAGCTTTCTGCTCACATGTGTTCTCCATGGTTTCATTGGTGTGCGTGACAGCAGGCTTTGTCAGGATGTGTGGTGTGTGTGTGTGTGCATGTTGGACACACACATCTCTCTCTTGCTCTTGCCAGTGTGTAAGGTTGCACTGTAGAAACAAAGTTTACCTTACAAACTGTTGCCTAAACCCTTTCTCTATCTCCAACCCTACCTCTCTCTCTCTCTCTCTCTCTGTCTCTCTCACTCTCTCTCTCTCTCTCTCTCTCTCTGTCTCTCTCTTTCTCAGGTCAGTGTTCTGGAGCGCCAGGTCTTTGACTTCCTGGGGTACCAGTGGGCCCCCATCCTCACCAACTTCCTGCACATCATCCTTGTCATCCTAGGCCTCTTTGGGACCATCCAGTTCAGGCCTCGCTACGTCACAGGGGTGAGTCTTTGTCTTCCTACTGAAGATGAGAGAAATGTTGATTTTTGTCACACTCACACGTGCAAGGAGCGGAGGTGGTGGGTGTGTGTGTGGGGGGGGGGTTGTCTGTGTGCTGTCTGTGTCCTGGCTTCTGGCTCCGGCAAAAGTACTGTTTACATGTATTGATGTATGGATACGTGTTTGGTCGGCCTCAGTCTACCGTAGCAGGATGAGCAGCAAACCTGACTCTAATCCTTTGAAGCACCAGAGCACCTCTGAGACATGGTATTCACACCCTGCTTCAGGCATTCAGACAAGGACATGAGAGAAGAATGGAGAGCAAAAGGCAAAATGGACCAGAGAGAAGAATCCTTTACTTCATATCACACCAATGGCGCACACATGCCAGGGCCTCCACCCGGAGACATCCGCCCCTGCTTTGGTCTCATTCTGCTGTCCTTCCTCATCATCTCCTCCCTTCCCTACTTCTCCCATCTTCACCTCCTCTCTTCCTCTTTTGCCCTCCTCCTCATGTCTTTCTGTCACCTTCTTCACCTCCAAGTCTTCCTGCCTGCCTCATTCCGCCTCCCCTCCTATTCTCTAACCCTCCTCTCCTACTTCCCCCTTTTCTTTCCTCCCTTCCCTCTGCATGGTTTGACATGTGTCTTGTGTAGTTCATACCAGACAGCGTTCAGTTAATCAGTATGTAGAAGGAGGTTACCAGGCTGTCCATGCTGCTAGTCACACTGAACAGTGCTGAAGCACTTCAGTGCAATCGTGTTTAGCAACGCTGCTCACATGCTGCCTCACAATCTGCTGTGTGTGTGTGTGTGTCTCAACTGTCAGCGTGAAGACATGCTCCAATCTGATACGACAGCGTGTGTTATCTGAACACCATTCCGATCTGACTGGCAGACGCACACAGACAAGCACACACACCGACAAACACACACACAGACAAACACACACACACACCAACAAACACACACACACACACACACACACGCACAAACACTATCCTTCTCTAACTTTAATTAGCAAGAGAAACACCTGTTAGTAAGATAATGACGTCCACCCATGGTTTGTGTGTTGGCATGTAGACAGGCCATTCTTGTACTGGTTCCAACCAGCCTGTTAAGAACAATAGGTGTCCAATCATTTAATTTATCTCTGTGTGTGGAAGCTTTGATGGACACCCTACAATGGTTAGCTAAATTCATGCTATTAACACACTAGTACATTGTAAAACATACTAATACACTCTAATACACACGGATAGACAATGATACACAAATGCACACTTATACACCTGGTTCTAATTCTTTACTTCTCTTTCTCCCTGTCTTTCCTCCAAAGTATGCCGCGTGGCTGGTGCTGTGGATGACCTGGAACGTCTTCATCATCTGTTTCTACCTGGAGGTGGGGGACCTGTCCAAGGTAGGCCCACCTGGTGACATCACTTCCTCCTGGTGGTGACATGACTGGTCATCTCTGGTTTTAGAAGTGACATCACTGGTATGAGAGGCAGCTATACTGACATCACTCTCTCTTTCTTTATCTCTACTGCTCTCTCTCTCTCCCCCTCTCTCGCTTCCTTTCTCCCTCCTTCTCTTTCTGCAGCTTTAAGTATTATCTGTCATTCCATCTGGCAGTTTCTCATCCACTCATGTATGTGAAAATGAGAGGAGATATAATTAAAATGTCAAAATGTCACATATTCTACCCAATTATTAGGCAAATCATCCATGTAAGTTGATTAAAATATTCATCAAACAGTTTTATCTGTTAGGTTTCCATTTGATAGAATAAAGATCTCTCCCCTTCCCTTCCTTCTCTCTGACTTTAAGGTACCTCGCCCCCTCACCCACACATACACACGCACACACTAGCCTAGTCACTGCCTAGCACAGCTGAACTCATCTCTGCATTGTGTCATTGCTTCCAGGAAGCCCCTCAGAGTCATCGATTTAGATCCAGTCTGTGAAGCAGTGAGAGCCAATCAGTGTCCCTTAGTAATTAGTCCCTCCTCAGTCGAATCATTCTCTACCACTTCTTTGTTTCCTGTTTATAGCCCCACCAACCTCTTTAATAGGAGACTGACATTGAGCAGCATATACTAGCTATTTGCTAGCTACTGTGGTGGACAACCACATGTGGTGTCAATATGCATGAACAGTTCTGTGCTTTAGCAGAATCGCAGGCTTGAATACGACTTGATTTATATTCCATTCTCAAACCTACAGTATGAATCCCCTCTTTCTCTCTCACTCACATACACACATGCACACACGTACACACACATACACACACACCTTCCTGATTCTGAGGTAATGACTTTTGATCCACGCTTCAGTCACTAAGCCGTTTTCAGGAGGGCTTCTAGAGTAGCACTGGAGGATTGGGAGGGATTTAGGATTCCAATTAAATGTAAATAAGCATGCCGTTTCTCAGCCTCTTTTCTTACCCAGTCTCTTCAACTGTCCCAGCCTTTATGCTTACCCAGCCTCTAATCTCACCCAGCCTCTAACCTCACCCGGCATCTGGGGCCTGTGTGTTTCTGCCTGCAAGGCTGCTATTCTCTCTTACTACCTGTTGTCAGCCTGTTTGAGTCCATCCCTCTTCCGTCTCCGTTCTGCATAACTCTGCCTTTTCTGTCACTCGGTAGGAAAACACTCTGAAGTATGGGATGCTGGTGCAGGGACTCTTGGGAAATAAAAGAGACAGTGTTGTCTAAAGTGCTGAGACTGGAGATGCCAGAAGGGGCACAACAGAACCTTAGAGAAACAGACAGACAGATAACGAAAACACACAAACTGACAGATAAGGCTAACAGTCAGGCATACAAACAGATAAGGCAGACAGGCAGACAGACAGACAGATACGGCAAACAGACGGATAACGTTGGCAGACAGACAGCTCATCCCCATCCTCATGCAGCCCATGGCCCCTTATGTAAGCCAGTGGGATGATTACAGGGATTTCAGACGTTCTTCTTCAAAGGTTTCTTCTCAGCCTGGTGATTTAGCGGGCTGGATGGAGTAGAGGAGGAGGGGTGCAGAGGAGTAAAACACAGAGTACTCGCGATGTCGCAATTGGAAATGAACATGCTGTGGATGAGAACGCCAGATAGAGACAGAGATGAAGCCTGAAATAGAGAAAGAGAGAGAGAGAGAGGGTGGGAGGAGATATGCTGCCACACAGTGAGGTGAGCCTGTTCACGTAACAGCCCTCTCCAACCAGACCTGCATCTAAGGGTTGAGCCCTCCGCCACCAATCCCTCTTTCCCTCTCTCTCCATCCCTCCATCGTCTCCGTGGAAACGACACTCCGGAACATGGCCCAGATCCAGCGGCCGGCAGGAAAAGCTTTTATCTCGATTGAACGAGGCTTATTTTGATTAATGCAGTTTAGCAAATTATTATGATGCCATACTCTGGCTGCTGGTTTTATGCGCTGGCAGGATCCATCTAAGGCCTTTGTGACTGTATCCACAACACAGTGTATCCCTGGAGACACAGTCATATGAAGCTCCAAGCAGAGGTGCTGAGCAAAGACCATAAATCAGTAAGCTTCCCCTGGTTACCGAAACCATGGATACTGTAACTGAAACCAGGGATATTGTTACTGTAACCATGGATACTGTTACTGAGACCACGTAAATCGCAGACTGTCATTGGGTTGAAGGAACAGTTTGCAAGGCTTCATCTTCAGTATCAGAGATAGAGAAGGCAAGGGCAGAAACACACAATGGCAGCAAAGAGATGACAGATGGTGATCAGCACTACCCAGCAGGAAGGTGCTGACTCTGCCCATTGCACCAGTGTTGCACCAGGAGGGCTCGGATTGGTTGGGGGAAAAAAAACAGCCAATCATAGAGGGACTGTAGACTGATAAGAAGAGAGCATTTGTCTGTTCCATCCCACAATATCCTGCTGACCAGCACCAGGTTAGAGCTTCACTACACACACACACACACACACACACACACAAACACAGCGAACCAGGCTAAAGTTCTCACAAGTTCTCTTGCTTCTCCTGGTCTCGTTTGAGCACAACCCCCAAGTGTTCCTGGTCTATTTCTAATGTTCTGTTAGCTGCCAGCATCCTAGATACATTTCAAAGTCACTCTGACATCCACACACATATATTAACACATACATGGACACACACACACACACACACACACACACACACACACACACACACACACCACACACACACACACACACACACACACACACACACACACACACACACAAGCACATAGACATACATACACATGGACAAGACACGCACACTCACACCAAACACATACACGTGCACACACACAGAGACATATTCCACAGATTTGCACACAGACACTGGCACATACACACACAAACGGACAAAACATTCACGCAAAAATACACACTTGCAAAAACCACACACCCGCACCCGCACATTAAAACAATTAAACCTAACCCCTCCGAAACATGTCAGACAAGCGTTCCCCATGTTAAGCCCCCTTCTCTGTGTTGAGCTGGAGAGCTGCGCGATGCTCATGCTCGGATGCAGTTTGTACTCTGCTAATTGTCTCTGAATCCATTAACATTTACAGACAGTGGAGAGGTTATTAGAAGCCTCCACTGAGATCACTCTGAATCATATCCTCTCTAATGATGCATTTGTCTGAGGGGGTCACCATATATACCACCCTGCTGAAATATAGAAGATAAACTGAGCCTAATCTAAGACCTCCACTCCTCACGCACACACACACACACACACACACACACACACACACACACACATGCACATGCACACACACACACACACACACATGTACACACACAGCACACATCCAGTAAACATGCGCCCATTTACATGCATTTCTTGACGTTGCGTAATATTTTGGAGGAATTCTGAATTATCTCAGACGACGCAAAACGCCCGTGACACTTGAGAAACCTGTACACGCTGTACAATGTACATGTACTGTACATGCAGTGCACACACATACAGAGCACACACACACAGTGCACACGCGTGGATCTCGTGAGGGAGGGAAGAGAGGGACGGTGTTACGGCACAAGACGTGGAGAGGTCGATGGAGAGCGAGGGATGAGGAGAGGAGGAGAAAGAGCTCTTGTGTGTATGCCTCTCACATGTCAGGAACAATATGTGACTGTGGAAAATAGAGAAGTCATTGTATGTTGGAGAACATTAGGCTGTTAAGGAACACACGCGCACACACAAAGACACACACACACACAGACACACAAATACAAATACAGACACAGGTCCTTCAGTGGAGTGTGAGGTGTTGGAGTGCATCTAACTGGGAACAGTGTGAAGGCTGCTGTTGTGTCTCTCTCATGCACTCACTCACTCACACACACTCACACACACGCTATAGTGTCCCAGTGGATGGGTAAAGCCTGCCATTGTAAGGAGAAGAAGAGGAGGGGGAGGAGGAGGAGGAGGGATGTCAGGGTTGTACAAGTCAAGATTTCATCATGCTCTCTCCATTCCCCTTCTCTCCACTCCTCCCCTTTTGTCTCCTCTCCGCTCCTCTCCTCTTCACTCCTCTCAACTCCTTTTGTCTCCACTCCACCACTCTACCCTCTCTTCCCCTCCCTTTACTTTCTTCTCCTTTGCTCTGCTGGAATGCTGGTAGTTACTAAACAGCAGGCACTGTCAGACGGTCTTGAGGCTTTGGAGAAAAGTCTTGTTGTCTCAGTGAACCTTCAACACAGAAGGTTCCACACACACCACCTCCAACGCAGAGTTGGTCATACATGTGACACACACACATACATACATCCTACGCTTGGCTCGACTGCATGGCATCTGCTCTACGAACGACTACAGGCTTTGATCTCACAGAGGGAGCCCTCACTCCACCCCCCTCAGCCTCCCTCAGAGATGCCATGCGACTGTAGCAGAACAGAATGACGCCATCCTAAACATTCTTTACCCCATCCTCACACTGCGCTCCCTGTATCCCTCCTGCCGTCTGCTCCTCCGCCCCTCTTGTCTTTTCTCTCCCCCGTCCTTCCTCCCCCTCAGAGAGAGGGAGAGAGGGTGGATAGAGAGTGAGTCACCAGTAGAGCCATGTTCAAAGAGAGTGCAGAGAACCTCTTTGATATCTCATCTTTCTAGTCCCAGTGCTGACTGGCTGGCTGGCTGATTGATTGACTGTTTTTCGGATTGATTGACTGACTGGTTGGATGACTGGCTGTTTGGCTGGCTGGCTGGCTGGCTGACTGGTTCTTTCTAAAACCACTTCACGTAGAGAGGCTAGTGTAGATTAGCTTTTCGGAGCTTCCCTGTGGACGTTCAATAGACACCTGCCGAGTGAGAGAAGCCAGTGTTTAGCTGCTGCTGCTGCTCTGCTAACTATAGTGTATGCATCCCAGTGAATGGCCTCTCTAGCTCTGGGTCTGGTGTTGAGCTAGGCTTGTGATGGAACGTGAGCTCCCAGAGTCTTTGTGCAATATTTATTGACATAAACAATCTCCCATCTGTTAGAGACAACTGAGACGGCTGACTGCAGACAAAGAGCTGCTCAGCCCACATAGAGCGGAGGCAGTCTGGCTTATTGTCCCAGCAACAGTATGGCTGTGTGTGTCTGTGTTTGTATGTGTGCGTGTGTGAGTGTATGTGTGTGTGCGTGCATGTGTGTTGGTTAATGTATGTGTGTGTGTGTGTGCACAAGACATTGCTAGTCCTGCTGTAAACAGACCAACATCAGGGCCTCCATTGTGTTGCCATTTCCAGCTGCTGAACAACAGAAACATGCTCACTCTACCATGAAATTAGCTCATTTAGCAGCGCTGCCTTAATGTATGAGTTAGGATAATGCCGACACACACACACACACACACCCATGCACACCTGCACACCTGCTCACACTTTCACACACTGGGGATGTCTCCGAAGCCATGCTATTCTGAAGAGCACAGATAATGTGAATTTTATAGGCTTTATTCGGATTCGGATGATTTTATCACCATTGTCTGTAACATGTGATCTGTTGAAATGTAAGGACAAAAGGACGAGAGTAGGATTCATAGATCCAAATGGTCGGATTCAGACCTTTATGAAAGGATGGTCTGTGTGTTTCACCTGTATGGACTTGCCTAGTCAAACCCCAACAGACCTTTTAGCTGTACGTATCTCTCTGAGTGCCTGTGTAGAATATCCTACCCTCAGCTAACTGGTGTGTGTCCCCTCAGGACTCTGACCTCATCATGACCTTCAACATCTCCATGCATCGCTCCTGGTGGATGGAGAACGGTCCAGGATGCAGGGTGACCCCGGTAACCCCCCCTCCATCCTGGGCCCCGGAGGACCACCGCTACATCAGCATCTCAGGCTGTCTGCTGGATTATCAGTACCTGGAGGTGGCCCACAGCTCTCTGCAGATTCTACTGGCTGTAAGTATCTACCCTGGCCTACCTCCCCACCCTCCCTGCCCTGCTTACCCTGGCCTACCTCCCTACCCTCCCTGCCCTGTTTACCCTACCAAACCTCCCTACCTTGCTTGCATTACCGACCCTAGCCTGTTTATCTTACCTAGCCTACCTACCCTATCCTACCACAGCCTTCCTACCCTGCTGTATAGCCGTACTCCCCCTCCTCTTCTCGAGGGAGTCAGGCAGAGCAGGGAAGGCAGTGGAGTCAGGGCGCCCTGATAGAAGAACCAGAGTAATGTCAGCCAGTGTTCCTCTCACTGTCGAGGCTCAAACAGAGATAATTATGAGGATTAGGATGAAAGAAAGATGGAGGGAGACAGAGAGAAAGAGGGCTGTCATTTCCACATCACTCATTCCTCTGCTGGAGGACAAGGCTCTGAGTCTGTGTGAAGAAGCAGAGCGGCACTGTGGGATAATTAGGTCTCCCTCCCTCCGCCTCCTCCACTCTCCAAACCCAGCCTCAGTCCCTGCCTCAGCCACAGCCTCAGCTTGGGCCCCATCCCCAGCCTCAGCTCCAGCCTCAGTGAAAGCCTCAGACCCAACATGCCCCTCCATGTTCTGTCATTGTGAGAGTTACTCTCCAAGGATTACACCTAGCCTATAGGGGTGGCAGAGTTACTTCCTCCAGAGATTCAACCTAGCCCTCACATATCAGACAGTCTGGGGGCTGTGGTTACCCAGACAGGTTAATTTCCTTCAGGCTAATGGGTTCACTGGTGACAGCAGCAGCAGATAGTTTTTGTACAGCCAGGAAGTCAGGACGTTGCTAGGCAGATTTTTCCTTCACACTGGGAGCAGGGGACAAGCCCAGCAGGGACCATAACACACGCTCACACGCACACACAAACACGCGCGCACACACACTTACACACACAGGTCTAGGTTAGCTTGGGGGGCCTCTCTCATGACTGGATGAGTGTCCAATGAGCTGTGTCCAGCTCACAGTAGCATCACTGATGCCTCGTAGCCCGCAGCTCACAGTACACACACACACACACACACACACACTTGCACATACACACACAGTCATGCAGGTACACACACACAAGCACACAGGCCTGAGAGCATCAAAACCAGGTCAGACAACCAAAACGAGGACCAGAGCCCATACAATATCCAAAATGCTTGAACACACACACACTCACACACACTCACACACAATCTAGACGTATTATGTATTATCTTCACGTCACCCTGGCTCTCCCCTCTCTCCCCTCATTCTCTCTCTACGTCTCTCGCCCTCTCCCACTTTTCGGTCTGTCTCTTTGTCTCTCCGTGTCGGTGTGTTAGTGTGCAGATTGAAGCGAGGGTATCAGCACAGACATCTTCTCTCTGAAATAGAAAACTAACAGTGTTCCCCCACCACGGTGTCTGACTGTGTCGCACACCGCCCCACAATCAGCCCGTCCCCTCTCCACCACTCTCCTCTTACACACACCCACACACACACACACACCCACACACAGTTCAGCCGTAAATCTTGTGTACCGTCTTTGTGTCTTTCCTCCTCTGCTATCTGAGTGACAGGCCTGCAGATATTGTCAGGGTCTCAGCCTCTTCTGGGGAGGAGGGGGGCGGGGGAGGGGCCGATTATTGTCCTTTTATTTTTCAAATGTCAGAGTCGACGTGGCTTGGTTTTTAATGTACACATACACACACACACAAACAACACACACACACACACACACACACACACACACATATAGGACTGTGTTGTATAGCTGCAGTCATGAAGAACAGAGGGGAAATAGTACATGGTGAACATATTAGAAGCAGCCGATGTGTGTGTGTCTGCATTGTCTGAGACATTGACTTCTGTCTGAAACTGTCAACATGCATACATCTTCATTTTAAGAAAAGCATATTTTCTCTCATGTTGAGTCAGTCTGCCCCAGGCTCTAATTATAGAAATTGATTTCAGTTGTTGGCCCGAAAGCGTTTGAAAGCCCTTTACCGTTGCTTTGTAGAGAGCCTCGGTGGACTGGTGGTGTTATGGGTAGTGTAGTGTGGATGGCCTGACATTATGCAGCCAATGCACACCTGACATGACCCCAATTAGGGCCGCTGAGATTATTGATCCTGGAGTATGGATCCTTAGCCCTACACACAGCTCTCTCATCATTCTGGGTTTAAACTGGGATAGACGCCCCACCTTAGTAGTACTGGGTTAAATGTATTATACTGGGATAGACGCCCCACCTTAGTAGTACTGGGTTAAATGTATTATACTGGGATAGACACCCCACCTTAGTAGTACTGGGTTAAATGTATTATACTGGGATAGACGCCCCACCTTAGTAGTACTGGGTTAAATGTATTATACTGGGATAGACGCTCCCACCTTAGTAGTACTGGGTTAAATGTATTATACTGGGATAGACGCCCCACCTTAGTAGTACTGGGTTAAATGTATTATACTGGGATAGACGCCCCACCATAGTAGTACTGGGTTAAATGTATCATACTGGGATAGACTCCACACCTTGGTAGTACTGGGTTAAATGTATTATACTGGTATAGACACCCCACCTTGGTAGTACTGGGTTAAATGTATTATACTGGGATAGACAGACTATAGTCAGACTGCAAAGTAAACCCACATGTCAGCTATTAGGTGAACATTAATATCTCGACTCCGGTCCTTAATTATGTTGTTTACTGCTTTACTTGAACTGTACTCAGACTTTTTCTATTATTGATGTACAGTATACCTCTGTAACTGGGCATACATATTTCATGATGATATCTCATTCAAACAGCATTCAAACAGCCACCGTATTAGTAGGGGAGACGTCCACTCAGACAGATGTAGGGGTACGAGAGACTGTAGAATACCCAGATATCACCACCGGCGCCTCACAAGGTTCAACTCCTACAGATGAACTGGCTTTGCTTTGTGGTGCTCAACATCTGGTGTGTCTCTTTGTGTGTTTGCCTGTGTATATGGTGTGTGTGTGTGTGTGTGTGTGCACACATTGGCAAAATGTGGGAAGGTCGCTGTGTGTGACTGGTGTCCTCCATGTCTGGGTGTGGTAGTGTAGCAAAGCATGATGGGTATTATGTTAATGTCTCCAAGAGGAGACGCCTTCCAGCTGTCAGACTGCTGGCCTGAAGCTCTACTTGGAGAGGAGGAGGAGAGAGGTGAGCAGAGGAGGGGGAAGGAGTGGAAACGGGAAAGGAGGGAGAGTGGGGAGAGGAGGAGAGACAAGGAGAGGGGAGTGAAAAGAAAGGAGTTTAAGGGAAGCAGAGCAAAGATGGAGAGAAAATGAAAGGGGCTGAGGGAGGGAATAGAGCCGCACATTATTCAGATTAAATGAGGGCAAGACCTTGAGGTATTCCTGGAATCTTAAATCTGGTTGTTAAGATTTACTGCTGAACCCTGTGAGAGTGTGTGTATTTATGTGTGTATGTATGTCGTGTATGTGTGTCCTATCCAATCAGAGACCTCCAATCAGTAGGGAACGGTATTACAGCTCAATAGGAAGCCAGTGATGGTGAATAAGATTGATGAGCGTTTGCAGCAAGGCTGTCTACCAGACGACCAGACTACACGTTACACACACTCTCTGTACCAGACTACACGTTATACACACTCTCTGTACCAGACTACACGTTACACACACTCTCTGTACCAGACTACACGTTACACACACTCTCTGTACAAGACTACACGTTACACACACTCTCTGTACCAGACTACACGTTACATGCACTCTTTGGTCCAGACTAGTTTGACCTATACCCTGCAGTGTTAGACTGCTCTAGATACCCCAACACCTGTTCTCTCTTCTCTCCACACACATCTAACATTATCTCTCTCTCTCTCTCTCTCTTCTCTCTCACACACACACACACACTGTTCCTATGAGTATACAGTAGATCAAAACCTACACACTGAAACCTCCCATTTTACTGTCATTAGTCCTTTATTAAGAGTGTCAGAACTCCACAGAGATCTGATTGGTTGTGACTTTGTCTGTGTCTGTCTGATTCGCTAACCAACTTCTTCCTTGTTTTTGGGTGCAGCTGGTGGGGTTCATCTATGCCTGCTACGTGGTCAAGCTGATCTCAGAAGAGGAGGACAGCTGTGAGTATCTGTTCTAGACACACATACTCTCTCTCTCTCTCTCTCTCTCCTCTCTCTCTCTCTCTCTCTGACACACACACGCATTTGATTTGATCTCACAGTCTCTCACATACACTCACACACTCTCACATACATGCTGTTTCTTTCTTGTGCACACACACGCTTTTACATAAGCACACACACAGTCACACATGGACTCTCTCTCACAAAACACTCTCTCACGCACACATACTCTCACACGCATACCCTCACACATCAAATAGAAATATGTCCCAACAAAATTGTTAAACAGAGAAAGAGCAAGAGTGCAACAGTGAGAGAGAGGCTATAGACCCATACAATTTCTCTCATTCTTTCTTTCTCTTTCATTCATCACCAAGCAACAGCGATAAAGACAGAGACAGAAGAAAGAGGGAGAAGCGAGAGGAGGGAGAGCAGGAAGCGAGGCGGAAGGGTGCAGAAAGGAGGTAGGGAGGGGGGGCACTGCTCTACAAGCAGACTGTATTCTTTCAATAATAGTTACAGGATCTTAGATGTCTGCATTACAGTCCTCAGATGTTCCGGGTGCTGGAGTATGTATGAGACACAGGGCCTAGTAGTCCTCACACTCTGAGACTGGAGTATGTATGAGACACAGGGCCTAGTAGTCCTCACACTCTGAGACTGGAGTATGTATGAGACACAGGGCCTAGTAGTCCTCACACTCTGAGACTGGAGTATGTATTAGACACAGGGCCTAGTAGTCCTCACACTCTGAGACTGGAGTATGTATTAGACACAGGGCCTAGTAGTCCTCACACTCTGAGACTTGAGTATGTATTAGACACAGGGCCTAGTAGTCCTCACACTCTGAGACTTGAGTATGTATTAGACACAGGGCCTAGTAGTCCTCACACTCTGACACTGGAGTATGTATTAGACACAGGGCCTAGTAGTCCTCACACTCTGAGACTGGAGTATGTATTAGACACAGGGCCTAGTAGTCCTCACACTCTGAGACTGGAGTATGTATGAGACACAGGGCCTAGTAGTCCTCACACTCTGAGACTGGAGTATGTATGAGACACAGGGCCTAGTAGTCCTCACACTCTGAGACTGGAGTATGTATGAGACACAGGGCCTAGTAGTCCTCACACTCTGAGACTGGAGTATGTATGAGACACAGGGCCTAGTAGTCCTCACTCTCACCTCGATGTCCAGAGAGTCAGCCTCGTTGGCACATCAAACATGTTTCAGGTCAGAAAGAAATGTTCCAAAGAGCACTTGAAGGAACCGACAAATGTTCCATGTCGTACCTCGGAGGGTTCTTTGTTGTTCCAGAGTTCTACACAGCTACCTTTGGTTTATAGAACTCGACACTCATACACACTCCTCCCCTCCTCTTTCCCTCCACCACTCCTCCCTCCCTCCTCTATCTCTGCTCCACTCCCTCTTCTCTTTCCCTCAACCGCACCCCCCTCCCTCCTCTCTCTATCCTCCATTCCCTCTCCTTTTAACCCCCCTCTTCCTCCCTCTCTCCTCTGTGGCCCAGGAGTGGTACATGTCATTAGAGTTTTAATGAAGAGCAGCTGGTAGTTGCCACTCAATAAAATCTTTCAGACAGAAGTCTCTGTACCAGACTACGCGTTACACTCTCTCTGTACTCAACTAGACCCAATAGACGCAATAGATAACGCTGACATTAGACCATCCACTGACATTCTAGAGCTGCCCCAAGACATTTTGCACTATGTCTGAGAGAGAGAGAGAGAGAGAGAGAGATAAGATGGGAGGACCAAAGCCATGCATTATTCATTGACAACCAGGAAATTATGTTGCAGTCCCCCACTTCGGGATAACCAATCAGCTTCAGTGAAGCAGAAAGGCGGGATCTCCTGCTGGCTGAGTGACAGCAGAGTTCCATCAGCAGATATAAGCTGTTTATAGTGTCTCCCTTTTCCCCAAGCTGGGGTGTGTGTGTGTACGCGTTTCCATGTGTGCGTGACTGTGTGTGTGTGTCGCCACCATGCAATCAGTGTGCAATGTTTCCTATTATCCCTGCTAACACCATGATGAGTGGCCTGCAGGCTTCTCCACACGAGCACATTAACACACATCTACCCGTCTGAATGCTAATATTAGAACAGCTTCATTACACTGAGGGAGGTGCTGCCACAGGGCTGACAGACTAACCACAGAGGGAGGGGCCAGACAGACTGCCCAAAGAGGGAGGGGCCAGACAGACTCCTCACTGAGAGAGGGGCCAGACATGCATGTTGATGCACCTCTTTAAGCTGATACAGTGCATATGATCGAGGGTTGGCGTCAATGTCTCGTAGAAGCTGTGTGTCTTGTTCTCATTGTTATGCTATTGTTGATGCCCTGAGACTTGCCAGGTTCAGATAACTGGGATGAACATGTGCTCCATCAATGAAATTGGGAGACAGGATCGTATTGATCATCTGTCTGTGTGTATGATTGATCTGAACACAAATTCTCAATCAACCCTGAGATCCTGGTCTTCCTCACTCTTCATCTCTCAGCGCTGATGCTCTTCAGATTAGTTCTCATACAGCCCCTCCCCCTGGCAGGCCTGACCAGTCAGCCAGTCAGCCAGCCAGCCAGCCAGACAGCCAGACAGCCAGACAGCCAGACAGCCAGACATACATACACACGCACACGTCCACCTACACACACAGACACAGGGCCCTCCTAGCTGTGTTCTGAACTCTCTTGACTGATCTCTCTTGTGTCTCTCCAGTTGATTTTATAGGAGGCTTCGACTCTTATGGATACCAGGGACCTCAGAAAACCTCCCACCTGCAACTCCAACCGATGTACATGTGAGTATGACACTGTTACACACACACACACACACACACACACACTCCCTCTCCTGGTCTGATTGAAGTTTGCTTGTGGTGCTAAGCTTCTCTCCTTCTGAGAAATATCAGTGGTAATGCTTGTGTCAATACGGCTTAGGTACCGCACGCTTACACAAACCCGCACGCTCACAAGCATTCACACACGCATTGAAACAGTGTGTGTTTGGGCTCCTGGAAGGATTGGATGATCTTTAGATGAGATCAGAGGATGAGTGCAGAGGATAACAACTGAAGGTGTGTCATCTCAGTGGGATTATCACCTGAGCGGCCATCCTCCCTGATAGCCGCTCCCAGAAACAAGCAGCATCTTAGCCTACACCCTGCCTAGTTTAACAGACCCATAGAATGTACCTCAGGAAAATGGACCATTAGAGAGAGGGGGAGGGGGAGGGGGAGGGGGAGGGGGAGGGGGAGGGGGAGGGGGAGGGGAGGGAGGGGATTGGGTGACAGGGGGGGAATAAGAGAGAGGGGGAGAGAGACATACACAAAGGACTGTTACAAATAAAGAACACAATTACGGAGCGTGCTGTGGTTTTATAGCCCCCAGAGGAAGACACAATAGCGATCATACATCAAGCAGAGCAGGGGAACAGGCCTGGAAATGCTTGTGCACAAATGCACACACACGCGCTTGCAGACACGTTCTCACATACACGCGCACACACACTCATGCTCACCCTCTCCCGCATGCTCACCCTCTCCCGCACAGACGCACACACACAAAAGCATCAATAGCCAATCATTCCTCCCAGCTGAGGCTCATTAAGAGCAGGTTTTATAGGTTGGGATGACAGTGAGAAATCCTGGTCTGAGGCCAACTGAGATATACATCCCTTTCTCTCTTCCCTCCTCCTCACCTCCTCCCTCCTCCCCCTCTCTCTGCCCTGTTGTCTGCTTTGATATTGTGATGAGCTGAACATGACATGGCCCCCAGACGAGCTAACCACATTGGAACTGTGACCTATTCTATATTTGAATTGTAATTGACAATACAACGTTTTTAATCAGTATCATTATGTATTTTGTCTACATGAGTAGTATTATAGCATAATCTGTGCTTTGTCAAATCCATACATGCACAACTGACTTCATGTTATCTCCTCTGTTCTCTTACAGGTCAAAGTAACGAGGACTGCCTTACCAACATCAAAAGCTACTGTTTTAACTTCCTGTCCATGTCTTCAATGTCTTAAACATGATACATGTGTCTTAAAGTATGTGAAGATCCAGAGACTCCATGCTCTAACCTCAGAGAGAACACAGTGGATGTTCCTGTGTGTGTGTGTGTGTGCGTGTCTGTGTGTGTGTAGGACGGGGTGACTGAGTGTGTGTGTAGTATTGTGTCTGAGCCGGGCCTGGACTAGGCCAGTCTGCTGGAGCAACAGTGCCACCGTGTGGCTCTACATGGTCACCACAGGAGGAATACAGAACCTCTACTCTCGGAGCTGGATGACAGAGACACATCAGGGAGCCAATAGTATTAATCTCCCTGGACCACGCCCAATTGGACATGTTGACCCGTTGGAACACTGCCAACTCCCGTCCCGAGTGTTCCAACTGTGTTGCCACTTAAATTATTGGACAATACTCTTCACCTTGAGGAATGTCCAATACCTGATCAATACCTGATCAATGACACTCTAGTCTTTTTGTGTTTGTGACACGGGGAATCTCAATCTGAGCAGTGGAGCTCTAGGCCCCAATCTCCCTGGACGTGTTAGTCCTGACAGTGCCAAGGACTGTAGATGGACAGATGGCAGACTGAGCTTGGCCATCAGGTGGATCACAGGAACACCAGGCCCAGACAGCCGGTCTGGACATTTCTAGAGGCATTTGTGTTTGCATGAGGTGTCGACTCTGTGCCCTATTTATTCTCTGACATCACTGGATTGTTCCCAGACTAGCTAGTGCTGTGTGCTAGCATGCTAACTGGCAAGCCTGCTGAGTAGCTAGAAAGGTATTCTAACTGGCTAGCCTGCAGACTAGCTGGAGCGGTGTGTTAGCTACTAGCCTTCCCTGTTACACTTAGTGTGAACTTTTCTAAGACAACGTTGAGTCTCTCCTAATGACAATGACGTACACTTACAAACTATTATGAAACTTCTTTAAACTTCTAGGCATTTTTAACATGTGTGAAAGTGTTTACTCTTTTTATAGTTGAATACTAATTGCTGATGTTGTGTATGTGGGGCCTTGTATTCTTTTAACTGTATAATGTGTCAGGGGAGTGGAGTTGGGTGGGGTGGGTGGGTGGGTGGGCGGGGGGGGCAGGGTGTATAGTGTCAGGACAGCCCTGGGTGGGGGTGGGGACAGTATCTGAAGTGACTGAAACATGTTTCTGTGTGGTGGACTATAGAACCCTAGATCTATCAGGATCACCTCTCAACTATCAACCCAACTAGGGAATCAAACCCCGGTCTCACTTGACTGCATTAGCATGCTGAGCATTAGCTCTGGGAACACTTCAGGTCTCAGTGAATCACCTCTGTTACAGGAGCATCAGCCTCTAGATCTTATGACAGGGTCTTCTCAATCTGACCAGGTCTCCATGGCGACCAACTGAGCATGTCTGGACCTTGAACTTTCAGTAACCCTAACCACAACCATTCTTACCGGATAGTTCTTCCTGTCACAGAGGCCAAAGATACCAGGAGTTTACTAAGATAATTCACTTCATCATCGGAGAGTGGGAAACATAGTCTGCAATAAACACAGAAAATTCAAACTTTCAAATTTGTGGAACTGGCAGAAATGTTTCCTGGTTCTTTTAAAAAAGAGCAAGCAATTTGGGACACACGTCATTGATCACAACATGAAGTACATGTGACCCAAATTCCCATGTTAGGAGACAGGGAGAGAGAGACCCTCATGGTCAGAGAGAGCAGCACTAGAGTGGTTAACATAGTGAAGCAGAGCTACCAGGAGAGGCCTGGGGGTCAACGACTTGAGTTCTACTGAATTCTACCATTCTCTCTAGATGTAGACGTTTTATATTTATGTTACTTTTCAAAAAGACTGTAAATATAATAAAAGCCAACTATGGAAAAGGCCTGTCATGTTCTTTAGTTTGTGTCTGGTTGTGTGTGTGTGTGTGTGTGAGAGAGAGAGATACCTGCATGTGGCTGTGGTGAACCTGTTGCTGCTGTAAGTTATCTGTGCTCATCAGCACTCTTCAGACAGATCACACACTTAGCCTCATGTTCCACTCAGGCTCTGTCCATAAACAAAACTATTAGTTTCATGGCTCCGAGGGAGCACATGCAGACACACCTGTAGATCTCTTCACAACATCCAGACTCACCTAGTCCCTGAGCACGAGGAGGACCATCACAAACGCTCCTGCTCACGCTCCTTTCCACCACTCTCTCCTCTCTGCCACTCTCTTGCTTTCCCCCCACTCCCTCTCCCCCCCTCCTCACGTCCCCCTCCTCACCGCTCACTCTCTCCCATACTCTCTCTGCCTCTACACACCACTGTTCACTCCTCTCCCCTACTCTCCACTCCCTCTCCCCCCTCCTCACTCCCCCTCCTCACTCCCTCTCCCCCCCTCCTCACTCTCTCTCCCAAACTCTCTCTCCTCTACACCACTTTCGCTCCTCTCCCCTACTCTCCACTCCCCCTCCCCCCCTCCTCCTCACTCCCCCTCCCCCCCGCCTCACTCTCTCTCCCCCCTCCTCACTCTCTCTCCCCCACTCTCTTCCTCCCAACCCTTTCTCCTCTACACCACTCGTTATACCTCCTGTGCCCTATGTATAACTAGGAGGTTCAATACCAGGTATGTGTCAATGGAGAGAGGAGCATGTTGACACCTGACACTAGGACAGATATAAACAAAACCTGGGACTGACAGGAAGTGCCTCACTTAAACAGGGGAAACTGGAACCTGAGTCACAAAGTTATATAAAGGTTCATCTGAGCTGAAATAAGAGGGTGATGATCTTGCATATTCTGTAATACCAACTCTGTCCTGCTCTGACAGTACATCTTTACAGTATACCTATCGACTTTTACTAATGAATGATAAATACATATATTGTTAATTGTCTTAAAAATAATAATAATATTGTCAATTGTCTTCTTGGGGATATACATTCAAAAGACTGATGCAGCGTTGACAGGAGATTACTGGTTTTGGTGTCACGCACATGAGTGCATTTATGTGTGCTCTACTGCCTCTTGTTGGTGACTCTGTTATTGCAGGCCGGTCACTGCTACATTGTCGGTGGCGTCATAGTCAGGCCTGCTGACTGCGATATTCATTGTCCATCCTTATGATCATCGCTGTCTTCCGGGACATAATACTCCGCAGTAATATAATGATTCCAGATATGTGTGGTGTCATTGATCTAGCCTAAAGAGTCTCGTTTCCCAGAAAGAAGTTGATCTGGTCTCGATTGCAATATACAAAACTGTGCTGAGTAAAATCAAAGACGGTATTATGATGTAGACTATATGTTCAAATATTTGTTTTTATTTGGAGTCTATAATAGCAGTATTAGTGTGCAGAATGTGAACAGTGTGGGCCGTGACATCAGAACACCTCAAGTGTACTGTAGGCTACAGACTTCGTCTGGCACTGGAGGCGCATCCCGCTGCGCCAAGCTGTGCGTCACGCAGCAGCGGACAGGTGACCTGTTGATACCCAGGCAGATACGCACGTGCCAGGGTATCCCCTGAGATGGAATATATAATGTTTGAACCGTAAATACGCTACGAATGGATCCGTGAAGTTCACCATATTGGGTCGCACGAGCCCTTGCTGATATTGCGACTAAACAACGGTCGACAGCACTGGCAGCAGGTCATGTGCGGCTGGGTGAGTGTTAACATCAAGCTCCAGCTTTATGCTCACTCACACGTAGCCTAGACCCGGAAGCACAAGTCGAGGCTGCTCGGCTTTGTTTTGTTTTGTTAGTGACTGGAGTTGGAGCGAGAAGGGAAGGAACGTGCATGGATTGTTCTCCGCTTCGGGAATGGAAGATGACCAGATGTCGGAGGACAATTACCCGTGTAGCATGCTTGGTTTGGTCGGGAGCTATGAGGACGAGACGGTTTACCATGTCTACAAAGAGTTGCCCGACAAAGTTGAGTCAAGGGGCACAGATTTTGCACAAGATGCCCTGGACAGTAAGGTTCAGACAGCGGCCGGTCACTTGGACATTCACATGCAGAGAATGGAGAAGAGACCGAGCAAAGAAAACGAAGATACCGACAATTTTCGGAGACAGAGCGCGGTGCATATTTTGAAGAGGAATTTCGGGACGTCGCGATCGTTTTCCACCCTCAACAACAACAACAATACAGCGGATGACCAAAAAGACTCGGATGATAACATTGTTGACATTGTCATTAAACGTATGGAAAGTCTGGACCTGGAGAAATCCAATCGGGGAGAACCGGAGAATATAAGTGAGCAAATCGCGGATCAAACGAAGGGATTAACGTCATCCGATTTGGATCAAGTTGATGTAACAGATTCTGACGAATGTAGTGAAAGTAACCGGACTGACGACGAGTCATTTCAGATAAAGGAGCATGTTTATTGTACGGTGTACTGCATCGCCAACGACAACTATCGGAAGCCTCCAGATAACCGTGAAAGCACAGAACATCAACATATTGATAAGATAACGCCGTCTACATCGGATGTAACACCAGCAGATGTATCTGTGGGTTTGCGGAGGCACAGCGATGCTGATACGGGCCACCGCCCCACTAACGTCCCAGAACCCTACACATTATCGAACTTGATCGATTCTCGATCTCTGAGCAACTTTTACAACAGAGATTACAGTGTATCGGTTCTTATGACGTGTCGAATCTGTTTGGACGACAAGCATATAAAGCCGCTACATTGTTGCAAAAAGGCTGTCTGTGAAGAATGCCTAAAAAGATACATCAGTTCTCAGGTAGCAAAACAAATGATTGCTGTTTGAAGTGTGCGTGAGTGTGTTCATTAAAGCATCCAGAAAATGTCACCACCATAAAGGAGAAAGTGTGTCTGCCAGACCCCTTAGACCTGTATGTTTGAACATAGAACCACTCTAACAAGGCCTGGGTTAGCAGCATGTTCTGTCTGTTGGGCTTTACTCGCTATTTGTTTTCATAGGAGGAGCACTTAGTCCCATGGTCTTGGATCCTAGTCTCCAGACTTCTCTTGAAGAGCTACTAGCTTCTCCAAAGAGACTCCTAACTCCATTGTGTACCCATCTAGTGTGTCCCTTAGCTCCTCCTGAGAGTGTCCTAGCTTTTCCAAGGTTGCACCAAGTGGGCAACCAGGAAGTTAGCTCTAGTCACATGATAAACTTCCTGTTGGTGAGACAGCCAGTATGAAATTATGAGGCATCCAGAGAATGTGACAGAGAATGTGACTCTCCAAACTGGTGGCCAGACTCCCGGTGCCTTCTATCACACTTCAGGGAGGTCTGTCCTAACCCGTTGTGTCTGTGTGTGTCTCAGCCTGTGTGTGTGTGCTCACACTGTCTCAGTGACCCATGCCATGTGTTAGCTGGTGCATGTTAGGAATGCTTGTTTTATTGTGCTGTACAGTAATAGCTGAGCTGCGTGTGTGTGTGTTTGTATGTCATTCCTTCTTTGTGTTAGTAATTGTTGTTTCTGGTCCAGGGAAGTCATGTGTTTCCTGCCTTCAGATCCTTCTGCCTGACCTGGCTTCTTCCAACTCACAGACACAGCGACCACAGACACAGCAACCATGCAAAGTGACATACCCACCTACACCGACACAGACAGAAACACCAGACGCAGACACAGAGGTGTCTGGGTCACATATAGACCGAGATCACAGAGATAGTGGGGGTTTTGTTGAGACCAGGGGCTTTCTTGTCTCCTGTAAGCACAAAGAGAAAAGTCAGAAAGAAGCACAGACACAGCCTGTATGAACTGGCGTGTGTGTGTGTGTGAGTGTGTGTGGGATCTCCTGTGCTGGGGCTCAGGGGAGGAGACGGGTTGGCTGGTTCTTATTGACAGTTTAATCCCAGAGTTGTGTCTCTGTGGAACGTAATGAAATCAGCCTGCCAGAGCACTGTCTGACTGAGCCTGCAGTGTGTATGTGTGCGTGTGTGTGTGTGTCATGTTGGGAAGGATCTGTGTGTTTGAGTTTAGTTATATATGTTGATCTGTTGGCATCTGTGAAGCCCTTTGTGACATTTGCCAGTAAAAAGGGTATACAAATAAGATTGGATTTGATCTATTGGTTGCAGGTAGGCAGTAGGAAAGTTGTACATCAATTGTTGTAGTACGAGTGTGGTAGTTAGACAGGTTTTAGTCAGGTGGTACTTCAGTTAGGTTGTAGTTAGGTTGTCGTTTGTCCATCAGTGTGCACTAACCTGTTAGACCAGTTTGGTTAAACTGCTGCTCTTCACAGCCAGCATGAGTGAAACAGCCAACGCCCATTGTATATGTCTATTGTTATATTGTTATAACACACACATCACATATCTCAGTATGTAGGATAGAGTCTGAGACAGAGGGGATACTCTCATCTGTAGGATTACCGGTATGAGCGGATGATGGTCTCTCCTGTGTAGGATATGGAGGTGATGGTCTCTCCTGTGTAGGATATGGAGGTGATGGTTTATCCTGTGTAGGATATGGAGGTGATGGTCTCTCCTCTGTATGATATGGAGGTGATGGTCTCTCCCTGTGTAGGATATGGAGGTGATGGTCTCTCCTGTGTAGGATATGGAGGTGATGGTCTCTCTTGTGTAGGATATGGAGGTGATGGTCTCTCCTGTGTAGGATATGGAGGTGATGGTCTCTCCTGTGTAGGATATGGAGGTGATGGTCTCTCCTCTGTATGATATGGAGGTGATGGTCTCTGCTGTGTAGGATATGGAGGTGATGGTCTCTCCTCTGTATGATATGGAGGTGATGGTCTCTGCTGTGTAGGATATGGAGGTGATGGTTTCTCCTGTGTAGGATATGGAGGTGATGGTTTCTCCTGTGTAGGATATAGAGGTGATGGTCTCTCTGTGTAGGATAGAGATAGTGTGTCTGCTCTTACCCTGAGTGATCTATCCACACTGCCCCACCATGTGTGACTTAGGTTGTACAAGCATCCAATAATATCCTTGTCAGAAAGCACCCTTGGCAGTATCTGTGGTAAACCTCTGTTTTCGCAGCCCAGCCAACTCCAGCCTTGCTTTGCCCATTCCTGCCCCGCCTAGCTCAAGCCAGCCTATTCCTGCCCAATTTAGATAAAATTTGCCCAGCCCACCTCAATCTAACCCAAACCATTTTAGACCAAATGTACCCAGCCAAGCCTAGACTCGTGTAGCCCAGTTCAGGCCTTCTTATGTGATGGGTGTGGGGAATGTTTGGGTTTGGGGCTTAGGCTTAACGTTGGGTTTAGAGTTAAGGTTGGGGTTGGGTTTTAGGGTTAGTGGTGACAGAGGTGGAATAGAAGGAGACATCAACCCAGGCACCCAAGTGAGACGACACAACCACTAACTACCACAGCATTGTCTTTGTTCTCACAGCCAGAATTCAGGTGCTGATTTAAATGTGTGTATAAGTGTGTTTGTGTGACTCCATTCTCTGGGTAGTGGTCAACAGTGTTAGGACGTCTCATGTTGACAGTTGTGTTCTCAGAGCTGTGCTGTTCTCTCAACAACAGATCCTCTTCAGTGTTCCAGGCTGCTGTCACAGCAGGCCTAACCACACACACACATACCAGCTAGCTAGACACACTCACATCTCAGCTATCTACACACACACACATTACTGCTAGCTAGACACAGACAGATCCGAACTAGCTAGACATGCGCACACACACACACCCCAGCTAGCTGGACACACTAGACTATATGGGTTAGGACCCCTGTAGGGACTAGGTCTCTCTCTGTCCTCAATAGGAAGATATTTCTATTTCTGTCTCCAGTTGGTCACTCTCTGTCTGTCCTCAGTATGAGCAGGTCTCTCTGTGTGTCTCTAAGCATCTTAGCTCTCCTGGCTCTTGTCCAGCTTTCCCAGGAAGTCTCTGTCTGGTGCCAAGTCACATGACCTATGGTGGCGTAATGGATCTTATTGTTGCCTAAGAATTCTCTCCTGAACCAACCCCCACTGCCGTACCCTTCACTTTCCTGTCTTCTTCCTCCCCTTTTCGCCTTCTCTTTCCCCCTAGGGAGTGGTAAAGGTCACATGGCGTTTTTCACCATACACAGCACTCACACAGCTCTGCTGTCTAGGGATTAGTGTTTAGCTCAGAACAGCTACCTCTATGAATGTATACTTAGAAATGAACTTTGCCTCTGCCATGTAGCACAGTACTTATGTACACAAGACAGAGAGAAGTATTTGCAATGAGTGTGTATGTATGTGTATTGGCTTAAGTTTGTTGGGTTATCCCTTTACGTAAATACTTTACAACCCCGCTACTGTTGGTAGTATGACCCAGCTATCATGTCTCCATTGGGTTACCTCAAACCACATGCTTGATAATATCGGCTGACAAGCCTGTTCATCATCCATCCTTAGGTGCGAGTGGGCAGGGCTGACATCATCTGTCCAATCACAGAATGCAGTGGTTTCCTGGAGGAGAGTGTAGTGGTGTCTCATCTGGCCAATGAGGAGGTAGCAAAGTACCGCTACTTCCTGGAGTTGGGCCGATTAGATGCCAGCACGAAGCCTTGCCCCCAGTGCAGCCTCTTCACCTCCCTGAAGACCCGCTCCCTTCAGACACCCAGCAGAGCAGAGCACAAGTACAAGGTGAGGTATGGGAGGTGAACCCCACAGTGTGACAATGATCTCAGCGTTAGTGTGATGTGATTATTTATCTCAAAGTTAGGGTTTAATGTGAGTGCCATGTCTCCTTTACTGGAGGGACTAATAAAACAAATCTCTCCTCTGCTCTCTTCCCTCCTCTTCGCGTCTTCCTCCTCTTCCCTACCACCCTGTCCTCTCATTTCATCTTCATATCCTTACTTTCCTCCCCTCTCCTCTCTGCTGGCATCTCTCTTTTGTCTCCTCCTTTTTCTCCTATCCCATGACAGGTCCAGTGCAGCCAGTGTCATTTTGTGTGGTGTTTTAAGTGCCACGCCCCCTGGCACCAGGGTCTGAAGTGTCGTGACTACCGGAGGGGGGACAAGCTGCTGCGGACCTGGGCCAGTGTTGTCGAGCACGGCCAGAGGAATGCCCAGAAGTGCCCCCGCTGCAAGGTGGGTACTGGGGCTGGGAATGGAGCCTTGGGGCCTTGGCCTCAGTTGGCCCCCTGGCCGAGCCTAATGATGGTACTGGTAGAGATGGTAATCTAACTCTAACATGTTGTCACTGGCAAACAAATGCTGCTTCAGCAAAGTGAGGTCAGGTCCTTTTTAGATGTTCTGCAGCACTGAAGAGTCTTCTGTGTCAGCCGCACAGGAAGGAGAAGCTGCTTATCTGGCAGGATGTCTGTTAGAGTTGTTGTTCCTGCTACCTCAGCTTCAAACAAAAGCTGCTGGGACTGAGTTGGTGTTGGGGAAAGTCATGAAACTACCCTGGGCAGAAAGTCAACCTTGATGTCATTAAAACCAGTCTAGCTAAACATAACGAAATCTAGCAGCTAACATGGCTTAGCTTAGCATAGCTATACCTACCTTACAGCACTGTTTGATCCGACATCATTCTGACATACTGAGCTGTCAACCAGTGATTTTTACAGATTGTTATCTGGACTGGTGTTAACTAGACAGGTTGTTAGACTGGTTGTTGTTTAGTCCGATTGTTAGCTAGCCATATGGTTGTCTCGTCAGATTGTTAGTTGACAGTTTGTCAGACCATCCCTCTCTGGTCAGCATCAACATGAGGACAGGACAGGACAGGAGACAGCACGACTGTATGTTCCACACTGTTAATCAGTTCAGAGGCATGGGCCAAATTGAGCAAATCACACAAATGTTCGCAAGTAGGTTCCAAGAAAACCAACAGGGTATGTTAGATGTAAACAACGTCCTACAGTACTGGATAATGTAATATAACAAGAGATTAAGTTTAACAAGTCGAATGATAACACATGAGATGTGTGACCATGACAAAGTGTGATAATGTGTGATACTGACAAAAACCTTAACGCTCCTCTAGATCCACATACAACGCACAGAGGGCTGCGATCACATGACCTGCACGCAGTGCAACACCAACTTCTGCTACCGCTGTGGGGAGAAATACCGCCACCTGCGCTTCTTCGGAGACCACACCTCCAACCTCAGCGTGTTTGGCTGCAAGTACCGCTACCTGCCTGAGAAGCCCCACCTCCGGCGCCTGGTTAGAGGTTCTGTGTGTGGTAGGCTGGCCGGTTGTACTCTCTCTCTATCTCTCTCTCTCTCTGTGTGTGTGACTATGTGGGTGTGCCTGAGAGATTTGCATGTCATCGGGATACTGGAGTCAACAATGGCAGCAAAGAAAGAGCTGGTAATAGTTTTTTCACTGCTGAACTGAGACGTGTGCTTGTGTGTCTACGTGTGTGAATGTGTGTGCATCTGTATGTGTGTTCTTTAAGTGGAGCTCTGTCTCCCCTGGAACATGACATGCAGTAGCTGAATCCCCTGTTTCTCTTGAGCACTGATGGTACAGATGGTAGCTTGTTAGCCTGAGCTAGTTAACAACCGCAGGGGACCTGGGAAGCCGTATGACACACAAGGAGCTAATGTAGCCCTCTGAGATTCTAAACTACATTACCCAGAGGCCCCAGGGGGGCTGCATCTCACTTACTGTTCCTGCAGCCCACTCCAGTAGCAGGTCACCGTAGAGATGGGCCTAGGGACTGTGCTACTAAAACAAATTCCCACATGAAAGGCTCCTTCGATCCCTCTTGCATGTATATACAAAATTAACACAAGTGTGATAACAGTAACCTGCTAAACAATAGCTCACTTCAACTGTTTGAATCTGGAGAAGAATAAAGAGCTGTTGAAAGATAATTTGCTATCCAAATATCACACTTTCCAAATGTTTTTCAAAAACCACACTATTACTACTCCAGAAATGGACAGGTTACTGCCAGCCCTCTAGATCTTTAACACGATCCTTGAAGTCTCCCTCTCTCTCCTTTCCCCATCCCTATTTCCCTCCCTCTCCTGCTCTCTCCAGTCAGCAAAGTGGTGGTAGCACCGGTGGTCATTGTGCTGATGGTGGTGATTGGAGCTCTGTCTATGGTTATAGGTAAGAATGATTTATCTTTCTCTCACTCACTCACACACACATACAGACATATGCATGCACACACAAACACCTTTTGTTGGTGTAAACCAAAACGAACAGGCTGCTTATCAGTTTTAGATAACATCAACACACACATTCACAGCTTATCTGTGTTGGACTGCAACAGGAAGACTGCAGATAACAATGTACTAAAACAACAGACATGACAGGTCTTGAGGTCTACCGCACCCCTAGGATGTTCTTTAACCAGTCTGCCCTCTCCAGGACTGGTGGCCTTCCCCATCTACTACATCTGTAAGAGGAGGAGGAAACGGACCCATGGCACTGGCCGCTGGATCTGATGAGGCCCCTCCCACATCCCCCCTCCAAGGCCTTGCCCTGCTCAACCTTAACATTATATTATTTATTCAGCCTTTTCAGGGATTGTGTTTTGTGTACATGAATAGCCACATGACACAGTTGAATTACTGATAGTTTGTGAGAATTTTATGACATGTGCACTGTGAGTGGTGCTTGTGTTTGAGTGAGGTGTAGGCCTGGTTACACACGCGCACACACACACATACACTCTAGTGTCTCTCTAAGCCTCATCTTGCTGTGCCAACAGCAGTTTTGTGCCCACACAGTGGTATGTGCATCATCAACAGAATGTGTTTGTTGTGAAACAATGATCAGAGCTTCAGTGAGGGTGTGTTCTCTCATCTCTTGTCTGTTTGGGACATGGCTCGCTTGGTTTTGTTCTGTGTTGCCAAGAGATATCCCTGGTCCACAGCCCTAGACATATGTAGAAGGAGGTGGGTCCCAACTTATTTGGATTAATAAATTTCTCTGCCATGAAAAACGATTTGCCAAAAACATATAGGTTGCTCTGTATATCAGTCAACTGTACCTCTGATGTATCTCATCAGTACAATACAAAACACAATCTTAAATGATTAGAATATGTTTTGGGTAATGAGGGAGCTGTCAGCTGATTCAGAATATCTCCCAGAGTTCTAGAAGAGCTAAGTTACCTCTGGAGAGTTCTAGAACGCACCAGGACTTCCCCCAGAGTTCTAGAACCACCACATCCTTTTTCGTCTACAGACCACAGATTACTAATTAACTACTGCATGGAACAATCACTTCAGTCTATCATTAAGACAAGGTTGATTAATTGCAATCTGCCCTGAATTTGTGTTATCCTGCAACAGGAAAACACAAGTGATGATGATGAAAATGTACTTCTCTATGGTTACCATCAGGTCTTTCTTATCACATCATAGTGCATCACGACTACAAGTTCAACTTTTGTATGTGTTACTCAGGGTGTTTTCCTTCTGCCCTCTTTCAACTGAGTCTCTCCCTGCCGGTCTCTCTTTCTGCCTGTCTGTTGTTTCCTGAGTTGTCTGTCTGTATGCCTGTCTGTCTGTTCCTGTAACCACCACTGGTGTTACCACAGCAACACTCTGCTGCCCACAGAACTCTCACCAAGGGAGAGTAGGTCTGCTGACATGCTCTCAGGTCTCACCCTTAGAAGACTCACGTGCAGATGCCATTTGGATTTGACATGTTTAGATCCTCCGATTTTGTTCCCGGCGATTGATCCTGATGCAGCATCCAGTGGGAGGTTGAGGGTGTGGGGTGAGGGTAGATGGCCTCCCCCTTCTGTGTGCAGTCGCCCTGGGGAGCTCTCGCTGGCTGAAGACCCCAGGGGTGCCATACAAGAATTACACTGTTATTGTAAAACAAGTAACACGTCACTGCAATATTGTTACACTGTCGGTCACATGGCACTGCAATGTTGTTACACTGTTTTTAACATGTTGTTACTGTGATGTTCATATCATGTTGTTACAAGCTATTTGTGAACATGTTTTTAGCATGTTTGAGCCATATGTCTTACATGTTATAGCTTTAACATGTTCCATTCATTTGGTGCCTTTATAGAAGTCTTATACAGATTTAGAACTTCACAGACCAGATATTCAGATTATACCTGGTCCCAGATTACAACACTTTGAATGATTCTCAGATGAGGCCTAATCTGTCTGTGGAAAACTGGCCCTCTTATTATAATCTAGAAGTAAACCTAATCTCCGATGTTACTTTGACTTTCACTCCAGGGGACCTTGCCTCTGATCCTGTACTCAAGTAGTTTGCACAATAGCAGGTAGATAGTCAGTTTCTCTTCTGATCCTAGATGTAGGCTGAACACAGTAGCTGGACACCACCACATCACAGAGAGTAGAGTATTTAATGTCTAGGTTTGCACAGGTCTCTGCTCCTGGTGGCTGGGGTTCAAAGATGCACTGCTATCTTTACATATGACTCCTGTATTTTACCAGAGGGAGACATTAAAAATAGCTTTTGAAATGCCTGTTCTGACTGAGCTGTGTGTTGTTGATCATACTGTGTGTGTCACGCTATGCTCTTCGTCCTACAAACAGTCACACAGGCACCGCATTCCGCCGTCAGAGGGCAGAAGTGAACCAGAGAACGTTCATCACGACTTTCTCGGAAGGCGGCGTTAATAATGAAACAATTTATCAGACAACGGCCACCGAATACAAATATGTAGGCTTCTATCTATAATCACTGTCAATATAGCTGGATAAGCACGTTTTTTTTAAGACAGTTTCAACAGTTTATTATTTCAGGTCTCATATTGAATCAGGAAGAGTGCCGTCAACAATTCTACTTAATGGTTGCCATTGGTTTGGAAAGTTTTAATGTTATGTTTATGTCATGTTGGCATTGCGTTCTGACGTATTTAATTGACGGGAATAACCTGGCCAGTCCTGTTAGGTCAGAGCGACGCTCCGCCCTTGCAGGCGGTACAGTCGTTGACGGCCGATAATCGTAAACACTGTTCTTACAACCGCGCAAACTACGGCACCTTCTGAAGCATAGAATAATTCATATTTACTTCAAGTAGTTCACCGGAGGGCTATGGAAACCAGACAACAAGGTGAGTTTAAACGATTACTTAAAAATATGTCAACTATTAGCTATTGTTAAATGGTCTATATTATGTTTATTATGTTATTTAAAAAGGAAAGATATACTAGTGTGCAAAACGGATAGTAAGATACTATGCGTTGGTCTTATTACACACTCGATGTCGTACTATACTACATTAGTTATTGATAGAATGATAGACTTCCTCATTGTGATCATTCTCATCATCATCAACATCATCGCACTATAGCCAGTTGAGACTAGAATTAATTTATCATGACGCATCTACTTAACTAGACCATGTGGTTATCTTTCTCCGCTGCAGAAACAGAACATCTTTAAATCAGCTTCATGTGGCTCTAATGCAATGTATTGACAGTCGAACGGGTTTGTTCACATTCATTTCAGAGACATATGACCGGCCCGAGGCCTCAGATTTTCTCCCCTCGTCTTCAGAACACACTAATAGAAATCTTGTGACCGGAGGTATTCTGCCGACAGGGCAGAGCAAAGCGGACCCAACTTTGTAGTATTTCCCCTCAGTATGAAACGGCCTTTTATTATCTTTGCCCTATCTTCAAAATCAGATCGAAATGGGTTTGTTTTTCAACCCCAAAAATGCAATCTTTACCTACAGCCCCAGATCCCCATCTATGAATGCTGCTTATCATGGTGACTAAGGATGGGCCATGGAGTCTGTCATGTCTGCATGCATGCGTGCATGTGTAACTTAGTGCTCTTGTCTCCCACCCCGCTGCCATGCCTGTCGTCCTCCCAGATCTGTACTCCAGTGTTCTGGGGGAGGCGGTGGTCGGGGACTGGGGCGAGGGCCCTGCTGGGGAGGACTGGGGTAAGATGTCCCTGTCTGAGGACTGGGTCATGCCCAGTCAATATGACATGCATCTGGAAGCTGCAGGTGATCCACTTCATAGTAGACGAGCTGAGACCCCTAGATCTAGTACACGTCCATACTAGCAGCAATCCCTAGACCTAGAACACGTCAATAGTAGTAGAGTAACTGAGACTAGGAGGTTAGCTCAGTCCCAAGAGTTGGTGGTTAGTTTGGTCTAACAACGTTTCCTCAGTCCCAACAGTCGGAAGTTAGCTAAATGTATACCAGAAGGCAGTTATCTACTGTTGTCTCATAGATGACTAACATGTGATCATGAAGAACTAGATCCGTATCACTATGGCTCCTGACGATGGTGTGCTGACATGCATGGACATGGTAGAGAGAGAGAGAGAGAACCTTGGCCCTGTTGGTGCTGTGATTGTAGGCTGTTCAAAGAATAATGGATAAGCAGTAGGATAAGTCACATGGTCAAGCTCATCACCAGCCCAAAGCAGCAGACACATGAACACGGCCATCTACCATCATTGTTATGTTCAGAACCACCTCATCCATCATATAGGCCCTGTAGAAAATATAATGAAATGTTATCAACCGCATCAAGTTAACCTGATCTCCTTCCTGCTTCCAAATGAAGAGAGGGGACACCTGAGAACAGGTAATGTAGTCTTCTGCTGTTACCTACTGCTTCTGAAGGAAATCCTACTGAAACACATCACCATGCAGGGTTACCATGGTTACCACCTCCCCCCTGATCTCCCCTGGCCACTTTCCTTGTATCTCCATTTTGTGTCTACCATCCAAACCCCACCCCATCCCACTACCCCAATCTTTCTCCTGGTCTCTCAAGGCCTGTCTTCTTCCCCCCTAACCTCATTCTGTCTGGATGAGGAGGAGGGACGCCTTGCCTCTTCTGTAAGAGACATCAAAATCTTCCCCACATTGTGCCCTGGTTGGCCTGCTGCCGAAAGTTAAATCTAGTTAGATAATCCCAGAGGGCAATCCTACTGCTGCCAGAGATTATGTAACGGCAGCGACGGCGAGGGGTCTGGAGGCCAAACACCACAGCCAATGACCACTTCCTGTTGTCTCCAAATGATGCGTTTAAGCACAGAGTTAATAATCCACATGTCTTTAGACAGAGATCCCTCACTGCAAGGGGAATAAATCACCAGCAATCCCTGCCTGCTATTGACTACATGACCAGAGATCACTAGAGATCCTTCACCTCTCTGTCTGTACTATTGGACCAGATCACAAAGATCCCTCACCTCCTAAAGGTGACGGGACATACTTATGTGGGCTATAGCGACAGATGCCAAATTTCGGGGTTTCCAGCATCAGGGCAAAAAAACGAAATCATTCACTGGGATGACTAACCCTTCTACTGATCCCCATGGACTCCCAGTGTCATCCTTTGTTAGGACGAGCCCGAGAGAGTGAACACACTCTCCAGATATCATGTAATGAGGAATATTACGCAGGCAGGCTGGCTGACAGGCAGACAGGCACGCACACAGGCACAAACACACACACACACAGGGCTTTGTGTCTGTCGTCTGTTGTAGGTAATGAAATTACAGTTCAGTTCCAGAAACTGTTAAGAGGAACAGTGGACAATAGCAAATCAAGTTAAGAGCAGGAACATTACAAATAGAGGATGTAGAAGCTGTGTGGTCTAAGGTTAGACCATGTGTTGTGCTGGTTGACAGATCAAAGTTCAGACCTCCCCAGCAGTTATCAGGGGAACAGACCTGGTCTGGTGACTCCAGAGGAGATGATGCCAGCTGGCTGGCAGGCTGGCTCATCTCACTGATGTTAAACCTCAGATTGTGTGTGTGTTGTGTGTGTGTCGCAGGTCTGCTCGATGCAGAGCCTCTCAGGGAATCGGAGGAGGACAACATGGTGTCAGACGTGGACCTGAACAACACTGTGACCGAAGAGGAGAGGGAGGAGATCCAGCAGGAGCTGGCCAAGGTATGACAAGAGGAGGGAGAGGGAGGGAGGGAGGCAGGAGTGGTTTGGGTCATTTGCATACTCTGGACAGAGCAGGTGAACAGTCATGTAAATATGGAAGTAGTTTGACAGATAGTTTGGAATTCATAACTCAGTATACTAAAGGATAACTGTCTCCTCTGGCTTCGAGTTTAGGGTTGTTTAAACAGCAGCTACACGATACAATGTACAGTAGAATACAGCGTATATCCATGCCTCATCTCATCTTCCCTCTCATCTCCTCTCCCCTCCTCTCCAGCTAGAGGAGGAGATCTCTACTCTGAGGCAGGTCCTGTCCTCCAAGGAGAAGCAGCATGCAGAGCTGAAGCAGAAGCTGGGCATCACCCCCCTCAGCGAGCTGCGCAACAACTTCAGCCGCAGCTGGTACGACATGCAGACCTCCACTGCGTAAGTACATGGGCCCGTGAGCGCACGTGTGTGTGGCCGCGCACGTGTGTGCGTGTGTGTGTGTGTGCAATGAGGATAGGTTGTTGTTATTGATGCCATTCATAGAATGTCACAGGGTGAGTCCATCGTTCTGGCATTTAAGCTGTATGAGTAGGAAGGGGGGGGGGACAAATGAGAGATAGATAGAGAGAGGGAGAGACTGGAGAGGAGGGTCAGGACTCAGCCCTGAAGGTACACACGTCCTTTCAGTAAAGATTTATTTCATGACCATCACCGAGGGAGGTACACAGATACTGGGGTCAGTCATGCAGACAGCAGCATAAGATTCTGCTGCTCGTTAGGAGCGTGACATCAGAGAGCATGCTGGGACATCCACCTCAGTCAAGAAATCAGCTGAGCTTCCTGCCTTCCTATTTAGTTCAGTCTACCTTCCAGCCTGTGAGTCTACCTTCCAGTCTGTGAGTCTACCTTCCTGTCTGCTGTCTGTCTGTCTGTCTGTCGCCCTGTCTGCTTGTCTGTCTGCCTGATTCAATTATTTAAAGAGTTTGCAGAAACCAAAGGCAGTATGTTGTTGTTAGAGCAGCTGTATCAGTTACTCTGTCCTGGCTCTGACTGACACCTTATACCACTACTGGGAGAGAAATGCAGACACTTACACTGTGTGTTCCTGTGTGTGTGTGTGTGTGTGTGTGTGTGTGTGTGTGTGTGTATGTGTGTGTGTGTGTCCAGGTACAAGAAGACGTCAGAGACCTTCAGCACAGCAGGCCAGAAAACCTCTGCAGCGTTTACCAATCTGGGGTCTACCATCAGCAGGAAGTTTGGAGACATGAGGTATAATGTCACTTCCTGTTACCACAACACACCAGCAAGCTTGATACAATTATCAATCAGTTTTTGAATCTATTGATCTTTGTTGTGGAGTCAATGTCTGCCATGCCACATGCACTACCCATAGATTCAGTGGTAATGCAGTCCAATTTTACCCCCCTTCCTTGCCCTAAAGGTCTGCCCAACACCTCCAAATGTATGTCTCTTGACCTGCCACCACCCCTTTGACCAGATACTTGAGATGACTATAGACATACAGCTTGGAGTGGTGGTGGTGGAGGGAGGGGGGTGTTGTATAAGTCTGGTAGTAAGCAGCTTATAGCTCTCAGGCTGACATGCTGTGAGCTGGAGTATATATTGCCCCAATCTCTGGTCTGGGATCAGCTATATGGTGGTCCTCCAAGGACATACAGAGCCACACACAAAACAAACTTTTATTCATGAAGGTTTACCAAGTACATGTTATTCACCATACAGCTATTAATTGACTAATGTTGTGCGTGATATAAGTCCCAACTGCATGTTGTCTTAATGCTGCTACTAAGTGTAAACAGAAAAGGCAACAAGACACTCTTTATGTCTTCCAGCATATATGGTTTAGAATTACTGTATCCCCGGAGGTATGTTCCTTTAGTGTGTGTGTGTGTGTGTGTGTGTGTGTGTGTGTGTGTGCTTTAGTGTTTTGGTAATTTGCATGCATGTCTGTGTGCATCCCCGAGTGTGTTTCCCATGACTAAAGACTGAGCTTCTGTGTGATTCTGAACTCCTGATGCTAACTAGTAAATTATCTACTAACTAGGAAATAATCTAATAACTAGTCAATTAACTGATTAAATATATAATTTTGATCATGAATCATGTCGCAAATATATCTTCAGAATGATGTCTGCATCATTCTGAAGGTGTAAAGAGTATTACCAGTAACCAATTATTCTGTTAATTGTTTTTTGATGATTGATTGTGTTTGGTGTGTGTGTGGTTTTGACGATGCTGCTGTGCATTTGGCAGTTCACTGGTACAGAGAAAAAGTTATGAAACAAACCAAATGTTTGTCTGTTTTTCCTGTTATGCTTCAAAAGATCAAATTCAATAGGGTAAGATGTGGTGTGTTGTTAGTGTTGACATGGTGCTAAGTAAGATATAGTGTTCATGTGTGCATGTGTTTGGGATAAAGACAGCTACCATCTCAGGAACTGGACTGGAACTGAATGACCTTTTCCCAACACACATGAATTACACACACAAAAACATGCACACACACACTACACAAACAGCAAACAGTTAGCAAATAAATTACATCAGTTTCAGGGAGCACCTGATCTCTAAGTAAATAAGACCACTGATGGAACGCTGATGAGCTTCATTTAGAATTTTAGTTCCAGTGCAGGGTCCCAGTTTATGTCTGCATGCATGCCTGCCTGTCTGCATGTCTGTCTGTCTGCCTGTCTGTCTACTCTACATGCATAGTTCAGTCAAGCTACCATAAAAACAGTTTCTTGCTACATGATTGCTCTACATAAACTGAGATGAAGTGTGTTTGCTTGCAGTGTTAGCCTGCAGTCTGAACTATCTGTATTTACTTGTATTCGCTGTGTATGTGCACATGCGCGTGTGTTCGTGAGTATGTGTATGTGTGTGTTTGTGTGCGTTTACGGTATGTATCGCCTTATTAATCATTAACCCCTCTCTCTTGACCTTGCTCTCTGGGGACAGCTACTCTATCAGGCATTCTATGAGCATGCCTACCATGAGGTAAATGTGTGTGTGGTTCAGCATAGCTGTGTGTGTGTGTGTGTGTGTGTGTGTGTGTGTGCTCAGTTGTGAGGTATCTATGCTCGGTAACTTATAACGTCCAGACACACTGAAATCTAGAACAGCTTTAAAACTTTCCTGATTTGACCTGAGCAGGTGATTTCCATGGTTTACTATTATGAGAGTGTCTTCAGTCTAATTAGAGCACTGTTATATCAAGTCCATCCGAAATTGACCATCACCAGCAGGCTAACATTCATCTGCTCGACCAACAGAAACTCCCCCAGCTTCAAGTCCTTTGAGGAGAAAGTGGAGAGCACCGTCTCCAACATAAAGGTATTAAGAAGCAGCTCCTTTCTCTATCTAACCACTGCTGTTCATCCTCCTTTGGAACATCAGCAGGGGGGCTCAACATGGGAGGCCTGGGTGTATCAGATTCAATGTTTCACCTAGATGTAGTTTGTGTCAGACTAAGAGCCTGGCTTAGCCTGATGGCTATTTATACACACCTATTAAATGACGTTAAACAGCAGCCTACTGAGAACAATACCGCTAGGCAGAGAGAGAGAGAGAGAGAGAGAGAGAGAGAGAGAGAGAGAGAGAGAGAGAGAGAGTCATATAGTGAGAGAGGAATGGTAAAGAGGGAGGACAGTAAGAGAGATGGCCATACAATGTAGCCAATCCAGCCTATTTTAACGTGTTCTTGTGTGTACGTGGTGGATGTGTCCCCCCCTCCCCTCCCTGGGTGTGTTCGGCTCTGGAGCAGCCCAAAGCGGGCGGGACCGGGGGGAGCTTCGAGGAGGTGCTGTCCTCAGCAGCCCACGCCAGCACCCAGGACACGCCCTCCAACCACCTGATTGACAGCCCAGAAGAGACCCGCTAGACCAAGCACTTGCAAGACCAAACACCAGACAACCCCGAGCAGGCAAGGGATGGAGCCCGGGGGGGGTTGGGACTATTTGAAATATTTCCAGTTACTGTCCATGACTACTGTCACTGCCCTTTAACACTGACTACTGTTACTGTCCTCCAACACTGACTACTACTTGTTACACTACAGTACACTACAGTATACCACATATATTGTATGTTACCTGTTATGGTATATTGTATGCCATTATATTATGTCATATACTGTACCATAGAGTCTGCCTGGAGTGTGGTGGGCCTCGTCTGTCTTTGTGGGCGGAGCTCACTGGGTACACCCTGCCAGACCAGATCAATCAAGAGCAGAAAAGTGATGCTGATTTTAGATGGTGAAAGTGCCAGAGCTGGTTCCCTCTTTACTCTTAGCTAGGATCAACATACATTCTGTAGCTCAGATACAACTTGGTCACACTGTAACACTATCAGACTCCAAAAACACATGAGATACAGTTGATTTAGGTCACAGAAGAGTGAGGCCAGTAGAATCATTAAAGTGCTGACTTGGTGGTAAATCAAACAGACCTGTATTAAAACAATATTCAGATAGGGAGGAGCTGACTGTAGAACACAGAGTCACAGCAACGTAACCACGGAGACCTCAGGCTTTCCCCTGATCCCTGCCCTATTCAGATCCAGCTGTCTGCTGCCTCCCTCTGGCCATCAGGTGACACTGTACTGGCTGCTCTGAAAAAAACATTTAAGCCCACTTTCCCAGACATGGATGAAGCTTGGTCCTAGCCTCAAACCTTTTCAATGCACAGATCTTCATTGACTTACTGTAGGACGAGGCATAATCCCTGTCTGGGAAACTGGGCCATACACACTCAGAGCTGTTTTCTATTCTCCTGTCCCTGTATTTCAAACAGTCTGTCAGTCTACCCTGCTATGGCATACATCTAACTAGCCTACATGTTTAGCAGTGCAGATATACTTGTACTTGATGATTTTTATAACAGTCAAACTGTTTTATTACCTTTAGTAGAGCTACTGACTTTTATTTGTACGTGTTTTTAAGAAATGCCCAATAAGAGGCCAGTCTCATCATCGCTGGGTCATAGGGGATCACGCAGGGGTCAAAGGTTAGGTACTAATACTTGAACTGTCACCTGCTAAAAGTGTACTCTGCACTGTGGGGTAGTGGCTTGAAATATAATGTCCTTTATTAACACTATCATATTAACATGTCATGCAATTCCTGCCAATTAAATCTTACATTGGGAGTATTCCTAATGATTATTAACAAGAACAAGTGGTCATTTCAGTGTGAATGTGACAGGTCATTGGTCGTATTCAAGGTCACCTGTGCTGTCATACCTGTATGGTCTCTTTACATAACTGGTCTGTTGAAGTTTGCATAGTTTATAAAAGCAGACAAGACTGACATGATCCCACAGGGTTTTATCAAACAGACAGTTGCACTATTTTGCAAGTTACATCAAACCAAAATGTTTTCGTTTTTAAGAACTATTTGTAATAACAATTTATGTAAAAAGTACCCCACTAAAGTTATGACATTGTGAACTGTTTTTTTTCTGCAACTCTTAACATTAATAAAATGTTTGTTCAAACCAACCTTTTATCTGCTGTTGATTCGATTTGTTGTCACCAACTGAGACAGTAGGTAACAAACATGCAGTAACAAGTTACTAATACAGGTCCAACAACTGGTGTACAGAAATAACTATGTTGGAGGTAGATGTGTGTATGTTTGTAAGCGGTCAGGAGAGGTTTGCACTGTCAAACTTCAATGTCAGAATGTGTCTCTGGAGGGTTATGTGTCACTTTCATGACCGCAACAAACTACACCCCAGTTGAGGAGAGCGTGTCTGAAATTGTCCCTTTGGAATAGACCAGGAAGTAGATGGTGGTTTACAGTGACTCACTCTCCCCATCTGACCAATCAGGGCCTTGTTTATGCTGCCTTCAATAATACAAAGTTCTGAGAACACATGACAGGCCAGACAGGCAGCATCGGCACGCAGGTGTGACATGTAAGCTGTGTAGCGTATAGTAGAATGCTGAGATCAAGAGGAGGAGGGTGGGGGAGGTCCAGAATGCTCTACACCCTGGGCGCCGGCGGCCAGATGTCCTGCCCTCTCCTGGTTCAGACTGTGGAGCAGCTGGAGTACATCAGGGTGGTGGAACCGACCTGGGGGAGGCACACTGTCAGGAACAGGAGGTGTAGCTTTCTCTGAATGTGTGTGTGTGTGTGTTTGTGTGTGTGTGTGTGTGTGTGGGGGGCAGAAAGCAGCCAGTGTGTGGCCAGGATATCCCTTCTGCTGCATGTGTGTGTGTAGCCTACCTTCTGTAGAGTCAAAGAACTCCTGCAGCCTGCCAGGTGTTTTCTCCAGAAGCTCATATTCATGGGCCTGTAGGATCATCTCTAGCAGGTCAAACTCTTTTACCAGCTTGGCCTCACTCGTGCACTGGCTCTCGTACTCCTGTACACACACAGCCTTAGTCAACGAACACACATCTGGGCGAGAAAGAGACCAGGGAGAGACCAGAGAGAAGGCTACTGACCTCCCAGAGATCGTAGATCTCCTTCTTTAGTCCCTCCGGTAGCAGCCCAGTCAGCTGGTGCATGGCCTCCTGGGAACACAGGTCAGAGTTAGGATGAAGTGGGGTCCATGTTAGGTGGGTAAGGGTTGGGTAGGTCAGGGTTCACAGAGGGCAGTTCAGGATGTTCTACTTGCCTCTTCTCTTCTGTGTTTCTCAGCTTTACTGACGTTGTCTACTGGGGTGATATCTCCCACAATGCACTCTGCCATGTCATGGACCAGGGCCAACTTCATACACCTGCATGGATGGAGAGCACAGCATGCACTGTGTAAGTTCTACCTACACTAAAGTTGTCCTTTCTTTAACTTTGAATGCTATCATTCAGGAGATTAGTGTGAGTTGGTCAGCCTAAACATGAACACAAAAGCCTACAGTATGCCCGCCTACCTCTCCTTATTCACGCTCGTGTCCGTGATGGTCAGGGCCATCATGGACATCCGGTACATGTGGTCCGACACGCTCTCCGGTTCCCTTACGTTTCGGTACACCCATCCGGTCCGTGGAACCCGCTGGAAAAAAGTACGGGGTAATTCATGACCATTGAACTAAGAACTGCATTCAACATCCCTGCCAAGATTGCTGCCAACAACGATCTATCGTGGAAAATGTCAACGTTTATGGGAGAACATGTCCCATTGTATGGTGCATGTTACAGTAGAAACGATGTAGCCTTCTACCTTTAGCTGTCCGATAAGTTTCATGAACTGCAGCATATTGTTCATGCTTGCGGCACTCAAGCAGGTAGCCATGTGCACAAGTGCTTCCGGGTTTACTATTGTCAAAAATAAAATCATCAACCTTCAAAATAAGAGTTCATGTTTTTTTTTAAACTTTTAAAACTATTATAAATAAATAAATAGACTATATACATTACTTTATAGAAACTATTTAAACATTCTAGCCTGGCTCTGAATTTCACATTTGCCCGGTTGTTTGTTTGGAATGTCGAAACGCTAAATGAAAGAGAAAGTAAAAGTTACATCTATTCAATCCTTATCATAAAGGTCTACGCTTCATACTTCGGATCCGGATTTCTTGGCATATTATTATCACTAACACTTCGTTAAAGGTAGGCCTGTGTATGCATGCTTTGATCAACGCATTGTCTATTCTATGGTGGATTCATTCAGGGTGTAACATTTTACTTGCCTTAGAGCACAAGTTTGAAAGGCCAAACAGATAGGCCCCTACATATGCATGTCATTTTCGGTGGAATTAATTAAAAGCTAGTCTTAAAGTTAAAGTAACATACATGTCAGTCATTCGATTTAACGTCCGTGAATGCGTCTTGTAGCCCATTTGATTTGAATAAACAAATTGAATACAAAAATAGTAGAAAAGCAAAGTATGGCGTCATCTGGTGGCTATTGCAGGCAAGTGTGGACACGAAAAAATATTTGAGTGGATGAAGAAAACATTTAGTCATTTTTTACATTTAGTCAAAACATATTGGTTATTCACACTTTAGTTAGGATTTCTAACATAATTGCTTATAGTTGGCATAATTGCTGTCATGTATCTTTCCAGTGTGCAGAAATGAACAAGTTCTATACTCTTGTGGCCGGGGATACGAGGGAGTGTCATGTGGAGATTAACGGAAATCTCACCTCAAGAGGCCTGATTGAAGTGATGTCACCAGCAGACTGTGATGTCATCATGGCTTACTGTCCAGTTGTGTCTCGACTAGGGACTGATCTTGAGGCAGCTATGGAAAAAATTCCAGGTAATAGTTCTGATATGTCTATAACATATCTGACATGGATTAAACGTATCTGAAGCCCATTGACATGTTTCTAAACCAACTACACAGGTACTTACTGTGTTACTGCTTTCCAAGACTCTTAGTCACTGTAGTTGAACAGTGTCCGACATGGGTCTGATCCACATAAAACACCTGCTTTGTACCCTGGACTGAACAGGTTGGCCATTTGAAGTGGGTGTGCAGTTTTGAAATAACAGTTTGTTCAATCTTTTTTTTTCCATCTCTCTGCATCACTCTCTCCCAGCTGATAAACCAGTCATCCTAGTGGTGCTGCATCACACCTTCAACCCAGACTACACTGTACCTGACAGCAGCAGACATGTGACCAGAAAAGAAGTCTTCCTCACTGTAAACTGTCTTTTCCATGACTCCAAAGAAGGACTCTTGAAGTGTTCACAAAACAACAAAGCTGTGATTCAGATTCTGAACAGCCTCCCAAGTTCTAAGGTTTCACATCCTTCTTACACTAGTTTGATAAACAGTGTGTTATGTGATTATGTGAACATTGTACTGCTACTCTTGTGTCCTCTCCCCCAGGAGGAGTGTGGTGCTCACAGATTTACCCTCTAACAACAACACAGGCTTCTGTCTCACTAACCCATGATAAAAGAACATGACTTTGATCATACCAGATAACATGCCTGTGTGGCTGACCTTGTCATTGTTTGCTTTACACATTTGTTTCATTTGATTGATGAAGATGTACAACTAGGATATTGCATTGTCTTATCAGAAAGACAAGGATGCATTTGGTCAAACTGTACATCATCAACAAAGCAGTGAGCAGATGTGACCAAGTAAACGTAATCTCACTCCTCAGTATTAATACAGCCACCAAACCTCTTTTATGGGTGTAGCTAAATGAAGGGATGTTTACAGACACTACATGTGATCTTTTTTTAAATCCTTGTAACTTTTTTTCTCAGGCACCTGCACTCAATCACGAAACGTGTGCCCTGGTCCTGTTTGTGTTCCTGGTCCTGGCTCTGGTCCTGTCCTTGGCTCTAATCATTGCCCTGATCGTGGTGACATCCCAACCGAAGACCCAGCTCACACCCCAGCTCTGTCTGTAGCCCTAGCCCTGGCTCTGGCCTCCAGCCTGGGCTTGGGCTTGGCTCTTCAACAGACCCGGAAAAGAAATGCTCTGTTATGAATTCATCCTTGGGTTGCATGATGTACAAGTTGGTGCAGCTTGTCCTGTTCTTCATCAGGTTCTCACCTTCTACTGCACTAGGCCTATGTCGCTTTAGAGAAGCGTCGCTTAAGTTAGGAATTCCTTCATTCAAAATATGAGGTGATTTTGCATAATTCAGACAGTGAAACGTTTAAATGTAATCTAGTTTAAGCCAATGTAGGCCTCTAGTTGTGTACATTACACTACTTGCAGGAATCATTATGTATTATTATTATGTAGACTGACTATAATAATGCTTGTAATTATTATATTGTATTGTATAAACCTGAACAATTATGGGCGATCTGGATTCTGATGATAATATCACAAATTATTCTCATATGTTTTTGATTTGTTCTGAATAAATATTTGGACTCAAGATAGCTGATGTTGTACCTTGTCCTGTTTTACATGAAGTAACCACTTCCCACTGATCTAGGAAATCACAATAGGACATCAGGATGAACAAGATCAAGTGAGGAGTTGGGAATTGCTGTGTGTGAGAGTTAATGACCAGATCAGCAGCAGATCAACAAAGTGCAGATGAGCTGTTTCGCCTCCAATCGTCCTCCCGCCACCATTATACCTCGTCTGCAGCTACTCAGACAGACTGATATGTAGGTAGGACAGTCAGACAGACTGATCTGTAGGGAGTCAGACAGAAAAGTGGGTAACAGGGGGGTCTCACTCTGTTTCTCTTTCCACTGTCCACTGTCCACTTCATCTTTCTCTCCCTCCCTCTCTCTCTCTTCATCTTCTTTTTTTCTTTCTTTTTCTCATTTTTCTTTCTGCTTAATCTCCGTCCAGTATCTCTTGAATTTTCTCTCCCTCTCTTTCCGTATAGGTTTATCTTTTTCTCCTTCAAAGGATTTATGACAACTAATGAAGAGGGTGTTCACACAATGCCAGGTTAGTACAGCATCTGAACAGTGTGTATGTGTGTGTGTAGGTGTGAATGCTTAAGTTTGAAAGTGTCTATGTAAATGTAAGATATGTCTTTGTCCGTGGTTGTTCCCATGGCCACCAGAGGGGGAGAGAGAGAGGAAGAGCGGAGAGAAGAGATAGCTGAAAGGATCCTGGTCTGAGGATTATGTGCATGTGTACGTTTGTGATGCCCCCTCTCTTGCTCCCTCTCTCGATGACAGCTCCGCTCTGGGACCGGGGGGTGGTAGGGATGTTTGACAGGGGTAGTTGGGAGAATGTGTGTGTGTTGGAGGGTCACGCCCCTGGCCTAAAAAGGCGAGGCAGTATGCAGCTGGTAAAGCACCTCTAATAATAACCCAGGCCTGGCCAGGAACTGTACAGACGACCAGGGCTACAGAACAGAGCTGACAGGGCTAAGGTTACCTTGACGTCCCACTACCACCCCTCCCACCTCCCCCCCCCCTTGCAGATTTCCTGACCCAGCTACACCCAGCACCACCACGGGAAACCTGCTAGCCTTAGCTTGATCTTTTATCTCCCTGCAACAATCGGACTCTGGATTGCGGATCTTGCCTCCTCTGTCTCGCCCCACTCTAACCCCCACCCCCCGAGGACCTGGTCAGTGATCGGGCCCTGGAGTCCTGAGAGGAAGGGCAGCAGGTGGTGTGTCTGTGGTGCTCTCCCATGCTTCCATGTAAGGGGGCTGGGTCCAGTTCCTATCTCAGCAGCATCCCCTAGACCACTAGTCTCCATCTGGACTTAAATCACGGGATCATCACGCGCTTGTGGTGTGCAGGAGCTCCATATTTATGCTCACGGCAACTTTGTTTCCACGTATCTGAAGGATTATCTACTTTGTGGATTTAACATTTTGTTTTTTGGGAGCACCATGACTCTGGCAGTCGAAGGTACAGAATCTACACACCACTAAAGTATGTCTTTATATTTTTCCTTATACTTTGGTAACTTACTTTCAGGATTTTGTTTGACTTAAATGTACAGCACGTTAGATTCTCAGGGACTGTGTTCTGCTTGGTGAAAGGAATGTCCTGACTGAAGGCTTCTAAAAATACTGGCTATCATGTAGCATATTGGCTATTAGCTGGGCAGCCTTGAGACCCATGCAAGTGACGTCAACAACGCTGCAGGTTTCTGAAGGGGACGATCTCCTAACTCACAAACACACACACAGACACACACACAGACAAACACACAGACACATACAAACACACAAAATCTGCTTTGTATTCTCACTGGGTTTCATCTCTGGTCCCCGGTTCTGCAACTTCAACACTCAAAGGCTTTTGAATATTGTCAATTAAAACTTCTTGTTATTATCAGACTTGACAAAGTGCCGGTGAAGATAAGGGTGTACCAAGGCAGACACTACTGTACCTAGTATGGGCCTGATGGAATGCTAATCTTAAAGAACAGGATAAGATCACGTGATCATCCGCATGTTCTTAACATGGTTCTGTTGTGGAATGAATTGTCATTGACAACCTGCTAGTTTATGAACTGTCCCCATAACAGGGCATGTAACCTCACAGCACAAGAGACTATTCCGACTGGTGTCTCTGAACAAGACTTAACTCTTAATTACCCAGCATGGATAAAGGGTTCACAGAGGTGATAGCTGGTTATAAGAACTGGTTATAATCTTTAAATACATTTAATGGAATTTTACTATTTGAAATTAGTTGTAGTTGTTTGGAAAAAGTAATATTTTACTCTGTCAGTAAAATAAAGTAGGGTATACCTAAACAAAACCCCAACTCCACTGATTGACAGTTGAATAAATAAATATGGCCAAAGATTAGCTTTAGGAATATCTGCAAGGAGGAGAACATACACATTGTGATGATTGAACTGTTTTATTATTGTTTATCTTGTGTGAGGGTGAGAGGAAGTGAGACAACAGAACCACCTGAGTCAGCAGGTCGATTTAGGTTTGCAATACTGCTGGTGGCCAACAGGGATGATGAGACACAACAGGTGGTCGAAAACCACATCAGGTCACACACACATACACAGACACATACAGAAAACACATACTCACACAGTTTCATAAACCTACAAGCTTTGAACACCCGGTCTCAAAAATACTCACTGACACAAAAGATTTCTCAAGCCCATACATACGCATATTCACATGTTTGTATGCATTTGACTAGTACTAATATGCACCCACTTGAACTTGTCCACTAGGACTCTGCAATCATGTCTGTCTTCTCTGACCCCCTCTCTCTTATGACATCCTGTCTGAGAGAACAAACCCAGGATCAAACCTTTGGCCATGAGGCGCAGAACTGGTCTCAACCCACTGAGCTAAAGCATATGCTAACAACGCTTCACAACCCTTAACACATTAAGCTAAAGCCCATAGGTCCTGCCTTAGCCCACAAGCCAGTCCTCTTACCCTGCCTTAACTTACTGAGCTAAAAACAGAACCATAGGGTGTTATTCCTTACCTGTCAACCTCTTAACTAACCATATCTCCATGACAAGTGACAACCAATATTTCCTGTAACTGTGTCTCTATGGCAACCAACCTGTCTTATATTGTGTCTCTATGGCGCCGTGTATGTGTGTGTAATTTAACCGTGTGTCCATTGTGATCAACCTGTCCTGTAACCGCATCTCTATGGCGACTAACCTGTCCTGTAATTGTGTCTTTATGGCGAACAACCTGTCCAGCAACCATGTCTCTATGGAAACCAACCTTTCCTGTAACCATGTGTCGTAGTGCGTTCCTCCACCACCACCATGGTCATCGAGAGCAGGGGCGGAGAGGCGGCCTCAACCTCTGCACGCAGCTCTAAGAGGACGATGACGGATGACCTCTACACGACCTTCAGCTCGCCTATGGCTTGGATCCTGGTCCTGGCCCTCGTCATCACCTGGTCCTTTGTGGCTGTGATCATGTTAGACCTGGCTGACTACAAGAGCCTCTCAGGTAATACCACACGACTGACCTGCACAGGCTACACCAAGACTGCATGTAGTCATTCTTTATGCTTCAGTCACACTGACAGACAGGCTCTTGAAATGTTGATATACTGAAACTAGATAGATTACATCCCCACATTGAGATGTCATGTTTGCCTTTGGAGGTTCTCGACCAGATTTAGTCGAGGGGTGTGGATGTTTCTTACTGGCAGCCAGCTTATCTGGAGTGACCTATGGGCCAATGGGGGCTGGTCTCTTAGGATCACTGGACAATGATTGGCTGAAGGGGGAAGTGTCAGTGACACTGTCCAGATGATTGAGCATTCTCAAAAGCAGCTGTTATTATTGTATGACAGAAGTGAGATAGAGTAATGCCATTAATATACAGTATAGGCCTGTAACGTTTGCATCTTAACATTAAAGATAAGATCTTGCCTCCCCATTTCAGGCTGCCTAAAGCCTTGGTCCTTCTCCTGTCTCATCTCTCAAACCACCCATGCTCTCTCTGGCCAACATGTGTTGTCAGTAACACAAGGCTTCAGTACCTGCTCTGTGTCCAGGCCAGATACACTGCAGTCCTATGTCCAATCTCAGGTCCATGCTCAGCTCAGCTGCACTGTACTATCCCAGTAGGGACAGACAGTGGATGCTGTGTGATGCAGATAAGTCCTGTTAACTCAGTAGTTGGATACATATTGATTGTGTCTCACTGGGAGAGAACCTTTTAAAAAGGTGCTGAAACTGCAACTGAATCCAACAATACAGGCCTTTGAGCTTCACTGTTTTATGATCTGACAGGTCTTTAATAGGGTGTGGCTGTAGTGGTAATCATGGCCGTTCTAGAAGACTGCTGTGGCACGCTGTTTAGGAAGACTGCTGTGTCATTCAAACTTGAGCCAAGACTTGTGACTGGAGTCCAATGATTCAGAGGGTCTTTCTGATTGGATGTTTCTGTACTTTACTTTCTTTCAAACCGTATACAATGAACACACTGTGCTTGGCTTACGTGATGTGTTTGGAAAAGGTCTCTAAAGGTAGTTGCCGTGTCATATTTAGATTTTTCCTACCTGTGTGTCTAGGTTGATGCAGTATGTGTTGACATTGTTGTGACATTTATCATGTTCCAATGTTATTAATGTGTATGTTATAACCCTCATATCTCCTGTCCCATCCTGAGTTAACTGTGTCATGGTCACTGGTGGTGGTAAGCTGCTTTGATCACAGTCCTCTCCCTGCCATCTCTCTCTCCTCCTGCCCTCTCACCCCGCTCTCTCTGTCTCTCTCACCCCACTGCATCTCTCTCTCTCCGTGCCCACTTTTCACTCCTCCCTTAACATCACACAATCACTACCGTCAATGACATACAACCCCGGCATGCTGTTCCCTCTATCATGGTCTCTCTCTGTCTCTTTCTGTCTTTCTCCCCATGACTCTCCACTTCCTTCTCCTTTTCTCCCCCTCATCTTTCTCGCCCTTTATGTTCCCCTCTCTTCCCCCCCCACCCTCCCACCTATTTCTCTGTGCCCCTTTGCTTACTATCTGTCTCTCACCTCGTGCCCCCCCCCCAGGTGCACCCCCGCCCGCTGTCAGAAAAGCTCTGAAAGAAGGAGGCAAGTCTAGAGGCAAGCAAGTCACCGTCTTCTGCTTCTTACACTGCAACCTCTGACCTCAGGTCACAGATAGACGACTGTGTCAGACACTAGCATCTGCATGTCTGTGATCTGCAGCATTCATTTGAGCTGTACAGTACATGTGCATCCTTTCCATACCCAACGAGCGACTTAACATTAGGTCATTGTATTATTAATCATCAAGGGTCCCACTCGTTTTTTCCCATCCCCTTGATCGCTATACCACTTCATCCCTATCCGGAAAATTGACCAAACATCCGAGAAGAGATGAAGAGAGGAGGGCAAAGAAGGAAGTGAGGGACCCAGACTATTGGGGGCGCTTAGAGATGGTCTTGTTGCATGTTTCCCTGTTTCCTTTTCCCGTTTCCTGTTTCTGCCTGCGAGAAGAATGGCCACGTACAAGGTTGTGTTCCGGGTCAGCTGTCTTGTGTTTGTTGGCCTGCTAGACCTCAGTGGACGTTCCCCCATGTGTGTTGTGATGATCTGGGAAACGGCCCAGTCTGTCTGCAATGCAGACGGTCTGGAACCCCACCAGAGGTGTGAGGTCACATGGTGTGGTCTGAACGCCAAACAGCCACTCAGTACACGAGCTGCTTGGACCTATCAGAATGAATCTCAGTGTTTCATGTACTGACACGGGAACAGTATATTTGAATCATGGGATTCTGCGCTTTCTTCATTTAGTAATTGAACTATTTATTTGTTTTATACATGTTAAATTTATTTCATTTAAATGTATACAAATTATTCATGAGCAGTTTTCTGGACACAGATCTGTTCAGTACTGGCTCTATTTAATCCCCCCCGCCCCCCCCTCCAGGTAGTCTCCACCAGCTAAGCACAGACCCCATGAAGGTGGTCAACGATGCCGTGGTGGAGTCCACTGATTGGCTTAACATGCTGACGACCTTCCTATACAACCTGGTAGCTCCCGAAGATGAAGACAGTATGTATGCACACACACACCAACACTCCTACCTGGGAGAGAACCCAATAGAGCTGTGTACTTCACCTTTAACCTTTCACATTTGACCTCTCTCTGCATTTTAGGTAACCTATATGCGGTGCGGAAAAAAGGTTTGTATTCCTGCATTCGTTTATATTTTGTAACGTACTACATGTCATATATGATGTCACAGCTGTCATCTTCTGTAATCAAATCAATGGTGTTTAATTGATGCATATTTGAGGTCATGTGTTGCTATGAGTTTTGCCTTGCATGACCACAAAGGGGTACAAACCCTGTAAAGCTTCCTGGATGATGACACGTCAAAGGTCACTGTGGGGTTGCACTGCATAGCCCTGGCTGTAGAGCTTAATTAAGTCACATGACCTGGTGAAACTGCAGGTCACTAGTGACCACTCGTGAAGATGTAGTAGACAGAATGATATTGTTCTGTTTCAAGAGCATTTTAACTGTCGTGTGACGGCAGGCTTCTTGGGGCTTGGCTTCTTTGAAACATGCCACGATACTGCAGCAAAGCATTATCTGTGTCTTGGCTATGTTTGGAAATGTCTCTTTCTGCATGGCAACAACCACCAAACACACACACATAACCGCGGGATATAGGGGTGATGCAGTAAACACAAATATGTTTACCCCAAAATAAATCAATTCAATAAGATGTGAGACCAGTCAGAGATCAGAGAACAGTATTTCATATCAGTTGCCATATCAGTTGCCAGGTCCGCACACTCAGAATGTTGATGATGTGTATGATCATTCCAAAGACATAGGGTGGTACGAGGACGAGGAGGGTGAGGAGGAAGAAGGTACTATGCTTTTTCAGTACACATGTTATTAAATCCAGTCACAAAATACCCTAAAACTCTTCATGTTCTGGTCCTTGGTTCCCCTTTGCACATCAACATTGTCGATGGCTATGCGCAGCACTAAAATAAATCATCTTTTGTTTCTCTTGCAAATGTGCATGATATTTTTTGTATTGTCGCAGCTTGTTACATTGCTACTTACGCCTTACTAACATATCTGTAAGTCATTAAGCTAGCCATGTGATGTGGTGGTCACACTTTCAATAATTCTGCAACAAATCTAATTTCAATGTTTGGGGTCTCGCCATTCCTCCAATCACAGGAGATTTCCTTCCGGCCCGAAAGAAAGGTTTGTGTCTCTTATATTTTAATGAGATCCTATTTTCCTTCACTCTCAGTGTATCACGTGTGTGTGAGAAGTTAACGTATCTTTTGGGTCCCAATGTCTTACACATTGTTATACTACAGTTGTAGGGATGCAGCCACCGCCGACTGAAGTGTTAGAGACGGCAGAGGAAGAGGAGGAGGAAGAGGAGCTGGCGGCAGATTCTGATGAGGCTGAGGCAGAGGAGGCAGAGGCTGAGGCAGAGGAGGCAGAAGAGGAGGAGGAGGAGGAAGAGGAGGAGGAGGAGGAGGAAGAGGAGGAAGAGGAGGAAGAGGAGGAAGAGGAGGAAGAGGAGGAGGAAGCAGCCACTGCAGAAGCAGATGATGATGACGGCGAGGATGAAGATGATTCTGCAGCTGCTGTCGCTGAGGAAGAGGCTGATGAGGCCGAAGAAGAGGAGGCAGCTGCTGTTTCTGATGATGTGGAGGTTGAGGAGGAAGGACAGGCGGAAGGAGAGGAGGCACCTGCAGAAGCAGATGATGATGATGACGATGGGGAAGACGAAGAGGAATCTCCTGCTGTCGCTGCCGGTGATGACGACGACGATGATGATGAAGCTACACCAAAGGAGGAGGCTCCATCTGTGGATGCTGTCATTGAACAAGATGAGGAAGATGAGGATGTGGCAGAGGTTGCAGCAGTTGACGGGGCGGCTGAAGAGGATGAAGAGGAGGAGGAGGAGGAACCTGCCTCTGCAGCCGATGAAGCAGCTGAAGAAGAAGAGGAGGCCGATGCCGCAGCAGATGACACAGTGGCTGCAGGAAAAGAGGAAGAGGAGGCGGAGGAGGAGAAAGAAGAGGAGGTGGAAGAGCCTGCTGAAGAAGCTCCTGCTGATGACGATGACCATGAAGATGACGAGGCAGAAGCAACAACCGGTGATGCAACTGAAGCAACTGAGTCAGAGGAGGATGAGGCTGTTGAAGAATCTCCTGTTGCTGCAGCTGCTGTTGCTGATGAGGAAGATGATGATGAAGGAGATGAGGCAGAGGCAGCTGCCGTGGGGGAAGTGGCGGAAGTGGAGGAAGAGGAGGAAGAGTCTGCTGAAGAAGCTCCTGCTGATGTAGATGACGAGACCGAAGCAACAGCCGGTGATGTAACTGAAGCAACGGAGGTAGAGGAGGATGAGGCTGTTGAAGAATCTCCTGCCCCTGCAGCTGCTGTTGCCGATGAGGAAGATGATGATGAGGAAGAGGACGAGGCAGCTGCAGCTGCACCTGGAGAGGAAGAAGAGGAGGTGGAGGAAGAGTCTGCTGAAGGGGTCGCAGCTCCAGGTGCTTCTGAAGGAGACGATGAAGATGATGAAGAGGACGCTGGGGAGCCGGCTGTTTCTTCCGATGAAGAGGACGCTGGGGAGCCGGCTGTTTCTTCTGATGAAGATGAGGAAGAGGACGCTGGGGCACCGGCTGTTTCTTCCGATGAAGATGAGGAAGAGGAGGAGGTCCCTGCTGTCATGGATGCTGCTGATACAGAGACAGACGGCACTCCGGATGACGGAGAGGAGGACGATGGGGAGGAAGAGGGTGATGACGCTGGTGATGACGCCAGCGATGACGTCGTCGCCGACGTGGACTCCAACGCTGCCACAGTCCCGACTGAAGATGATGATGATGATGATGTTGAGGAAGCTGACACAACACAGGAAGGGGCGGTTGTTTCTTCCAGTGATGACGCCACGGCTGCAAAACCTGAGGATGATGATGTGGATGAGGAAGATGATGAAGAGGATGTCCTTTCAACTGAGTCGGAAGATGAGACGCCTTTAGCTTCCTCTGTAACTGACGATGATGATGATGATGAAGATATTGCAGACTCATCACCTGTTGACAGTGTAGCTGATGTTAGCTCAGATGACACAGTTGATGATGATGATGATGAAGATATTGCAGACTCATCACCTGTTGACAGTGTAGCTGATGTTAGCTCAGATGACACAGTTGATGATGATGATGATGAAGATATTGCAGACTTATCACCTGTTGACAGTGTAGCTGATGTTAGCTCAGATGACACAGATGATGATGATGATGAAGATATTGCAGACTCATCACCTGTTGACAGTGTAGCTGATGTTAGCTCAGATGACACAGTTGATGATGATGATGATGATGAAGATATTGCAGACTCATCACCTGTTGACAGTGTAGCTGACACAGATGATGACAAAATTAGCGATACAGACAGTGAGGACAGTGGTATCCTTGACAGTGGTGATGCTATTGCTGAGGATGATGGCCATGATGAAGATGACAAACCAGAAGAGGCATCAGAGGCTGCAGCTATTGGTGACATCCAAGACATTTCAGATGAGGATGATGGTGACGATGATGAAGTTCTCAGTCTGGATCTGACCAATGAAAAAGAGGACGTCAGTGAGGAGATGGTGGAAACTGACCAAGATGATGATGAGGACACCGTAATCAGCACCTCTCCTGAACAAGAACATCTTGCCGAGGATGAGGATGTGGATGATGATGATGATGATGATGATGACCTAACCTTACCTCTGACAGGTAGGGTGGCGAACATTTCACATACCCTCCTCAGGTCTGTTTCTATATTTTAATGCTAACTACTTGATTTCTATTCCCATTTCAAACACACATTTTCATTTCATTGACAATTGTCCCACGTTTGTAGAATCTCTCCATTATAATTACCCAAGTCAGATAAAACGTCTAATACAGAAATGAAAAAATATTGTATTGAATAGTTAGCTTATTAGACTGAAGCTAGATTATTATGAAGAGTGTTATGTGCCACGTGTTCTGTGCCACGTCCAGAGTCCAGTGAGATGGCTGTGGACGACAGGGTAGAAGACATAGAGCACAAGATAGAAGAAATTGAGGGGAAGATTGTGGAAATCGAGGAAAAGATTGTGGATATCGAGGGGAAGATTGAAGACATTGATGGGAAAGCGCTGCACACTGAAGGTGAAAAGACCACTCAAAACATTCTGAATTAATTTGCTTAATTATTAAACTATTACATGTTTTAGACAAGTATGAGTAAAAGAAAAAAATAACTGAACTTGAACTCAACATGTATGCACTTTTAGATTTACTGCTAAAGCAGGAGGAGGAAGAAGAGGAGGAGGAAGATGAGAAGCCTGAAGAGATGGCACCAGCAGCCAAGACTGAACCCACAGGCAAGAATGAAAGAGAGAGATGAAAAGAAAGGAAAAAAAAGAGAAAAGGAGAGGGATTATGCATCAGAAAAAGATAAACCATTATTTACACATTATACTAAGTAACCTCCCCAGTATTGAGTAGTCTGATGTACATTGTTGTTCCAATGCAAGCCTACTGATGAACAATACATTCAGCATAGTAATCCACCATAGAGGACTGTATCAAGTGTCAGTGTGTGCTGGAAAAGCTGGCCACATTGGTAGAGTTAAAATGTAGGGTTAGGAATCATTTGTTACAGTAAATGTCCTGTATCTTGTTGTTTTGACCAACGCTCCAAACTCACCTAAAATACACTCTTTTATTGTCTTGTTATGTGTTACAGTTTGCACGTGTTTGGCACCAGAAACTGAAGAGGCAGTTAAACCTGTGGAGCAAAAAGGTATCACATACTGTCCTGTGGACTGATCACTAGTTGTAGAGAACTCACATCTTAACCAACCCGCATTCAGTTAGTGAATATGTGCCAGTCTGGCGCCATCTAAAGGATCCCTGGCCTCAGTCAGAGCCCCAGCCTTAAGGCCTTACTAGACCCTCAGTCAGAGCCCCAGCCTTAAGGCCTTACTAGACCAGAGTAGGGCCTGTCCCTCCCCCCTCCAACACACACACCTGTTTCTACTATTCTGTATAACACTTTTATACATTTCCTACAACTATCATTGCAGAACATCTCAAGAAAAGGAGGATGAAAGGTAATGAAGTGACGTGAACAAGCTGTTTTCATTTACACTAACAACCCTCATTATAATGTAAAAGTACTGCAGTTATGTGATTCATAACTAACGTTATGAACTAACGTCCCCCCGCACGACTCCCTTCGCTGCCTGTTGTATAGGCCTCAACTGAAGACTATAGATAGAGAGATAGATACAGAGAGACATACAGGCAGACGGACGTCTCCCACTGTGTGAGCGGTCTCTTCATCTGTACATCTCTCTCTCTCTCTCTGGGGATCCTGGATGCTCCTCTATGAGGCATCTTCAGGTGTTCACCGTCAGAGAGATGAAGCAGCCCTTTTCATAAATGTACATGTTTCTCTGGGGTAGAAATGCATTTCCCCGAGGTCATCTTCCATTGAAGGTTCTTTGGAGTTGGGCAAAGCACAGATTTAGCCAAAGGTGTTTCGAAATGACAGAAAAAGTGATATTTAAATGATACAAAAAAGTTATATTGAAACTTGTTTTCCACACAACTCCCGGGGCTGTTGTCAAAGCTGTCCTGCCTCGGTATGGCTGACAGTTGCTGCTGTGATCTGAAGCTAGTTCCGCTGTGTCACAATGTTCTCTCTTCATTTCAGTTGAAGCTCCCAAGAAGGCTCCTCTTCTGAGAACCAGGAGAGGTACTGAAGAACTCATCTTTGGAACACATTGTTAACACTCTCAAGTTCTCTGCATTTGCACACTCTAAATACCCCAACTTTGTACAGTAAAAATGAGAAGTCGTAATCTCATTGAAAAAGTGGCCATGACAGTGTGTTCTCTCTCTCCTGTCGTTCCCCCATCACAGAGCGCGAGGCAGTGAAGCCGAAAGAGAAGAAGCCGGGGAACAGAGGTAGGATGACTTAGGGCTGAGGCAAATAGATAACAAGCAGTGGAGCCAACAATGAACACTGTTGAATCTTGGTGACTTCACGTCTCTCCCGTCTTCAACACAGACATGTTCGGGAGGAGACTTGACACGGAGGAGATAGTCAAGAAGAGAGGTATATGGGATTCTATCTCTTTCGCTTTCTCTCATTCTGTTGTCATTAAATAAACCATTGAACAATGCTTAATGGACATTAAGTCACAGTCACACTGTGTGTTATAGTCATTATCTCTCTCCTTCCCTCTCTCTCTCTCTCTCTCTCTCTGTCTCTCTCACTCTACCTCTCTCCCTCTCTTTCTACCTCAGAACCAACAGCTCCCCGTAAGAGGGAAATGAAACCCAAGGCCACAAAGAAAGGTACTTCAGCACTAGATCATCAGGACTGTGACCAGCTCCTTGTGCCTCGTGCCCAAAACAAACAGAACTGACGTTTTCCTTGTTTTTCTTTCAGCTGAGGTGACCCGAAGAAGATGAGACAGCTCCTCCATCCGAAGGTACACACACAAACACACACACACCCACGCACGTGTGCACACACACAATAACCACATCAATGCCTGTCTTTTACAGCTGCTCCTTGTCGACCTACGCCTGTCTACTACCCAGCGCCCCCTGGATGGTATGGTGAGTACTACAGCAGCAGCTACCACAACAACAGCAACTACTCATTAATATTCATTAATGAATGTATCTGTACCTGAGACAATCACTTACTGTGTGACTGTATCTCTACCTGAGAGAGTGGCCTACTGTGTGACTGTATCTTTACCTGAGAATATGTTAAATATGACGTTTATCTTCCAGTGCATCACATAGTCACAGATACTCCATACCCACCTCCGGCAGCCATGACAGGTACTTAGTCTCCTAACTCCTTGAACTCCACAGACCAGTGGCCTCTTCAAAGGCTAACATTAACGCTGTGTATGTTGCTGTTTGTTCTCCATCCAAGTGAAGAGTAGGTCAATAATAGTTTTTATCAGATCATCTGTAAACAAGAATGTTTTTGTTTTGTGCTGCCAAGCTGAATTTTCATTTGATTGTGTGTGTTGCTTTGAGTCCTGTTGTAGTCCGTACAGGTTGTTGGTTGTAGTCTTTCAGATCATACTCGTTTATTGACCTGTGGTTGTGTCTGTTTGCTGACACGTCCTTTGTGCTGACATAGAGTGTGTTTGTGTGTGTGTGTGTCAGAGGTAGGTGGGTGGGATCTTGGACTCCATATCTCCTAACTTGATGGACTGCAGGACCTATATACAGATGAACCGTAGACTGTGCTAATGTGTGCTCGTCTTCAACCCTATGCACACAAATCGAACTCACAAGGCTTACTTGCATGTATTAGGGGGTTTCAATAATACAACCTAATCTGTTTGTCTGTAACATCTCCTTTCACAGTATCTCAGATGCATTAGCTGAAGAGCACAAAGTGTTCACTCAATTGCAGTAACCACTTTACATACCTCATATACATATTTCCAAACAAGTAGTTGCAAAGCACATGTCCTGTGTGTGATTGGTGCCTTGAAGCTTAGTGAATAGATGTGTCTGCTAGCAGGCTTCTTTGTTTAGCCGTGTTATGTAAATCCCCCATGGCTCCGCCCCTCACCTGCACTTGCTCCCCCGCTCATCCTTGTCATGTCAAGTTTCAGATCAACTGATTAGGTCTATTGGTTAAAACATTGTGTTCACAAATGTCCCGAGGTAGTGAGTCAGTGGTATGCACACTTCTGATATCCGTAATGCATAACAACTCAACTCATTGTCTCCAGGATCTCAGATGCCAGTTCTGACATCACATCCTGTCCAGCAAGCTCCTCCCATGCAGCCCTTCCAGTTCTCTGGTCCTCCTCAGCCACTGGCTCCTGAGACTGAGGCAGTAGCTCCTGCCCCAGCCCCAGCCCCAGCCCCAGCCCCAGCTCCTGCCCCAGCCCCAGCCCCAGCGCCAGTTCCTTTGACTAAACCTGAAGGTAATTCGAACTTCTGTTAAAGACAAACATGTCATCATGTCCTCCTGTTCGTCACCTGTCCTCCTGTTCATCCATGTCATCATGTCCTCCTGTTCATCCATGTCATCATGTCCTCCTGTTCATCCATGTCATCATGTCCTCCTGTTCATCCATGTCATCATGTCCTCCTGTTCATCCATGTCATCATGTCCTCCTGTTCATCCATGTCATCATGTCCTCCTGTTCATCCATGTCACCTGTCCTCCTGTTCATCCATGTCATCATGTCCTCCTGTTCATCCATGTCACCTGTCCTCCTGTTCATCCATGTCACCTGTCCTCCTGTTCATCCATGTCATCATGTCCTCCGGTTCATCCATGTCACCTGTCCTCCGGTTCATCCATGTCACCTGTCCTCCTGTTCATCCATGTCATCATGTCCTCCGGTTCATCCATGTCATCATGTCCTCCTGTTCATCCATGTCATCATGTCCTCCGGTTCATCCATGTCATCATGTCCTCCTGTTCATCCATGTCATCATGTCCTCCTGTTCATCCATGTCATCATGTCCTCCTGTTCATCCATGTCATCATGTCCTCCGGTTCATCCATGTCACCTGTCCTCCTGTTCATCCATGTCATCATGTCCTCCTGTTCATCCATGTCATCATGTCCTCCTGTTCATCCATGTCATCATGTCCTCCTGTTCATCCATGTCATCATGTCCTCCTGTTCATCCATGTCACCTGTCCTCCTGTTCATCCATGTCATCATGTCCTCCTGTTCATCCATGTCATCATGTCCTCCTGTTCATCCATGTCACCTGTCCTCCTGTTCATCCATGTCACCTGTCCTCCTGTTCATCCATGTCACCTGTCCTCCTGTTCGTCACCTGTCCTCCTGTTCATCCCTGTCATCTGTCCTCCTGAGTGCTCTGCTTCTGAGAGCAGACAGCAGCTGACAAACATCTGATCTTCTTTGTAGGACAAGAAGTTTCTGCAGCGAAGCCGAAGGCTGCGGCTACAAAGAAAGGTAACTGTTTGGCGCCCTGAGTTAGCATTCAACATCAACTGATCATGTGACTCTCCAACACCATTCCATTTGTCTTTTATCTTTTTTACTCCCCCCTTTCTCTTCATGCCTCTCTCTCTCACTCTCTTTCTCTCTCTCTCTCTCTCTCTCTCTCACTCTCTTTCTCTCTATGTTTCTCTTGTCTGCCCTGATCATAACTCATTCCAGCGGCTAAGGACAAGGCCAGGGCTGCACCTGCGGAGCCGGGTAAGCACTCATGTTGAATCACTTCTGAATGTCTGTGTGCTGATCGACGGACAGATGAAACGCTGATGTCGTGATGTGTGTTGTAGATGACTAGATATGTCCTTTGTGTTTCCTCATATTACTTCTAAAGAAGAACCATGTGACTATGAAACCTAAACAAAATCACATTGATAGCTGCTTTCAAACTCTGGTTTGATGAAAGGTATTAAGCCTTGAAGCAGAAGTCGAACTGAACAGTACATGTTACGTAAATAATGTGTACACGAGTAAATTAACTTGAGATATATTCTGTCCTTTGAACTTTATGTACCTATCTTTGAAGCCAGAACATTACATTGCAGTTTCATGTTCTTTAACTTTTTTCTTTCCGGGTTTGCTGTTCTAGAACCTGCGGAGAAGAAAGAAAAGAGCAAACCAGCAGCCGTAGAGAAAGGTGCAGAACAGCAGTCCTTAGATATGTCTTCAGATAGACCTGTGTGTTCAAGGGTTGTTTAGTTAAGGTTGTGTTCTTACATGTTTACAGAGGCTGTTGTCGCCAAAGAAAAAGTCAAAACTACAGCTCCCAAGAAAGCTACAGGTACAGCTTCTGACATGATTAAAAAGCAATTTTATTTTTCTTAAGGTCAGTGTGTAAACAAATTCCCAGACGAATGGCTGTTGCCACAAACAAACACCAAACAACCCGAAATTGAAGTGGAGTTAAGAGAGTAATGAAAGAGTTATGAGACAATAACAATACGACCATTCATAACTTAACTACAAGTCAGCAAAATAATGATTTTACAACATGGAATGGTGCTATCCAATGCTATCCATCCTATCGATAATGACCTTTCTGTCTATTTTCTAAAAGCCTATATATATAAGCCTGTCCAATTTGAAACTAAAGTTAAGCTTGTTCTTGTTTGTCTCAGACGTTGCTGCCTCCAAGACCAAAACTAAAACCTCTACTGAGAAGAAAGGTATGCCACTGTGTGGGTTACATCATCCTGATCCGCCACTGGGCTGACAGCTTTACACTGCACTCAGTGACACTTACTGTAGGCCTACTAATCAGTTATCGAAATAAAGAACTTTTGTTTTCTGTAGCCAGAAGCCAAAGAAAGGTGAAGGCTTGTCTGAATATTTCTGAAGTCTGAATATTTCTAGGGAACTTTCGTTCCTCAGTCAGAGACAGTACATCCTCTTTGTTCCGTTCTCCTCTCAGTTTCTACAGTGAAGGAAGAGAAGCCAGCCAAATCAGCTGATCAAGGTAAACAGACAAAGACACAGCTATGTCCTTGCAAGGGTGTATTGTAGAATTGATTGCTTTTGTGGAACAAATGACCATTATCCTGGTATTTATATATTTATATTAACATGCATCAACATGTTATATCATCGAACAGATATTTGTCAAACAACACATTTCCACTTGGTTCATCCAGTGTTAACTATAAATACAAACAATGTGAGACTAATGAAACATATCTTTTTTTTTCAGCTAAAGATAAACCAAAAGAAGCAGACAAGAAAGGTACAGTATGGTAACAGATGATCATCAATGAATGCTTCCCTATTCAGGGTGGGGAGGATCCTAATGATGAGTGAAGGCTATTTTTAACTCTATGAAGGCGCTCCAGCCTGAGAGCCTCGCCAGTGTGGTGGTTCTAAAGACAATGTGAGGCGACTTCCACCCCTCTGGGTGTCCGTGTGTGTAGGTCAGAGTCTGAGACACAGTGGTGTGTCTGACCCAAGCACATGCTCCTCTCCCCCCCCCCTCCTCCTCTCCTCTGCTCCTTCCATCCTCCACTCCTGCTTTATCATGCTCTATATCTGGAGTACTAGAAAAGGCTCGCCTCAATAGGTCACTCTTTCTTTCTTTCTTTCTTCCTCTCTCTTTATCTCTCCCTCTCTCTGGCGAGGGGTCTATGATGCATGTTAGGGAAAGAGCGGATGGGTGATTTACTGACTAATTCTGTAGAAAAACAACAACAGCAATGGCAACAACAACATCAACAACAAACAATACACTCCACTGACTGAGGCCTGAAATTAAACCAAACATCAATGCAGAGACGCGGCTCTGCTGAGGAGTGAAACTATGTCGATAATGACAGCTCTCTGATGTTGGCCGGGCTGACTTCACAAAGGCTTTGATTGTATGAGCATAACATTTGACGTAATTACAGAACATCTTTTTTCATATGAGCTTCCGCAGAATTACAGTGAGCAGGACTTTCTGTTTGTGTGCTCAACACAGCTTCATTCAATCTTAGGGTTTCACTTTGGTTTAACTTGAACCAGTGCTGTATGTCAGTGTGTCATAGGATGGCCTGAAGCAAGGCATGTCAATGGTGTTTGATGCATCCATCTCTAGACTAGATCGTGATGCACTGTCCCTGTCACTCAAATATCTCTCTCTCTCTCAATGCCTTGCCTTTCTGTCTCTCTCTCTCTTTCCCCTGTGTCTCTCTATCCTTTGTGTATGACCAGAAGACAAACATAAGGTGCTGAAGACTACACTAAACAGTGAGTACTTGTTCTTTGTCTCAACATGGTATTCCACAGATTCCAGAAGCACACTTGTCCCTTTAAGTTCAGGTCCAAAACCAGAAGGCTGTTCCACCACCACTACAGTGGTCACATATGTAATGGATATGTAGAGTATGAATACATATAGTAAACAAGCTAGTGACTGAGCTTTTCCCGCTCTCTCCTCATCTGTGTAATCCCTGTCTACATGGTGAATCCAGAAGAGCTCACACATTCTCTAGAGGGGGTCTGAGAGAGGCCAGCCCCCCTTGCAGCTCCAGCAAAGCATGCAGAGGCAGGGTGGTCTTGATGGTAGGGTGGGTAGAAGGCAGTCGATTCTACCCTCAAGCCTCGAGTAGGTGTAACATTCTTTATTTGTTTAGATGACACATACTGTACAATTTCGGATAGGGTGTACTGTATGTGGCTGTACTAAAGATGTTAAAAGGTTTTTAAAGGTTTTAGTACTACTGTTTGTAGCCAAAGTGTACTTTAGAGGATTTTTGGTGTCATAGGAATCAGCCATTAGTGAGGATTCACCCCTTATCCTCACCCTTCCCTAATCAAACATCTGGAATCCTCTGGATTTATGAGCATGACAGAGAACCTCTCAGTGAAACTAATCTAGGCAGCTATGCTATTGACACGCCAGGAGTTTGCATGAGTTGAACCTATTTCAGTGTGTTACACGTGCTGTTCCAAGCAAAACACCAGCACCTCTATTAATGAACATGATGGACGAAGAAAAGAGAGGGGGAAAAATTATATTGAAATGTGGAGGTATTGATTTCTGTAGGTGTAACCGGGGGCGACAGAAGATCAATACACCTTGAAAAGAAATTAATCAGATTAATTGATTTCCTGAAGCCAATGTGGATGAAGGGATCAATAAACCTTTGCAGCAGGAGTCTCCCTTTTGCATGCTATTTTAGTCCTATTAGACACAGTTACTGGGAATAGAACTACAGTACATGATTGACTTTTTTGCAAGTCCACTATTGAATGTTTTGGCTCACGTATTATCCCGGCTTCTTGATCATCCTTTGTCCACCTTTGAACATTTGAACAAGCCATTATTGTTTGTCACTCTGGGGTTTAGAATGGCTCTGGTGGTAATGCAATGTCTCGTCTGTTTCTTTATCTTTCAGTCACAGCCAGAACTACTTCAGCTAAGACACAACCGCCTGCTCAAGCTTGTACGTAAACAACCACCAAAAAAAAACAATATCTGGTTCTTGTTTTGGGATTAATGCTCTTGTTTAATGTGTTTTTGGATTAACAGTTTGGAATATTGTGTTTATCTTTTTAAATTCCTCGTATTGCGTCGTGTATTCTTGAAAGTATCCTCCCCAGAAGCCCTCCGGATAGAGTAGACCTTCTGGTTCTGCCAGATCTTCCCAGTGTGCCACAGTACAACAGCAGCTGTCTGATTACCTGCCAGGCGTAGTTATCCTCCTTGTACTTATCAAATAGCAAACTCAGCCTGACAACAGGAAATTGGAAGTGTCAGACTACATTGTTCCAGACAAAGCCAAGGCAGACATTTCTCTGTGTTTACTCGACATCCCCAATCAGGTTTTAAAAAGCGTTCCAGAGGTTTGCACTCTGACTGTCGTTAATATTGTTGCATTTCTCAGAACACAATTCTCAGCACATTAGTATGAGATCACTCACGCTCCCAGCGTGATTGGAGGAGATGTTTCTGCATGGAGAAACTGCAATTATAGGATGTGTCATGCTGTGTTTAAAGCAAGAGGAGAACACACCAGAGATGATGAAGGAAACTCAGTGAAGCTTTTATGGCAGGTCATAATCTGTCTATCTTTTCCTTTTTGCAGTTCTTTTATCTTTGTCCTTTTTTATTCTCTTTTCTCTTTTCCTTCTCTCTCCCCTCTTTCTCTCCTCTCTTCTCTCAGCCAAAGCTGAGAAGACAGAGCAGAAGCCTGTGAAGGAGAGTAGAGGTGAGTGAGCCCGTGTGTCGCCGTGGTCACCTCCACCCTCGGATCTCTCTCTCTCTCTCGTCAGCCTCGTCTGATCGCCCGTCTTTGTTCTCCTCTCTCCTCAGATGCAGATGTCGCACGGTCGGCTAAAGCCAGTGAGTATCTTATCTGCAGGCCTGCAGCCCAGATAAGCCCAGATAGGCTCTCTGGGGTACAGCTAGGCAGGGCTGTGCTGCTGTTAGATACACAGCAGGCTATACTGTTGCACACTGTGACTGAGAGAGGGGAGAGAATGAGGGCTGAGGAAAGGCTAAATCAAAGCTGAAACGTGGCTAGGAATGAATGCCAATTCATTCATCCATAGAATGTGATTGGCGATCACCCAGAATCATGAAGCTCTGGTCATAGATATTAGAGCCACAATGATGCAGCCATTGTAGGTCCTGTTAGCCTCTCATGGTTTCCTTGACCCAGAGGAAGTTCCTCCCTAGACTCGCCACATGGTGGTGCTGTGGCTAACACTGGATCTGTACATGAGAAGATTTGTCATTTTATTTATCAGTTTATCCAAAGCGCCGTGCAGGGACACACACAGTATCTGTACACAGCTGTTCCGGTCTCTTATACCAAACCAGCAGGAAACATCATACTGATAAGTGCTCCATGCTAATCATGCTAACAATGATGTGGCTATGAAATAATGACGCAATCCTCTAATCTTATGTTTGCTGTTTATAGAGAAGAGGGCCAGATCATCTTTGGCTTCTATTCGTGTGTCAAGGTATTCTCCTGTGGTCAGCTCACCGGGTCACACTCTGCAGGCATAACAACAATTACATCAATTAAGAAAGGATAATGAAATGGATTTAGTGGGAAAAATGGAACCGTGTTGATCCGATTGGTAGAAAGACTACGCATTGGGCAGCATTTAGTAATTGGACGAAGGATTATGTTTAGTTGTAGACAATAATAACACTTTCTAGATTGATTGATTGTTAACCATGCATTGATGCCATTGGGAGAGTGCTCTATTGAGTAAGCCAGTGGAGTTTTCATAGTCTGGTCTTGCAGCCCCTCCCCAACACACACACACTCCCTATGTATCTCCCCTGTCTCTCTCACTGTCTCTCACTCTCTGTCTCCCTCTGTCTCTCCTTCTCTTTCTCCTGTCATTCCCTGGGTGGTGTGTGGCAAAGTGTGTTGAGAATATGCAGGCTCTAGGACCCAGGAGCGTCTTGTGATGCTCTTTACATTTCACACTTCCATTAACTGTTTTGTTTAATTCCCTGAGGACCAAAACCCTTTAAGTCTATTTGAATATATTTGATTCAACGAACCAGCCAACACGTCTTTTTCTCTCAACTTTCTCTATTTCTCTCCAGCTCTCTCCCTCTCATTTTCTGTCTCTCACTCTATCTTTTTTTTTCTCACTATAATTTTTCCCTTTTCTCTCTCACTTTCTTTTTTTCATTTTTCTCTCTTTTGTTCTCTCCTTTTCTCCGTTTTTTCTCTCCCTCTCTCTATCCATTTGTCTCTCTGCTCTCTGTCACTGGCTCTCTCTTTCTATAATAAGGAACATTTTACTCCCATCTCTCTCCCCCACTCTGTGACAGCTCTTTTATCCATTCCAGAATTCTGTGAAGGTCATCCCACCTGTACGGTTTGCTATTTGATATTCCCAGCACCATCCTCCCAGCGGTGGTCTCTCTCCAGGCTGGTCTCTCTGGTCTGCTGTTCTCCCCAGAGACAGTCTCTCCGATGGCAGCAGCATCACCATGCTATTGTAGTCTCTCTAAAAGGGCTGAAGTCCTACAGGGAGTCAATGGCTGTACACCCCAAACTTCCTCTGGTGAAAGAGAGATGACAAGGAGGAAGAGGAGGAGAGGGGGGGTGGGGGTGGAGAGGACAGAGCTACACCATCACATTGTGCTTGAAGGAGAATAAATACATGAGAATCTGGGTTTATGATGAGCTCTCTTTTTCCCCTCTCTAACACTGTTAGTCTGTTTTAGTCTTTCTTCATTTCCCTCACGCTCTACTCCCCTCCCATGCCTGTCTGTCCCAATGCTCTCCCTGCCTCTCTCTTCCTTCCCCTCACCATCTCTCTCTTCCTCTCTCTGCCTCAGTCCATCCTTCCCTGCCTCTTTCTCTCTCCTACCCTTCCACACATTCATGCTGTATTGTGTTTCTTCCCCTAGAAGAGCCTCAGGCTGAAGAAAAAGTTACAGAGAAGAAGAAGTCAGGTGAGACAGATGGATTTGACACCAGTATTATATCAGACGGTCACTTACTATCTATCATATATTCTTTCATAAATCCATCTCTTCACCCATTGGTCCATCCATCTATCCATCTCCATCCATCAAATCATGTGTTACTTCAATGTTCCTGTGTTCCAGGCCAGAGATACGTCCAGTGCGTTTTCATGGGCGCAAAAAATACCCAGTACCCTCTGCGACCTTTCACTCCGGCCAAGCCTCCAGCCGTGCCCCCAGCTGCCATGCGGGCCATGATGGAGCAGCACAGAGCCAGAGCGGCGGGCCAGTAGGCCAACCCCTGACCCCTGACCTCTACTAGCCATACAGCCTTCAGACAGCATGGGGTGCTGTCTACATTCACCACTCTGCTGCACGGTTCTTCATGAATCCTCTACAACATCTGAGGACAAGTAATGACTAAAAGAAAAAGGAGGATGAAGGACAGAGCTGTTCTATTTATTTATTTATTCATCCTTTCAGCGGTCAAACTCCCGTGCGATGTCAGGTCTGTTTAAAGGTACAGTCCACTGTTTAGTTTCCCTGCTCTTTTAACTGGTTTAAACGTGTTTTCTGGCCTGTCTGCTCCTGTCTTCAGTACTGTATGTGCTCTTCTTCTCAATTTGTATTTATAGTTGTTTAAGGGTTGTTAAAAAATGGTTTAACAATGTATTTGTCTCACTATTACCGTAACAACTTTTGCTTACATCATTAGCAAGCAATGGAGTGGAGCCTTACTTCACTTTAACAAAGCAAAATGTGTGTCACTAAGCTGAAATACAATGTACATTGAGACCATGTTTATATTGGAAATCACAGTTTACATGTTTGCGCACTCTTTACTATCAGGCATCCTTCTCTAATAATTTGTTGTATATTTATTATGACATTCAAGTGCACTATGAATCATTTAAGCACATATATTGAATTATTTATTTCACATAGAGTGAATGGAGACAAGGATCTTCAACTCCTGAATTAATTCGATTTACTTTCCCCTGAAAAGAAATTAGGGCTCTTATTCAGGCCCCCTGTCTACCAGGGCCGGACTGGTCGTCGGGAGAGTCGGGAGATTTCCCGAATGGCCGGTCAAACGGCCGCGGCATAATGCAAAAAAAATAATATATAATAGTAATACACGGCCATGGGCCCTGCGTTTTTCAGTCCCAGTCCAGACCTGCTGTCTACAGTTCTTCACCATATTTTTATAAAACAAAAACAACAAAATATAATTGAGGGGGATCTGTTCTGCCCTGCCCTGTTCTGTTATATAACTGTCATCGTTTGTTTCCTGTGCCACGTCCTGTTGTCATCTTCATCAGCTTGCTGCCTGAAGTGTATGTGCGCTAAGTATTATGGGAAAAGTTTAAATGCAAAATAGACTCACGGGAGCAGACACTGTTTATCTGAACAACTTTGGTCTCTCAGAGGAGTGTGTGAGGCTCTGAGTGTGTGAAGCCGTAAAGAGTTTGTGTCGCTGTGAAGAGAGTGCGTGACTGGAGAATGATCTGCATCTAGTATCTGTGTATGCATCTCTACCAGTGTTGGCAGCCTTTTAGGGTTTTACATGGTTAGCAGGAGGTAGCACTTCCTTATCTCCATCTGTGTCTGATGGAGCAGTAGCATCAGGTGACTATAATCTGGTGTACCTGCCTGTCAAATATGGAGCCTTCCGTGCCTTCTCTCAAACTTTACTCATTCATAAATGTATGCGCTGAAGGGAGTACTGTATGTTGTTGCTGTAATAGAGCATTGTTGTTGTTGTGCGGGAGTATGATGTCAACAACACGTGGTGTGTGTGTAGTGCTACCCTGTTTGTTATCTGGGAGAGAGAAACTATGGACAGTGGACAGAAGTCTGTCCACGACTACATGACCAACTATGATTCTTGTGAGACGGTGGTACGATTGTCCTGATTTGATGACATCACGCCTGTCATGTTCCTACTACGGCACTGAAGAGTGCCCTTATTGTGACAGTAGTGCGACTGGGTAGATGCTCAGCATGTCCTACTGACATAGAGACGGATTGAAGAGGTCTTGATGACCTTCTGAAACAGAAACGGACATTCAAAATACCTACTTATATTTATACTATACTTGATGAACATGTGAATGCTGCTGTTGGACAGTGTGAGAGACATCCTTGGTGGCAGAGAAGGGAAGCTTATATAAACGCACCAGAGCAGAGACTTGGTACTGTACCTGTCTGTAAGGACAAACGATTCCTCGCTGCTGTGAGTGTGTGTGACCGTGTGTGTGACCTCCTGAGATGGACAATTTGTTGACCAGAACGATCTTCACCGATTCTTTCTGCAGTTGCAGAAATAGTATCTGCATCGACACAGTTAACCACACTGCAGGGAATCGCCTGCATGTAGTACCAGGCAGCCAGTAAGTTCAGTTGGCAGCAATGGAACAGGCTCAGAGAGGAAGTAGGCCACAGGAAGTAGCAGACTTTGATCTTCCTGAGTATGAGGGAGCTGTTTCCTGCTTCCACAGGGAACATGACTGTGTGATGATATTGTTGTTGTTGTTGATGTGTCTGACTCATAGCTTGAAGCACATTTCAGCTGATAGTCTATGATCGACCAACGGATGAACAACCAGGATTCTTTTTTTTTAATGATTATTATTCTAAGTGACTGTGGCTCACATTTCATGATCAAGCAGACTCAGCCATGAGTATCTAAACATTCAGATGCTCTTGTTGAAAGATGCCAAAGCATTACTTTAAAGAAACATACTCATGACAGCTGTTTAAGAAATGTCACTAGCTGTAACTATGTCTTACCTTTCTATTCTTTATGATCAGAGTAGTTTGTTTACTTTAGGGACACTGTTGGGTCAGGGATTACGGACCTGCCTTGGTTTATGGCTGCATCACACAGGCTTTTGGAAAGTTCACCCCTGGTTGCTGTTCAGATGGGTCATGCCTTACTTAAGGTGCACTTGTTTGATTGTAACCAGCATACTAAAACCTGTAGATCAGTGGCCATAATGACCAAGAGTTAGACAAATCAAATATGCCTCAAGTGCTTTAAAATACTTTCAAGTGACTGATCCATGTAGTTGTCCTAGGTTTCAACCCGACGTGGAGCCGATGTGTCAGTATTTGGTCTTTAGACCTCAGATCTACTCCACAGTCAGCCAAACCACTGTATGAATTTGAAACTTGCTCAACGGAACTGGACATGACTGATAAGGATTATGATTGCATTAAGTGTTGGACCTGGGAGTTCAAAATATACTGTAGCCATTTTAAGAGAGAAAGATACATAGAAATGATAAGTTTCCTTCTTTTATATCCTTCTTTTAATTTCTAAAATGTTATGCATGACCAATATCATTTAAACAATTAGCCTATATTAGCTAAACACAATGTTCAATGTAACATTAACCACAGGTAGTCGTGGTCTCTAGTGGAAATACATAAATAGATTTGACAAAAATTTCACTTTTTAAAAAACCATCTGTTGGAAACATGTCTTGGATTTAACATAAAACTAGACTACACTTGATGTGTTACTTTGTAAGATCATGTTGCAGACCATAACTTTGAATGCTGCTTTGACCTACTATGCATTTGTTTGGTAACACAAAATGTACTCGGTTGGTTTGATTTAACGTTTTCATCTTTTGTTCAATCTTACCACATTCTCAGTTTTTTTATTAAATATATTCTCACGGTTGCTGATAGCCTACATTTTGAAGCTATTATATCCCCTACATTTGATAAACAGCAGCCCTTTTGTTTAGTTCAGTGCTGATCACTGCATGAATTCACTAGTTGGAAGATAATTTGGTGTAGTTGTTTTCGCAGTCCAAAAGAAGTCACAGACTGAAAAATCTGTTTGTCAATTGTTTTTTTCTTTAATTGTGTATACCAGCACTGTGGATGTTTTAAAGATGTTGCCTTTTTTTGACATCATTTGGCCTTCAAATCACAATGCGATTTCAATGTTACACAAAATCTCAAAGACATAAAGGAGTTTCATCACATGTTTTGGTTGTGGTTGATTTGTATTAACCCCTCTCGCAGTGGTCATGTGATTCTGAAAATAAATCCCATTTTGGTTCGCACTGGATTGGCGGGCCATTTCCATTCTCTGTCGTAGCACCTCCCCTGTCACGGGTATGGTGAGGACCCAAAAGCAGCACAGGCAGACAGGTCCAGTGGTGGGCTGTGTAGCCGCAGAGCCGAGCAGGTGTGTAACCAAGAGGGGATAGGCGAAACTCGTGGTCGAAGACAGAAGGCTGAGGTAATATCCAGGAGATCGGTCAGGCAGGATAGTCAGAGGCAAGCAGGGTCGGAACCGGGAGATCAGGCAGAAAATCGCTGGAGAGTCTGGTGCAAGCATCGAGAACAATCTGGCAATGAGTGAGAGTGGAGCTGGAGCTTAAATGCAGCCAGAGCAGAGAGCACAGGTGAGTGGAGTTGGCTTAATGAGAGGGGTGTGTCTGATTGGCAGATTGAAGCAGGCAGGTGCAGAGTGGTAAGGCAGAGCTGAACTGTGACAGAACCCCCCCCTCAAGGGACGGCTCCCGACGTCCCAAGAAGAATGGACCAAGCCGGGTGGGAGGCGGGGGGCCCGGAGGAGGGCTAATACTCGTCCGAGAGTCCAGCGTCCATCTCCACCTCCCTGGTCCCAGGGAGGGTGTCGTTGTCGTTCGGGGACTCCGACGGAGGATGTGGTCTGGGTCTGGATGTCTGAGTGAGGTTGCGTCGATGGAAATCCCTGATGAGGGTGTGGTCCAAGATGTCCCTCGCAGGGACCCAGGACCTTTCCTCAGGGCCGTAACCCTCCCAGTCCACCAAGTACTGGAATCCCCTCCCACGCCGGCGAGACTGCAGGAGGCGACGGACAGTGTAGGAGGTCCCTCCATCGATGAGGCGAGGAGGCGGTGGAGGCGGCGTGGCAGGAACCAGGGCGCTCTCTCGGACAGGTTTGACTTTGGAGACGTGAAACGTGGGATGAACTCGCATGGTTCTAGGAAGTTTGAGCCTCACTGCCACCGGGTTGACGACTTCCTGGATCTCGAACGGGCCGACGAAGCGGGGAGCCAGTTTCTTGGATTCCACCCGGAGGGGAAGATCACGGGTGGAGAGCCAAACTTTCTGACCCGGTTGGTAGTCTGGGGCCTTGGAGCGGTGGCGATTGGAGGCTGCGGTGTAGCGGTCAGCGGCCCGGACTAGAGCCGCCCGGGCTCGGGTCCAGGTCCTGCGACAACGGCGGATGAAGGCCTGGACAGAGGGGCAGGATGCTTCTCTTTCAAGTGCAGGAAAAAGCGGTGGCTGGAACCCATAGGTGCACTCAAAGGGGGAGAGACCGGTGGCGGAGCTGGTCAAGGTGTTGTGGGCGTATTCTACCCATAGAAGCTGTTCGGACCAGGAAGTAGGGTTTTGGGACGTCATGCAGCGTAGTGCCGTTTCCATCTCCTGATTCTTGCGTTCGGTCTGGCCGTTGGACTGGGGGTGGTACCCCGAGGACAGGCTGACGGTGGCTCCCAGGAGCGAGCAGAACTCCCTCCAGAATACTGAGGCAAACTGGGGACCTCGATCAGAGACCACGTCCACTGGGATGCCGTGGAGACGGATGACGTGGAGGAGAAGTAGTTTAGCCGTCTCTTTGGCAGATGGAAGTTTGGGCAGGGGCACGAAATGTGCCATCTTGCTGAACCGATCTACCACCGTAAGGATAGCAGTGTTGCCGCTGGATGGTGGTAGACCGGTGACGAAGTCCAAGGAAACGTGCGACCAGGGACGATGAGGTACAGGCAGAGGATGTAGAAGACCGGCAGGGGCATGGTGAGCCGGCTTGTGCTGGTTGCAGGTGGGACAGGCATTGACGAACTCCCGAATGTCCTCATCCAGTGATGTCCACCAGAACCGGCGCTGCACAACGTCCTTGGTCCGATGGATCCCTGGATGACAGGTGAGTTGAGTGCTGTGGGCCCATTGAAGAACCTCGGATCGGAGGTCAGGCGGGACGAACAGACGGTTGGGAGGGCAAGCGCTGGGTCCGGGCTGGTCTTGGGCGGCGGTCCTGACCCTCTCCTCGATCTCCCAGGTGAGTGTGGCCACCAGACGGGAAGAAGGCAGGATAGTGTCTGGGTCGGCCCTGTCCCCCTCCTTTTCCAAGAACTGACGGGACAGGGCGTCGGGCTTGACGTTGCGGGACCCCCGGTCGATAGGAGAGGGAAAAGTTGAAGCGGGTCAGGAAGAGTGCCCATCGGGCCTGGCGGGAGTTCAGTCTTTTAGCGGACCGGAGGTATTCAAGGTTCTTATGGTCCGTCCATACCAGAAACGGCAGTTTAGTCCCCTCGAGCCAGTGTCGCCACTCTTCTAAGGCCAACTTGACGGCGAGGAGCTCTCGGTTCCCAATGTCATAGTTCCTCTCTGCCGGGGTCAAACGTCGGGAATAGAAGGCGCAGGGGTGCAACTTTCTGGTCGGAGGCCGCTCTCTGGGACAAGACGGCCCCCACTCCTAGGTCGGAAGCGTCCACCTCGACCACGAACTGCCGTTCAGGGTCCGGCATTTGGAGGATGGGGGCAGAGGTGAACCGTGTCTTCAGGGCCTGAAAAGAGTCATTGGCGGCCGTGGACCAGAGGAAGGGCACCTTGGAGGAGGTAAGAGCTGTGAGGGGGGCCGCCACCGAACTGTAGCCCCTGATGAACCTCCGGTAAAAGTTGGCGAAGCCCAGGAAGCGTTGAAGCTGCTTGCGGGAATCAGGGGCGGGCCAAGTGGTGACGGCAGAAACCTTGGCTGAGTCCATCTCCACGGTCCCTCTCCCTACGACGTACCCCAGGAAGGAGACAGACGAGACGTGAAACTCACACTTCTCGGCTTTAACGTACAGGGAGTTTTCCAGGAGACGTTGGAGGACCTTCTGGACGTGATGCACATGTTCCTCTCTGGAGCGGGAGAAGATCAGGATATCATCGAGGTACACGAAGACGAACCTGTTGAGCATGTCCCTGAGCACGTCATTAACCAAGGCCTGGAAGACAGCAGGAGCGTTGGTGAGGCCGAAGGGCATCACCAGGTACTCGTAGTGACCGGTGGGGGTATTGAACGCCGTCTTCCACTCGTCCCCCTCGCGGATCCGGACCAGGTGATAAGCGTTGCGCAGGTCAAGCTTGGTGAATATGGTGGACCCCTCTAGGAGCTCGAAAGCAGAGGAGACGAGAGGCAGGGGGTACCGGTTCTTGATAGTAATGTCATTTAATCCACGATAATCAATGCAGGGGCGGAGTGTCTTGTCTCTTTTCTCTACGAAGAAGAAACCGGCTCCAGCCGGAGACGAGGAGGGGCGGATGATGCCCGCCGCTAGACCATCGGTGATATATGTCTCCATCGCCCCCCTCTCAGGAACGGACAGGGAATACAGACGTCCTCTGGGCGGCGTGGCACCGGGCTGGAGGTTAATGGCGCAGTCATAGGGCCGATGTGGGGGAAGGGAGGCTGCCTTGGCCTTACTGAAGACCTCCCTGAAGTCCAGATACTCAGCCGGGACCCCCAGCACATCGGTTGAAGAACTGGTCCCGGCAGAAGGTTGTGGTGCGGCGACTTGCTTGAGGCAGACCTGGTGACAAGATGAACTCCACCCCAGGATCGCCCCTGTGGTCCAATCGAGGTGTGGATTGTGACGTCGGAGCCATGGGAACCCCAGGAGGAGAGGATGACGAGGAGAGTGCAGGATGTGAAACTGGAGTGTTTCATGGTGGTTCCCGGAAATTAACATCCGTATTGGCGCTGTCATGTGGGTCACAGTACCCAGAAGTCGGCCATCCAGAGCGTTGGTGGAGACTGGAGCTGGCAGAGGAATCCGACCGACACCCAGCTGCTGAGCTAGGTTAGAGTCCATAATGTTGGCATCAGAGCCAGAGTCAATGAGTGTGGCGAGGGTCTGGGATCCCTCAGGCAGTAGCAGGCGGACCTGACACAGGGATCGTGAGCTGGGGGAGGAGCTAGATGTATGACTCACCAGGAATTCCTCCCCTCCTGGTGAGCCCGACCTTTTAGTGGACATCGGGGAACAAAGTGTCCCGCTTGGCCACAATACAGGCAGAGATTCCCCTCGCGGCGTCTCCTCCTTTCTTCAGG
>CAEFZP010005873.1:88327-155749 GCA_903064625.1 Mallotus villosus | reverse complement strand
TAACCCCCTCCAGCAGGTGGCGCCACCCAGACCAGCAGGAGCAGCACAGGCCAAGACTGCTGCCCAGCCAACCAGCGGCAAGAAGAGGCCATGGGAAGAGACTATTGGATAAAGAAGAATGAGTGAGAGCTTGGGAGGCCCAATGAAACGTGTGTGTATATATTTATTGATGGATAAGTCTGTGAAATGGTTGGTTGGAAGAACAGAGTGGGGTCTTCAGTGTATTATTCCTATTAAAGAGCACATGTCTGTAGCTTCATACTGTATTTCGTGGTGTGTTAATTAGGGGGAGTCAGATGGCTGAGCGGTTAGGGAATCGGAAGGTTGAAGGTTTGATTCCCGGCCGTGCATTTGATGTCCTTGGGAAAGGCACTTCGCCCTACTTGCCTCGGGGGAATGTCCCTGTAGTTACTGTAAGTCGCTCTGGATAAGAGCCTCTGCTAAATGACTAAATGTAAATGAAAAGAGCAATTCTCAGTATCCATGAGTGATTTATTATAAATACAATGGCAATTATGAATTGCCATTTGTGAGGTCAATTAACATCCACCTCAGGTTTGAGGATGTAGAAGAAAAAAAAAGAATTCTTAAAAAAAGCCCTTCACTAAGATCGTTACTTTGGCAGAAATACTAATATTACAGGACAAAAAAAGACCCTTAACATGAGAGGTATGTGCCATGAGTGTCTTATGCTTCTGGTCTTTCACGACAAAATATACTAAAGACATGTTCTCTGGTCATCAGTGCTAACAGTTCCAAAGATGTTCTCCTTTCCTCAGAAAAAAGAACTTATCCTACGTAATTACTTGCCCTTTCAAAAATACTTGAGAATTACTCTTTTGACTTCACAATTTTCAATTACGAACTGAACAATTAATTGAGAGATCTACCTCATTGTTCGGTTAAAATGACAAATATATCTCAAAGACAGGAATGCATCATTTATTCTTGTGGAATGTAAAGAATATTCTGTGACGTCTGCTTTTGTGTCATCTTGGCCATGGCAAGACTCCATTGTCTATTCAGTACTTGATCGTATCCACGATTGGTCAGCCAGGGCTTGGTCCAGCGGAGGGTTTCTCTAGCTGAGATGAGCACCTTGTTCTGGGCCACTCAGTGGGAGAATCTGGCCACCTGGGTGTGGTTGAACCTCTGGTTTCGTGCTTCTTCAGTCAGTGAGATAATTAGTTTGAGGGTCTCTAATCTGCCTTGTCATCTGTGTCCATCTCGGTCAGAACAGAGTAACACGCCTTCTGAATCAGAAGACCGAAAGAGGCTGAGGGAGAAAGAGATATGGGGGGGAAATAGATAAATCACTTGAAAGACTCATAAAAAGACATCTACCATATAGTTGAGAGAATAATACAAACCTTTTCACTAAACTTTGCATGATGTAAAACAGTGTTACTAGTCATGTTATATTCACATCAGAGTTGAATGTGAATGGAATTCTCACCAATATTCTTGCGAATCCACATGGGCCTTTTGTGGGCGGGAGTGTAGACACACAGGAAGTAGACGGGCACCCCTGATAGGGCGATGCCGATGCCAATCAGGGAGTTGACAGTGTCACTGTAGAGCGGGACCACCACCAGGAAGACGGTGAGGAGACAGAAGACGATGGGGAAGATCAGACTGAGCTGAGGGAGAGAGAGAGAGGAGAATTATCTTAACACAAATATGTACGGAAATGTGAGGAACGTTAACATTGCTATATTACATTTTCACAAGGTAAGTTCACTGTTTTAGTGGGAATTGAACATTGGGCTGACATTCAAATGATCTTATATATATATATAATTATATTATTTTGTTTTTACCTTGAGTGGTCTCACTCTGTCAGGCTGTTTCCAGCGCAGATAAAGTTGGCCCAGAATGGACAAGCCCACAAAGAACCAGTAGCTGAAGCTGTAGTAGTTAATGAGTCTGAAAATATCCTCCACACACAGGTAGACCAGGGCCATGGCACCCTGCACAGCAACAACACACAGGCAATCAGTGAACAGGCCTACAGTAGCATGAAGGACAGCACCACATTCAGTCTGTTTACCCTCACAGGGAACAGAACTCTCGAGGCAGACAGAATTATGAGCTAGATGGATGTTGAAGCAGGTAATGGGTTAGACGAATGGAATGCTAAAGCAGACAGAATTCTGAGACAGACTGAATTGTGATGAGCTAGATAGATTCTGAGGCAGACAATGGAAGGAGAAATGGAATACTGAGGCAGACAGAGCCTTGAGGCAGGTGGGATTCTAAGGCAAACAATAGGAATACAAATCTGACAATAGGAATACAAATCTGACAATTCGGAACCAGACAGAATTCTATAGAGGTGTTTGCATACTGCCCAAACATACACCAACATCCCAACACTCATCAGAATGGCAGTTGTATTTGGAATGTTTGCAGAATAAGGTGAGTGCAGAGGTAAGTGCACACTAACCCAACAATGAACAGCTGTGTAAGCACATAGCTAACTGCTATAACTACCTAACCAACCACAGAAAACAGCACGTGTACAGAAACCAGGCAACATTACACAGCTGTAGCCAGATAGCTAGATAGTCATCCAAACATTTGATAGTACTGGTTGGTGTACATTGGGCCAGTGAGCGCCTTAAGAGAGACTAAAGAGTGGTTTGGACAGGAGCACCTAGGCAGACAAACAAGGCTTGGAAGAGTGAGACACAGAAAAGAAAGATGGCTGACTGACGTTGAAGAGCAGGGCGGGGATGGGTGTGTAGCGGGTGACGTGGATCATGCACAAGTAGTCGGGCAGGTGACCCTCTCTGGAGCCCACGAAGAACAGCCTGGAGGAACACACACACGCGTGTCACACGCCACGGGAACACACACTCACTGGAGTAGCCACACACACACATCTCTACTCTGTCGTCTGGTATCTACAGAAAAGCATGGTGAGGTGGTAAACAGGTGTAATGAAATGACGATGCTGATGACCAAAACACTGGAACAGGTGTGTTTGGGTACAGGTGTGTTCGGGAACAGGTGTGTTCGGGAACAGGTGTGTTCGGGTTCCCTCTCACCTGGAGGCGGCCAGGATGGAGGCGTTGAGTCCTCCGAAGCAGGAGAGAGCCACAGCCAGCGGGATCGTCCAGTTCATCACTCCGAACACTTGGTCGGCAAATGTCTGTGGAGAAAACAAAAAGGGTCATGTATCAAGGGATCATGCCTAGTAGCACAAATATGTATGCCAACTCATCAAGGTAAATTACGGTTCCATGGTTAACTGCGAGTCAATTGGTTAGAAACCAGGAAGTGAACCGAGTAAACAAACTATGTAGAAAAGGTTGATATTATATAAGGTTACTCACCACAGCCACAGCATCGCTGTCTAAAATGGCTTGCATGGGCAAGATAGCGTAGTAAGCCACGTTGGTCAGGATGTATATCACAGTTACTATGGGCATGGAGATTGCAATAGCCATGGGCAGGTTCCTGCAGTACACACAAACAAACACCAGAGGGAGTTAGAGACGGGCTTTATTTAAGTCTGGGGAAGAGGGGGTAGGGGAAGGTAGGGGGGCTGAAGGCAATGAGCTGGCTCAGATTCAGGGTTAGTTCATTATGACTGAGCGGGTCACCAGTTAACCCCCCTGGGCAAGGGTGGGGAAGGAGGGAGGGGTGGAGTTGGGGAGGAGTGGAGGTGGGGGAACAGTGAGGGATGTTTGTCACATAATCTGCCTGAGAACCCTGGGAGTAGCTTGTGATCCAATCACATGTCCGTCTTGGTCCATTTGATCAGCGTCTGGCTGTGTGAATCAGAGCGAAGGCTCAGATAAATACCAGGAGGAGCCATAGCCCCCCTCGCCCCCTCCCTCCCCTCTACCTGATACAGACCTGTCCTAAAACAACACTACTTTCAGCCAGTCTTTATGCCCTGTAACATCTGGGCCTAATCTTTTTTCAAACCCTAAACTTAACCACAATAAAGACAGTTTGCTCCCACCCCACCCACCCTCCACCCTCTCCCCCCTATCCCCCTCACCTCCCTCCTCCCTCGACCCCCCCATCCCCCTCACCTCCCTCACCCCCCCCTCCATTCCCCTCACCTCCCCTCTATCCCCCTCACCTCTCTGGGTTCTTGATCTCCTCTGTGACAAAGTTGAGGGTGTCCCAGCCAGAGTATGAGAACAGTGCAGAGTACAGAGCCAGAGCGATGTTCCCAGGGTCTGTGGACGAGCCCTCAAACAGACCCTCAAAGTTCCTGGTCTGACCTGAGAGAGTCAAGCCATACAGATCGTACAGTCATTCTCATATCTCATTAAATAAATCTGTGCTTGTGTGTCAGGGAAAAAGAGTGTGTGTAGGGAGAGAGTTTAGAAAGAGTGCATATGTGTGAATGAGGGCTTAACAATGCGTCAGTACCTTGTCCTATCTTGACCAGGCCTGTGATGATGACAGCGATGAGGGCTATGACTTTGGCGTACGTGAAGAAGTCTTGGACTCTTGTCCCCCACTTCACATAGGCACAATTCACAAAGGTCAGCAAACCTGCACAGTGGGTACAAAGAGTGTCACACACGGTCACATGGACGCACACACTGGAAGGCACATTCATGCTCACATGCCCTGCTAGACATACAAATATCCCTGCGTGTGTGTTTGTGTGTCCAAGTCTGCCAAGCTTGAGGAAATGGGGCTGCTGACTCAAGCAGACCTGCCTGTTTTTCAGATCAGAAAAGCTGAGAGCAGCACATCAGAGAGACATGACCACACACACACACACACACACAGAGACATGACCACACACACACACACAGACATGACCATACACACACACAGAGACATGACCATACACACACACAGACATGACCACACACACACACACAGAGACATGACCATACACACACACACAGAGACATGACAACACACACACACAGACAAGGCCAGACACACAGCCACACACACTCAGAGACACGACCATACACTCACTCGGACACAGAGAGAGTCGGAAGTCTAGGGGTAAGACGCAACGCAGTGAGAGAGAACACAGAATCATGTTCTCAAGGTTTTGCATGGCTAGGCTTGTGAGTACTTGACACTCTAACTTATATTATACAAGATATATATATAATACGCTGCATATTTTATTGACCTACTGACTGACTGACTGCTCACTGATCTGCCGAACGCTAGATAGATATTGCAAGTTACTTGAGGAAAACATGTTTTTCAGCTTCCTTATCTCTCCCTGGGCCTTTATCATTGTTTGTTCCTTCCAAGATCATAAAACTGAAGCATGGATTGGCTGTGGTCTGAATCTTCAGTCATCCTACGCTGAGGCGCTCATGCAGTTTGATACAGCCTAAACTGTCATCTTATCATCTGCACTTAGATACTGTTTAGAGGAGATGCGCCTGTGGCCATAGAAAAAACGTTTCTGGTACTTGAAGGGGTGAACCGGAAGTGATCTCTTTCACAACTACAAAATGCCTTATCGTCTTCTTTCTGTTCAACTGTGTGGGAACGTGTTTAGTCTTGAAAGCAGCGTTGGCCTGTGGTCGAGACCCAAGTTCACATGAACATCTCAACCTCACCTCTTACGTGACACATCAGCCTCCCCCAGCCCTCAAAAACAACCCCCACCTCCACCTCCTCCCCTGTATGACAGGAACGATCATAACACCATCAATAATGGTCTCATCTCCACAGGCAGCTCAAACATAACATATGGTCCCAGACAGACAACAGTGACCTGTGGACTGGAAGGAGGAGAGGGGGGGCGGGGGAGGGCGGGGGAGGCGGGGGCCCAGATGTACCAAGGCGTGGGCATGTTGACAGTGGAAGGCTAGAAGGGTGGGAGGTTTGAGATCGGGTTCTGGAGGTCCAGTGGACGTAGATGTGGTCCAGATGTGATGTGAGACTGGTGCCTGTGTGGTGTGTGTGTGTGTGTGTGTGTGTCGTGTGTGTGTGTGTGTGTGTGTGTGTGTGTGTGAGTGGCAGCACCATGCTGAGCTAGTCATTTGCCATTAGCCCAGAGGTCAGAGTCTCTTTCTCTCACTGCTGCAATAGCTTCACAGCTATCAGCACACTCACAGCCTTCAAAGCTTTACTTATCTGTGTGTGTGTGTCCCTGTAGGAGTGGATGTGTGGATGCCTGATAGTTTATTACTACAGTAGTCAGTGAGGTTTGGGAACTTGAATGTGAAGCCTCAGCTCAGTAACACTGGGTTCTGTTTGTCAGAGTTTCTGTCAAGTGTCTGTCCCAGCGTTCCGTCTCAACATTCTGTCCCAGAGTTCTGTCTGTCTCAGTGTTCGTCTGTCTCAGAGTTCTGTCTGTCTCAGTGTTCCGTCTGTCTCAGAGTTCTGTCTGTCTCAGTGTTCTGTCTGTCCTAGAGTTCTATCCTTTGTCTGTCCCTATCTCAAAATTCTATTAATTAGTCTGTGCCAGTGTTCTGAGAGTTCCATCCATTTATCAAACTAAACTGTGGTCATAGATGAGATAAGCTCTCAATGCAGATCCCTCCCTGACGCACTGTCCTTGTCTAGATATTATCTCCTTATCCTTGGCATGGACACTGATGACATAGATTTTTTTTTGTTGAGAAGTTGAGTAAAATTATCTTTTCCCTTATTCCGTGTCTTTTACACAGGAAGCACGTGAGGCCTGTCAGGGCTCTGCCCCTCTGTTCCTCTTTCACCCTGGTCACAGTTCTCCTACTATGACGCTCTCCAGATCGTCTAGTGAGCTCACTGTATTTCTGTTCTCCCTTTTTTCACAAAGACAGACACGTTCTCCCATTTACCACAGTCCAGAACTCCCTCATCAACCTTTCTCTCTAACCCACACACACACAAACACACAAGCCCACACACACAAGCCCAAACACACACACACAAGCCCACAAGCCCACACACACACACAAGCCCACACACACACACGTCACACACACACACAAGTCCACACACACACACACAAGCCCACACAACCCACACACACACACACACAAGCCCACAAACACACACAAGTCCACACACACACACAAGCCCACACACACACACTCTACTTACAGATACAGGCCGCAGCCAGCAGACGATTGGCTGCATACGGAGCTATGCAGGTGGGGAAGATGGGCTGCACCATGTAGTTTGAGAACGTGATGGCTATAACCGCCTGGCTGGTCGGTTCTATGATGAGCAGCGACGTCCACAGCCGGATGAAGGCCATGAAGGGACCGAAGGCCTCCAGGATGTAGGCGTAGCTGGCCCCAGACTTGGTGATGGTGGTGCCCAGCTCGGCATAGCACAGGGCCCCGAACACGGAGAAGATGCCCCCGACGGTCCACACTACCAGCGACAGCCCGTAGGAGGCGCTGTAGATCAGCACTCCTTTGGGGGAGACGAAGATGCCCGAGCCGATCATGTTGCCCACGATGAGGCAGACGCCGTTCAGGAGCGAGATCTCCTTCTTCAGCTTCATGGATTCGTTGGAGCCTGCCGATTTGAGAGAAGTGCCGCCATTGCTCTCCTCGCAGAGCGAGTCTTGTCTGGGGGCGGGGCTGTAGGCAGCCATTGTTTTGGATTGGAGGTGGCTCAGAGGGAAAGTGGTGATGGGATCAGTGATTGGGCGGCAGAGCAGTCAGTCAGTGAGTCAAATGAAACTTTTTTTCCCCAACTATGGTCCCACAGGTGACATCTGTGGAAGACATAAAACGAATTAGACAGTGTGTGGGCATCGCCATGGGCAACCATTGATCACAGATGTGGGTACACGTTTATAAAACGTTTGTGAGAACAGCACCAAAGGCCACCTCAGGGCAAATGTGGCCACACATGCACACGCCCACGCCCACACACACCCGCAGCTTGCTATTGGTTTTTACAGATGGCAATTTAAGAGCCATTAGAGTTCAGAGTAAATGGGCTTTTAAGGTTGAGTGTATTGACAGAGAGGCAGACAGAAAAAAAGAAAGAAAAAGAGAGGCAAATGTGCCTGAAAACATTGTAGTGTTCATGACCAGCTTCAACTTCCTCCACGTTAGCCTAAACAACTAACTGATACAACAGTGTACACACAGATACTCTTTAAGACGTGTCAGCATGACCACGCAGTCACATGTTTTCCAAAGTTCATCACCCTCAGCATGAGAGTCTAATGACGAGTCTAATGAGGAGAGACCCATGCGGTCGGGCTGATTAGCAAGACTGGGCTTATAAGCTACATTCTCAGACACACATACGCCTCATGCCTATATAACATACATTCTCCGTGAGACACACACACACATGCGTCGTGTCAAAACGTGTCCGACACGCACACACATCATGCCTCCGAAAACACGTGGTCTGAAACAGACAGACTCGCACACCTCTACGTTAGTGAACGGCAAAGATCCCTCAGTCCCTCCGACCACAGCAGCTTGGTCTTGGGTTCGACAGACCAGGAGGTCGGACAGAGATGCCCACTCACGCAGACCACGTGTGAGTGGTGGAAGAGGGGGGGGAAGAGAGACAGAGAAGTCCACTCGCAGACCACAGTGTGAGTGGTGGAAGAGGGGGGAAAGAGAGACAGAGAAGTCCACTCGCAGACCACAGTGTGATTGGTGGAAGAGGGGCTAAAGAGAGACAGAGAAGTTCAGAGTGCTCACCCTGCGATATGCAAGTTCAAAAGGAAGACTGATTTCACAGTATTGGACTGTAGATAGCCCTGGCATGTGACTACAAGGAGAGCTGGGGACACAGAGAGAGAGAGGGAGGTTTCTCAAGGACCAGAGTGCAAGGTCCAAAAGGCACAGATAAACTCTCCAGGAGGCTTCAGTATGTCTACTCAAGGTTATACACATGACAGTTTGTCAGTCTCTCTGTCTTACTGTTGCAACTTGGCAGCCTTTGAAATCAACCTTAGGTGCTGCACAGACAACTAATGTGAGCCTCTCACTGGTTAATCTTTACAGTAGAACTGATAAACGAGTGTATTGATGAACATGCCCAGCGAGCTAGGAATGCCATAAGAGGTTAATAAATAATGTAATGATTTTTTGAGGAATGAGTGTTAAACTGATCATAGGGCTTACCAGTAAAACACACTTTGCACTGTAGAGGCAACATCTGGTCGCTCCAATAGTCTGCATTTATTGGCTACATCGTGGTTATTACCTTCTCCAGATGCGCTGCAGGTGAACTTGAAATCTAGCGAGGAGTTTTCTTTTGGTCTTCCCGCTCACTCACGATTCAGTGTCCAGAGATCTATAAAACCTTTCATCTCAAGTGCGGACTTCCATTCAAACTTCATAGATTTTCAAACAACTTCCACGACAGCTTCCGTCTTGTCCTTGCGCACGCTTCTCTCTCCACTTGCCCTTCCCTATATCAGTCACGCGTCCACCGATCGCAGGCCCGGCTTTAACCGATGACAGTCTGAAGGTGCTCCATTTGATCAGCTGATGAACTTCTGCTTTCTGACGCAGCTACCAAGGAGACAAGAGAGGAGGTGAGGAAGTGGGAGTGGTTTACATTGATGACTTGCAACGACGCTTTTGAGTAGCTGTAATTAATTGGGTTTCTGTTGAACTGATTAATCCATATGATCAATGTTAAATGGGGCTACGTAGAAAGTCTTCGGTGATTAAAACGGCGCTTCGTATGACATCAAGCTACAAGTTGGCTACATGACTAGACAAGCTTATAGGCAATATGTTCCAATGACTGTAAAAATAACTGCAGCAACTACAATTCGTTTTGATTTTATTTTAAAACGCGAGTTTCCGTTCACTTTTTGGTGTTTGTATACATATATGATAATATTTTATCTGACATTTTAATTCCAATACAAGACTGAACTGGTTGTCGTTGCAAAATAAGTATGTGCATTAGACCAAGCAAATAATTAAAAATACAAATTAAGCATTCTTTAGAAATGGTTTGGAGGGAGTTTACAATGTCAGTAAAGTTTGATGTGTTTCTTAGAAACAGTATATGGCGTACAGCCCCCTCTGGTGGTAAAGTAACCGTTCATTCAGTGGAATAATTTAGCGTTCGATGACTTCGAATGGAATCTGGTGTTTTATTTTGCTCATTGTCCTTAAAAAGTCAACTTCGACTTGCTGGAGACAATAGCAAACATAAATTAACCTAATCAGTCATGGAATGTTAGTTTGTTACTTTGATCTAGACAGTTACCACTTATCTATGATGATTTTCCGACAGCGACTGATTAAAGTAGTACAGTCGATCAACATTAGCGTAATGTGAATCGTAATCAATAGCAAAGCCACCTGTTGATTATCTGTAGGGGTCGGGCTAACCTGATCAACACGGCTGGCCCCGCCCACATTTAAGACTACGCCTTTTCACAAGTCTTCCATGTCAAACTGAAAAGCAAACATTGGGAACGTCCCTTCACCCTAATTCCTATCCCTTTTTGATTGAGACATGTCTCTATCACTGAAACGCATGTGGACAAACTTCTCACACATGGGGGTTCCTTTCAGCCCTTTGTCTCTCTCCCCCCCCTCCAGTCCCCCCCCTTGTCTTGCCCCCACAGATTCCTCTCCTTGGTTACCGGTTACCATGGTTTCTGGAGCCTCAGTAGTGTGGGGATTACCAGCCATTTTGGGGACAGCTGGCCAGGTTGGTCCCCACTGCCCCCTGTCCTGCCTCCAGTCACACAGGGGGGATGAGGGGTGTCATTGTGCGCGGATTAGAGCTTCCTGTGTGTCAGCCCCATTACACATGGAGGGGGAGAACACAGAGAGAGGGGGAAATAAAAGGGAAAATGAAAGAGTGAGTATGAAAGAGAGTATGACACACAGAAGGACAGGGAGGGAGGAGGCTCTACAGCTGCACTTTCAATCACACTGCGGCACTCACACAGTCACTGATTATCCCTTGTACACACACACACAACACACACACACACCTCACAGAACCCGAGGAACTGAAACATATGAAAAGAAAATGAGGGCAGAAAAGGCAGAATAAGTAGACTGCTATCGAAGCAGCGGACAAAAGAACTCAGTCACACACAGGGCATCGAGACAAACCAGCAGACAGGCCGACGGAACACTCAGACACGGAACACTGTCATGCTCACGGAATACTTAAACAGAGCGAATGAGACATAAGCTATTCTGGGACTAATTGTGGACACACAAAAGACAACCTCGATAAAAAAAGCGGGGTTCTTTTTCACCATCACCGTCATTTTATTTTCTCTTTTTGACATCCTATGTGGAAGCACATTTTTTTTAAACTACAGTACAAAAACAATGGCGGTATACCATTTCAAAATGAAACATACAAAACTATACTGAGCTTAGTGGCAGGGATACAGTGAAGACAAGTTCTGCAGGGGCAGAAAACTTAAACTCTCAAGTGCTTTGAGAGAAGAGGGGAGGGGGGGGGGAGGAGGAGGAGAGACGGGAACACAAAGGAGGAAGAGAAGGGGTGAGGTAAATATATCAGACACCGACAAATCATCCTGGTCTCTGGCGAAGATCCGTTGGTTCACACACACACACACACACACACACAAACACACGCACACACACACACACACACACACGCACGCACCTCCCTTAGCTCGTTACAGTACACCACAGTGCATACATACAATATCTGTTCTGTCCCTTATTTTAAACAGATAAACCGATTACAATCACTGAAGTTGGAAGTCTGATTGGGCAGTAGATAAGGTGATTACAGAGCAAGACCAGGACAGGTCGAAGATTTACCAAGTCAACATACCTGGCAGTGTAACACAATCATCATCATCATCATCATTAGCATCATCATCACAATCGTTGTGTTTGTATCAATGGACGTATGGACAGCAGTAGACACAGTGCAACTCCATTAATTTCAGAACAGCAGCATGACAGTTAAAAAAAACAAAAAAAGAGGAAAAATAAGTTTTAAAAGATGGAACCAAGGTTCATATTTACAATGTGGCCGCTGCTAAACTGGCCTATTTTGGTGTTAAGTTTGTGTAAAATACCTTTTTACCTAAACCTGGTTCTCTTCATTTTACAGTAGTTCACGTTTGAAGTAGTTTGTGCTCTGTTCGGCCCTTGGAAATACAGTACCATCAAACACACACGTGTGTGCTTTCACCTCAAGGGAAATTCTGTGACATGCGTCGATAAGGCCTCACTGTGTTCTTTGAAATAGTAACATTATTTCATAACTGACTTGACTGAGTCACTACCTCAAAACAATCTAACATGCCACACTACTGGACAGACTATCCCTAAGGGACTATAATATAAAAAAATAAACATAGAATCAGTGATTCTAAAATGGATCGATTTCAGCTGAAAATACATTTCCTTGTCAGGGCTGTTCTAACCAAGCAGACTCTTTTCACATTTCTTTTTTTACTCAGTAATGTCCTCAAGTTTCTTTCCTTCACCATCAACAGTGGGAGCTTCCTCCGGAGAGGAACTTTTCTCAGGAGATTTTACCAGTGGCTGAACATCAATCTTCTCTCCCGGTGTCCCATTGGCTGAATTTGAACTCCGATCCTCCACAGTCTCGTTTTCATTGGCCGGGATGACCAGTGGAGCCTTAGAAGAGGCGTTAGCCACAGCTCCAGGATGGGTTTTCATGTGTCCCTGTTGAACAGAAAAACAACAGTTTAGGTAAGGTGAGGTATATAATATACATATATATATTATAAAGGTGTTTATAAAGATTCCAATCTAGTACAGTAGTGTATGTTCATACCTTGAGTCCACTGCGGCTGGCGTATGCCTTTCCACACTGGGAGCAGCAGTAGGGTTTGTCTGGGCGGGGGGCCTGGGGAGATGGTGTTGGTGGTGTGGTGGTGTTGGAGCAGTCTGCAGCACTGCCTCCTGGTCCGACTTCTCTTGAGAACCATCGCAAACCTCCGAGGGGGTCTCCTCCTTCGCCTCAGTACCCAGGACGGATGAGCCGTCCCTGGGGAGAGGTGCTCTCCTTCTCCCCCTCCGTGGTGACTGCCGGCTCCTCTTCCGGAGTGGGCTTCTGTGCGAGTTCGTCTGTGGCTGGCTCAGAGGCTGCTGCTGCTGCTGCTGTAGGGCTGGCTGACAGGGGGAGCTCAGGTGACTGGTTTGGGGCTGGGGAGCTCGGGGTGGATTCAGGGGCGGGGCTACCTTGATGAGAGCTAACTTTGTTCTCTGCGGCTGGTGAGGTGTTACTGAGGCTCTCTCTCAAACCACCGTCCAGGCCAGGCTTGGAGATACACAGGGAGAGTGGCTGGTCCTCCGCCTCAGCCTCCACATTGACCGCTGGGGCAGAGATGGAGACTGCAGGAGCGGCAGCATCCGCGAGGTCAGCGCGGGTGGGAGTGGAGCCGTTAGTTAGCCCATCGTCGGTCTGGGGGCTTTCTCTCTGGGTGAGGGCCTCTTGTGGATTATAGGTCAGAGGTGGACTAATACTGAGAGTGGAGAGGTCAGATTCCACCTTCGGGCGACTCAGATCAGCTGCCAGGGATTGCTTGGGAGGCACCCCCAAATCCAAACCGCCGACTGGAGGGTTCTGGACGATGGAGCCACTGTTGCTGCCCATGGTCAAGGCCAGAGGGAGAAGCTGTTGGGGCTTGGATGGGGAGACGGAGGGGTGATTCATCTTCCGGAGGTTCGCGTTGTCCTCCAGAGGCATCTCCGTGTCGTCCTCCGGAGGGATCTGTCCCCCCAGGTGCAAGCGGATGTGGTGCTGGAGCACCAGGGCGTTGGTGAACTTGCGGGGGCACAGCGGGCAGGAGTTCTGGGCGCGGGCATTTGGAGGACGGGCACGGTGGGTGGCCAGATGGGCCCTCAGGCTGCCCTTAGTGGAGAAGGAGCGGCCGCACAGCTTGCAGGGGAAGGGGCGTTCCCCCAGGTGGGTGGCCTGGTGGAGGCGCAGGGCCCGGGGGCAGCTGAGCACACGCAGGCAGACCCCACACTGGTTAGGGACTAGGGAGGGGTTGTTGGATCCGAGGAGGTCGTGGTTGGCCAGATCCATCGCCCCCGCAGTGGTGTTGGGGCTCAGGCCTAAGGCTGCCATCATCTCTCTACGGTAGGCGTTGGAGCTGGTGGTCAGGTCTTGGCCGTTCATGTCGCCCGTTGGCCGAGTTGTCGTCCTGGAAACGCGAAGAGGAGGTGGTACCTCCCTGGGGCTGCTTCTCCAGCTTCTGCACCAACCGCTGCAGCTTGGAGGTGTCGGAGGTTTGGGTGGAGGAGGTGGGGGAGGAGGTCGACGATGAGGTGGGTGCTTTAGGGTACGGAGGGAAGGGGAAGGGGAGCTGAGAGTGGGGGGAGGCGAGGTGGGAGGCGGAGGGGTGTGGCGGGCGGAGGAGGGCAAGGTGGTGGGCCGACGCTCCGCCGGGGAAGAGGATCTTGGGGAGGTGGGCCAGCTGGGAGTAAGGCGAGCTGGGGTGCAGTCCGGAATGAGGAGGGGTATTCTCGTCGAACCTCTGCTGCTTGGCTCCCTTGAACAGGTTCCCCATGGCGGACGACGAAGAGCCCGCCGAAGACGGAGACATGATGCTGCCGGAGGCGCTGGCCGCTGCGGCGGCGGCGGACGCCCGGTTGAGCTGCAGCAGGGAGTGAGCCGTGGAGAGCAGCGCCATGTCCACGCTGGGGGGCAGGGGGAGGGAAGAGGAGGAGGAAGAGGGGCGAGAAGACCCTCCGGACAGGAAACCCATAGCCATGCTGTCTGCCAGCCCCACTCCTCCTTTCACGCCTGTGAACCCCTCCTCGTCCTCCGCCCGGCGCTTCCTGCGTCTCTGGCTGGTGGAGGAGGCGGGGCTGGGGGGTGGGCGTGGGCGGGATCAGGTCGGACAGAGCCGGGGGCAGCAGGGAGAGAGAGAGCTCCGGGTTCTGCTCGCGGTGCCTCAGGAAGTGGGCCTTCAGGTTCCCCCGGGTGGTGAAGCGGCTCAGGCAGACGGGACACTGGTACGGCCTCTCGCCCGTGTGGGACCGCAGGTGGATCTGGAGGGACGAGTCGCTGCTCAAGACCTTCCCGCAAAACCGGCAGGCGTGTGGCGGACGCCCTGATGAGGAGGAGCTCGCCGAGGAGCTGGGGTTGAAGAGGTCCTGCGAGAGGCTGGAGGTAGGGAGGGGAGGGGTGGGAAAGCCGACCCCGTTGCTGTGGCCGAAGGGGGACGTATTGGAAGACTTCTCGTGGAGGTAGCGTGGGGGGAGACCCAAAGAGAGAGAGAGGGGGTGGAGGGAGGCGACTGATGAACTAAGGGTGGAGGAGGAGGAAGAAGACGAGGTAGAAGAGTGTGGAGCCCGGTTCCCATTACTTTGAGAGGGTTTTGACACCGCTGGCTGGGGGAAGAGGGAGGGGAGAGATGAATCTGAGGTAGGCCGAGGGGCAGGGGAGGGCTGCGTTGGGGAAGGAGATCCAGATCTGTGGTGGCCGTTGGCAGCCGCCTGAGGCCCATCCTGGGAGTACACAGCCCCTCCGAGGCGGAGGACGTGCCTGCAGATCTCCTCGGTCATCTGCATCTGGTGGATCTGCCTCTGCTGCAGCAGCCTGAGCTCCTCCAGCAACACTGCCAGGGTGGGAGGAACCTGCAGCTGACCCGGGCCGAGGGGGCTGGAGGCAGTCTGGTGCCCGGGACTGGTCACTTCCTGGTGGGTCGTGGTACCGAGAGAGGACACCGAGGAGGAGGAGGAGGTGGTGGTGGCAGACCTACCCATCTGAGGGGAGGTCATGATGGGGTGGGAGAGGCTCTGGTGGGTGAGGGTGTGTGATCCAGACATCTGACTGAGGAGGAGTGGAGGGGAGTGTGTCTGGGAGGACAGGGACGGGTGTGGGAAGTCCGGGGAGAGCGAGGAGTGGGTATTAGGGAGGGAGGTAGTGAAGGGGGTGATGTTGCTGGACCAGTGGGGGGGGTGGAGAATTCTCGCTGGGGAGGGATGGCGCGTGGAGCCCCCCGGGGGACTGGCGAGGGGCCAGGGGGGGCTGGCAGTCCTGGAGGGAGGTGGGAGAGGACGAGGACGAGGAGGAGGTCAGTTCTGAACCCAGAGAGGTGGACGGTGATTTCACAACCAGCTGGTCATCTGTAGACGGAGGGAAAGACAGTCATGAGGAGATGCTCGCCACTACATGCTTGGAACAGCAACTGAACGATGAATCTGTGAAGACTCAGGTCTGCAAAGTCTCCACGTTCCACATGCAAACAAGCCAAGCAGGGTACAAATACAAACAAGCATGGCAGGCCTCAACAGTTTACATACCAAGAAATGCATATACGGTGCACATTACACTTCAATGAAGTAACCGAGGCTACATTTTTAAGCGTATCAGTTTTTCAACGCGACAAAGGCAACATAGTCTCTACAGCTTCTTTCTATTGTCTTGTCTTACTCTGTGCTCTCCATAGGACAACTCTTAAGCGTCTTTATCCCACAAAAGCTGGCAGACCACCTTGCTGCTATGACAACACCTTTCAGAAGACAATGCACATCACCAAGACAACCCATAACCCCTCTTAACCCACCCCTCACTCCAGCAGTTACGTCTTTCATCTCCTCATTTACCCTTCCCCCTTACGTCACAACAGGGGTCAAGGGTCGGGCCATGCTAAGGGTTCTGAGCACTGTCCAGGCAGCTCTGATTGGTCAGTTCATGTGACCCCTCGAGCTCTGGGGTCAAATTCTTTCAAAATCTTGAGCACAGAGTGAGAAAGAGTACGGGGGCAAGAAGGGGGAGGGGAAAAACAATGGAGAGACACACTAAGTATTCCCTGCTGGAGGGCTGTATAGTGATGGAATTAATGACTGTACTTCTCACTACTTCTAAGGCCTGAGTAGCTCCTCGCTGGAACAGGGCCAGATTCAGGCTCCTGGAATGAAATTCTAGTTTGAGAACGAATTACGCGAATAACTCGTTTAGTCGAAATGCCGGTCTGAGGTATGTTCCCGGTGCCAAACATTAGAAGCATGGTTGAGGTGCATGCTCCCCCCCCCACCCCCCCTCTCAGATTTGTTCTACCTTCTACACCCCCAACTGAGAAGGAGTATACAGTCAATAGAACTGCAGGGTGAGAAGGGGAGGGGGGAAGCATTGAGAGAAGGGTAGAAAAAGAGGGGGAAGAACAAGGAAATGTGAAGGAAAGAAGTATGGAGAGGAGGGAGAATAGGAGAGTAGAGATTAATCTTTACCAAAACAGCCCTTACCCTTCCCCCCATGTAGCTATACACATTTCTGGGTGAATAGGAAACTTCTCTATACCAAGACCTCCAGCAGTGTAGCCTGCATCAATAGTGTCCCACTAACATCACAGGAAAACGGCCACAGACGCATTGAATGTAAATATTTAGTTTGCTCGGTCTGTCCTGTAGAACCTGCAGTAGAAACTTAAGTGGCTGCAGAGACAAACTTAGCATTGACATCGACTGGGGGGGGGCCTAAACTGAAGATAATGGTGTAAAATCTTCAACATGCACATCAAAATGTCATGCATTTGAATAAAAACAAATTCATTGGTGGGGAAACGCTGCAAAAAGTATACCATTAACTTATGAATGAACCAGCTAAATCAACCAGTGCTTTCATTGCAGAGGAACCACAGAGCAATGACAAAAGAAAGGACCTATTGATACTGACCGCGAGAGCTGTAGGTTTATGTGACGACCTGTTGCTTGGATTCTGCTTAGTGGGAGTAATTTCCCGTTAATAGTAACACATGCACTAGAATAATAATGAACTTTTCTCACCGTGCGATAGAAGCAGCGTGCCCCCCGGATCCGCGTTAACGAGTTGCTGAGGTCTTTTCTGTTTCCGGCGTGACATGATTCACGAGGGGCCAAAGAGAGAGGGGGGGCATCAGTCGATTAAACCACACCGGGCACTTTTCGCACTTGCACGCGTTCCAAACAATCCCCCAAAACCAAACAATTCCTCTCTAACTCCTGATTTCAGTTATGTGGAGTTTCAGGTAGCATTTGAACTGGGAGTAGCCTATCAAAAGTTGATTCCTTGGATTGAGAAAAACGGTTTAAAAGTGGAAATCCGTGTGACTGCGCCGTGTCATTTGATGCCGCAGTGAGTGCGTGTGTGGCTGTTTTTCTAAAGTCTTCCCTCTCCCAAAACTTGCCCAAATTGCGCCCCTCCTCTCCTGCTGTTCCCCTGCATGCATACACTCACACATCACACACACACATTACACACACACACACATACACTGCAGTCACACACAACCTCTCCTTCTTCTTCAATGAGATTTGCATTTCAATAGCGTGGAACACACAGGCTCCTAGTTCCCTCTTTCTTCCGTATTTTCTCTATACATGCACCGCACAGCAGTTAAACTTTCAATCAAAAAATGACAATGTGATGTCAAAAAACACATGGATTCAACCCAAAATAATATATGCCTCTCTTGTTGGACTTGTAAAAGGATGTTTTGAACTTATTTTCGAGAGACATATTTATGAAGTCTCATAAATTAAACGTATGTTTTCTAGCTCTATTAGAAACAAATCAAGTCTACAGACGATAGAAGACCTTATAGACTAATATTTAGAATTGAACTTCGAAATCATTTAGGTCTTCCATAAAGTGTTCTTTTCAACAATAACTTATACGAAAATCATAACAACAACAATCATAATTGGCAATCGCAAGTTAGACACGGATACATGGTGGTGTGGTCCCTGCAGCGGAATGAATGGGGTCCATTTGCCTTTCATTTTAAGATGGCTAATTAACGGGGGTGGGGGTTCTCGAGATTGCCCGGCCACATTAGAACATGGATGTGTTCCATGTTCTGTCTCCCCCGCGCACACTACTGCCTGAACCCCCGACCCCCTCCTTCCACTGCTACGCGCGGAGCTCTATTTAAAAGGGAAAGAATAGATGGGAATCTGCGACAATGGCGCACTGGACACAGTTGAGTGAGCATCTCCGTCTCCCCTCTCTCACTATGAACCCCCGGATCCACTGCTGTTCTGCACAATGCCCCTCTTTCACCCCCCGCCCTCACTCCTGTACCACGTGGTGCAGGGATAAAAGGGAGATAGAAAGAAAATACCACATTTAAGTAGGTGTCCCACATGTATGACTTCAGTGCCTGTGCATGAAAACTTGCAGCATAACAAACGGAAATATATAATGCTAACATGTCATGATATTTTAACATAAATGAATCTGTAAAATGTAAAAATAAAAAATAGTCAAATGTAGACAGTGTTATGATTGGTTAAGTGAGAGAGTAGTCAATAATAGCCAATCAGATTACTTTACCTGATCATTTATGCTGAAGGACAGTTAAACCTGACATCTTACTAGCACAGGTTTTTTAATGTTACTTTATCATTGACGCTCCCACATTTGTCGAAGTTATATAGTCAAATATAGGTAAACATTGTATTATCATTCATGCATGGATTTTAGGGCTTTGTTTCAGCCTGTTTTGGGATTACAATTTAGCTAACTTTACAGTAGCAAGCTAGCTATATGCACCAAACTGTGTTGCATGCTAGGTAGCCGACAGTAAGATAAATGACCACATATTGCTGTTGTCTGATCTACTTTTGTGATACTGTGTTATATTATCCTGTGTGAGCCCAAAGCGCCCTAAAGTAGCTATGGTAGTTATGGTTCTGTCAGCTTGTGCTACTACCTGCTTGTGGTAACCACCTAGCTTGCTAGAAACAGTTCTAACCATCATCTCTTGTGATGCTCTTGTGTCCTGTTGCAGCATGTCTATCTGCGACGATACTCTGCTCTGCAACTTCCCGAAGTGTCGGTCTAAGTTATGTGGATTTGCTTGGGTCACGGCATGTTCACATGCCTTTTGCGATCAACACGGTTCCGGTGAGTTCAGTCGATCCCCAGCGATCTGTCCCGCCTGTTCCTCTGCGCTCTCGGGGAAGCTTGACATCGTGCGCACAGAGTTGTCCCCATCTGAGGAGTACAAGGCCATGGTCCTCGCGGGACTCAGGCCAGAGACTGTGCTGGACATCAGTGCACGCGCGCTGGCCTTCTGGACTTACCAGGTAAGTGAGGATGTTTTTTTGACTCTTCAAGCACACCACTATTCAAATGGTTCGCTATTGTGTTTGATATGTGTGCAAATCCGCATGAAACGGCGATTATCACACGCTAGTGACACCACGTGAGGATCCGTGTGTGTGTGTGTGGTGTGTGTGTGGTGTGTGTGTGTGGTGGGCAGGTGCACCAGGAGCGAATGTACCAGGAGTACAGCCTGTCCAGGGCAGAAGGGCAGGTGAAGCAAATGGAGAAGGTCCTGACCCAGCAGAACCAGAGTAGAGAACTGGAACTCGGTGCGATGAGGGGGGAGATTGCATCTCTCAAGAAGGTGCTTGTAACATATGCATCACTGATCAATGACATTCCTAACTGGTCCTAAAACGCTGCACGTGTCTGTGAGCATGTTCATGTGCTCAGGCCGTATTAGCAGGTCTGACCTAAGGTGGGTCGGCGCTGAGTTGCTCTGACTCACAAGCCTCCCGTGTGAATACCTGTTGAGGACCTACCCTGCTTTTCATGCTGAACCTCTCCACCTCACTGACATCTTCTCCCCTTCTTCGTTTGTCTTTCCACCACCACCTCCACCTCCTCCTCTCTCTTCCCGTCACCCAGGTGACGGATGAGTACAAGAGGAAGTACAGCGAGGTGTCTGAGCGCCTGATGGAGAGGAACAGACAGTACCAGAAGCTGCAGGGGCTCTACGACTCCCTCAGGCTGCGTAACATGGTGGTGGGGGACAGGGAGTCAGTCCCCCCACGGAGCCCCCGACTTCAGCACAGGTGAGAGGGAGAGAGAGAGAGGCAGAGAGACAGAGGGAGAGAGAGGCAGAGAGACAGGGAGAGAGAGGGAGAGAGAGAGACAGAGATGTCACTGAGGTCAGAGGGAGAGAAGAGGCGAGAGATGTAACTTCAGGTGAGGGAGAGAGAGGGCAGAGAGATCCCGCAGGTGAGAGGGAGAGAGAGGCAGAGAGACAGGGAGACAGGGAGAGAGAGGCAGAGAGTAACGTCAGGGAGAGAGGCAGAGAGAGACAGAGACTTCACCTCAGGTGGGAGGGAGAGAGAGGCAGAGACTTCACTTCAGGTGAGAGGGAGAGAGAGGCAGAGACTTCACCTCAGGTGAGAGGGAGAGGCAGAGAGAGACAGAGGGTAGGGGACAATCCTTATCGTAGATGGGGGTTTTTTTAAGTCAATAATTTGCTCTCTGTATGATATCCATCTACACTAAGTAGTCATTGGTAACTAGTAAAGGAAGGAAATACAGGAATACACTGAGAGAATGCAGGAAACTATGCAAACAAAACACTTACAGACAGAACACAAAGAAACATGTAAACTGTAGAGACAACAGGGTGAACACAGGATGAAGTTAGTTGATGGTTTAAAGGGGAAAACGCCTTGACACACAGGAGACACTGAACCTCCTGCGTGTTCCCCAGGGGTGATCAGGCAGCCCTCCCCCAGAGGAAGCCCTTCATTCCTGGGCATGGGCCCGGAGGGGGACAGCCGCCTCTTCTCCTCCCTGGAGCCCGAGGGTGCGAGGACCTTTTTCCAGTTCAGCTCCCCGGCCAGAGAGAGAGGCCGCTGCTTCATCAAGAAGCACTGAGAGAGCTTCCTGGTCATAACTGTCAGTTGAGAGGTTTGTCATCTGATTGGTTAGATGAATTACAGGTTTGATTGTTTGTTGTTTTTCAGTTGGTGTTTTGTTTTTATTATCGTGTTCTTAAAGTTTTATAAATGATTGTGACAATGTCATCTTTATTACCAATGCTTGTATTTGTGAAGTTCTGTCCGGTTTGGAAGAAATGATTAGTCTTCATTCTTTGTGGGAAGTTTGTTTAATTTGTTTTTAAACGCATTGTCGTCACAGTTGTCATTGTCATCTTTCTAATTTACAAAACGCCACTCGTCTCCCACCCGCAGCAACGGAATACAAAAGGAAGAAATATTTATAAATATGTACAAAGGGTTTGTCTAAAGACTACACAAAGTGTCTACTATTTACAGGAAGTCAAACATTACAGGCACACAGTTTCTTCTTCTTTTTTAAAACGTATAAATCATGCTTCTTTCTGGCTCTTTCACGGGTCCTTTCCTCCACCCCTCCTCTCATTCGCTCTGAGGCTTGTAGCTCACCGACGCGGCCGTCTGACTCTGGGCGTTCTGTTTCTTTCCGTTCACGATCAGAAGCAGAGGAGAGTCCACACGTATACTCCGGAAATCAAAAGACTGTCAGGGAGATAAAAGAAAACAATGCATCAGATAATTCAATGTGGGAGAGTTTTTTTAAGTGGGGAGCATTTAAGTCTTGGCTGCATTCCGTGTACATCTACTGTACATTTATATTTAGTCATTTAGCAGACGCTCTCATCCAGAGAGACCTACAGCAAGTACAGGGACATTCTGCTAATAGCCCGATTCCCTAACCGCTCAGCCATCTGACCCGTGTACATATACTGTAGCATGATAGTGTGTAGGCCGCAGACACAGACCTTGCTGTTGTGCGCTACGCTGTGGCGTTTGACCTGGGGCTCCGGGACGACCACAGAGTCTCCTATCAGCACCCCCCAGCTGTCTGCCGTGTTGTACACCATCACCACGCAGCACGTCTCCTCGCTGTCCACCATGCCAAACGTACTGGAGGGAGGGAGGGAGAGGGAGGGAGGGAGAGGGGGAGGGAGGGAAAAAGAGGGAGATGCCTCTGTTTACTTTCTCATGTATACAGAAAGCAAAGTCCATGCTTGAGCCAGAAAAGTGATTTGCATTCCTACTTTCCATAAATTTAAATACACAGAGAGCTAACCACTGATGAAAGAGTAGCCTTATTTAGACAAGAGACTGAACTGTGAATGGAGGGATCAACACAACCCCCCAAGGGTGAACTCACAAGGCCATGCGTCCTTCGGAGGCCAGACTGAACACCACCTTGCCCAGGGCGGCCACCCCAGCGTTGTGGCTGTGTGTCAGGGAAGACAGCAACCGGGGCTCCAGGCTCCCAACTCGGCCTGCGGGGGAGCGAAACTGAGGGTGGGAGCACGGCCCCAGGGCTGAGGTGCTCAGGTTGGAGAGCATGGTTCTCAAACGGCGCGCCTTCACCTTGCCCTGGGGATGAAAGGAGGGAAGAGTTATACAAGTAGAGAGGAAATGTAATAGCATGCTGCCACCTACTGGGTGGAAAAGAAACTCCTGCAAAACACTTCTTATCAGGTCATCTCTTCCAATGAAAAGGTTGTGATTCCAAAACACCAAAACGATCAACTAGAATCTCAATTGAGCACTCATAACTCTGATGGTATGACGGATTCTAAGTAAGTGAAAGATTAGCCTTAGTGGGTGTTAATGTCTGGATGTTGTCGCCTCTGTGTGTGCGACCTTCATCCGTCCCACCTTGTTCTCTGTGAGCTCTGTGACCTTCCTCAGGTACTCCAGCAGCTGCTTCTCCCTCTCCGGAGGCTCCTCCCACCCAGGGTCCAGGGCCGCCGCCCGGCTGTACCCGCCCAGCGCCGACCCAAACATCTCCTCGTACTGGAACAGCTGAGGGGGGGAGAGAATGATCCAGGGAACCGTCATTAGTATAATTCACATGGGCGAGGCCACTGACTGGAACACATAGTACAGGTAATTTTACCTGTCACAATTACCTGCTATACCTGTGTGGTTTGCTGAGTGGACGATTTTCAGTAAACACGTGAACAAATATATATACAGTAGAACCTCAAATACAGGATTATTTTTTTTACAGAAGCATAAATGTGTGACAGACCGTAGCTCGGTTGAAGTGCAGGTCAGGGTTAGAGGAAGCTGCGCTGTCCACTTTCTCCTGAAAGACAGAAAAGAAAGAGTTGGTACTTCTGTAGACACCACCAGTAAATGAAACTGCTTTGTAAAAAGAGATCTGAGCTCTGTGATGTGTTATGCACTCACAGACTGGGCGTAGGCACTCAAAGCCTGGTGAGACATCTGGGGGTTTTGTCCGCAGGTGAAGAACAGAGATATATAGGCATTCCCCAGGATGTCTGTCAACATAACAACAAACAACACACATAAAAAAATGTGTAAAAATTTGCAATTGTTATAACAGTATACCAGATTTTTATAGATGCTTCTCTCTGTTCTGCAGGGTGAATGAGAGATACCTCCTTCATTGAGAAACACGCACGCAGACACTCTTTTGTTTCTCAAGCATCCTGCTGCCCTGCCCTGCCCCACTCACACCAGGAGGTCCCGTCTGTGACATCCAGCTGCACGGCCTGCCTGGCCATGTCCACGCTCTCCAGCACCCGCTTGCCCTGCTCATCGCTGCCCCCTCCTGGCAGCTGGCGCAGCACCATGGACAGACTGCGTAGGGACACCTTGTTCTTACTCTGGAGAGGAAAACAAAAGAGTTCAGTTTTTCGGGAGTTTTTCCTTGTCTTCCTTGAGGTTTTAGGTTGGTTGAGGGGCAGTTCTATGGGTGTATGTGAAGCCCTCTGTGACATGCTTGCGTGTAAAAAGGGGACAATTTACATTTTTACAAGACGAGCACAAAACGCCGTCCAACACACGCATCATCTCAACTTCCAACACTTCTACGGCGTCGTTCCACCTCACCTGCTGCAGAGCTCCAGTGAAGCAGGTCTTGGCCGCGGTCAGGTCTCCCTTCTTCCAGTACTGCTCCCCCAGAGTGTTCCAGCCCTCCACCAGCCCCGGCTCCAGCTTCACAGCCCGGGACAGGCACTCCTCTGCGGTGGGACTGAAGGCCGGGGCCACGCTCAGACACCGGCCCTTCAGCAGCAGAAACTCAGCACTGTGCCTGTGAGACTCTGGGGGGCGGAGGAGCAACATTAAAGAATCTCTAAAGAGAACAAGCTTTTCCTAAACTTGATATTGCGCGATGCGATGGTTGCAAATGCTATCGTGCAAATCGTTGGGACAGCTCATTTAACAAGGGATAACTTCTTCTTGCTGTAGTGATCTTTACCTTCTTTCTTCTCTAGTTTCTTGAGTGCTTTCTCCATCTCCACGGCGACATCATTCTGTTTCCTCTCAGCATCTTCCACAGTGTGCGTCTCAAAGTAATGGTCCCTAAAATTGTACAATTCATCCACAATGACCTAAACCAAAGAAAAAGGGTATTTATGTATTTTTTACAATAAAGCCTGTCAATCAATAAAATATCACTGTACAAAATACATGTCTAGCTCATCTGAGACAGACAAAGAAGATGCATTACAGACACTAGATAAAGCCAGGTCGTTCCATGTGTGTCAATGTGTGTCGCAAAATGATAGAAAGGTGACACGGCACTTTGGCTGCATGGCTGGTCAACCATCTGGATTGCTAGCACCACAGCAGGCCCTGGATAGCCCATTTATAGTACAGTAGCCTCTATCGTACAAAGGAATCAGCAGCGTAATAGCTAGTAGCTAGCATCCCGATGCGCCGGGCAGATCAGCTCATGTAGCAAGATTCCCACCGATGCTGCACATTTATAGAAGTCTATAGCCAGCAAAGTCTCTAGTTTATGATCTTGCACCCCATTCGGACGATCATCCTGACAGTTAGTGTCAGTTGTTATAGTAACGACTATGCACTTTCAGAAACTACAGTGGCTAACCTAAGTAGATAGACTAGCACCAATGTATATGTTAAATCTACTGCAGGCAATATGGCAATAAGCTAAGTATATGTGCTATAGTGATGATAAACAGTACCTTTAAAATGTGTAAATCATCTTTGTCTGTTGCAGGCTCTCCATCCTTCTCCACTTCCGCCATCTTTCCCAGTGGTTGTTGTAGAAAAGCAGGAAGAGAAGAAGAAAATTGTAGAATGGAATGAAAACATGCCATCTGGTGGCGCTGAAAAGAATTGATGGCCGCTGTAAAAGGGCTTTTACATGTTTTGTATTTATTATTATTTAGTCAATATGAATATAGTTCGAGAATATCTATTGGAATTAATGTACACAACATAGTTTAATTTATATTGTTCAATTGAGCAAATTACTTCAAAGATTTGTTTTCCCGGAAGTCATTCCTAACAGGAAACGTGTCCATTACCGAAACCCACCGACTTGTGTTCGACAACAACGTTCCTACATTTCTCGTTTTTGTGCACAGACTGTTTTTAGAAGAATCAGAAAAACTGTGAATATATAATACAAATACAATATTTTTGGTATCATTTTTTTCCATCTATGTGTGCAGTACATTTTGTTGTACCGCCCAACGTTGTAGTTCTGGGCATGTAGAGCCTCTTTTGTTGCTGTACCGCATTATCGCTCGTTAGTTTGCAAATGTAGGAGGGTCCTGCACTTCCTATTTTAGTTTTATAATAACATTTACAGTCTCTCGGACGATGTCGGACACATGGAGCAACATTCAGGCACACAAGAAGCAGCTGGACTCGCTTCGAGAAAGACTCCAACGACGACGGAAAGACCCCACGCAACTTGCTGCAGGTAACAGACGAACGAAAGGCGGGATTTGGCATGACCACTGTGAAAATGGTATCCAAACAATACTGGTTGGCTAGCGACATAACAATAGATCAAGTAATTGGATATGGATGATAGTCTCGCGAAAATAGCGTAATACCTTCATTTGTAACGTAGGTTATTAACGCACATGCACTGCCCATGTTACGCGAGATATTAAAAAAGTAATCCTTCCTGTGATGCTTGCGTGTCTCCGCATCACAGAAGTGGGCGGCAGCTCAGACGGAGCTACAACCAGAAGCGACAGCCCTGGACCGTCCGTCCTGAGCCCCCAACCGGAGGAGACGGAGCGCCCGCCGGACCCTGAACTGGAGAAGAGGCTGCTTGGTTACCTCTCTGACCTCAGTCTCTCACTCCCCACAGACTCCCTGACCATCACCAATGACCTCAACACGGTAAGAAGTTATATTTGGATTGTGCTTGAACTAGATAAAGAGAGGAGGAGATAGCTAAACTTCTGTCCTTAAGACAAACTTCGTGGTATGCCTCCCCTGTCTCTCTCAATCCTGTCCTCTCCTACCCTCAACCTTCCCATGACCAGTTGTCGATTTCTTCTCTCTTCTTCAGTCAGAAACTCCGGTCACTCATGGCTGCATCCAAAGCCTCCTCCTCAAGTTCTCTGCCCAGGAGCTGATAGAGGTCCGACAGCCTTCCCTGGTCTCTTCATCCTCCACATCGACCTCGCCCTCCACTCTGGTCATCTCCGTGGACCACACTAAACTTTGGGCCATGATGGGGGGCGGGGCCATAGCCCATAGAGCTGGAGTTAAGAGGAAAGCAGAGGACCAAATTCACCATAACAGAGTACCAGGCTCCTCCCCTTCTCTTCAGAGCCCACCCTCCCCTCCCGCCCCACGTCCTCCATCTCCCTGGCGCCAGCTTCCTCCTCCCAGATGGCCGGGTCCTCTGGCGGTGGAGGAGGCGGGGCAGATAAGAAAGGAAGGACCAATAAGGGGCCGTCGTCTCACCTGGACATGGAGATTGAAAACCTCCTGAACCAACAGTCCACCAAGGAGCAGCAGTGCAAGAAGGTGGGGATGAAGGGAGGGGAGGAGGAACAAAGCCAACTATTTCAGTGCAAACATTTTTGCTGTGTTCACACTTTCTGGGATTCTTGTGATGAGAGAGGCCATTGTTTAGTAGTTGTTTAGTAGTTGACGTGTGTCTGTGCGTGTGTCCGTGTGTGTCCCACAGGTGAGCCGAGAGATCCTGGAGCTGTTGAACACCAGCACAGCCAAGGAGCAGTCCATCGTCGAGAAGTTCCGATCGCGGGGGCGGGCTCAGGTCCAGGAGTTCTGTGACCACGGGACCAAAGAGGAGTGTGTCAGGTCCGGGGACACACCCCAGCCCTGCACCAAGCTACACTTCAGGTAAGTGCTTCTCAACCATCCCCTGCGTCTCTCCATGGTCTGAGCCTGGTCATTTTTATTCATGTATCTAATAATCCAGAGTGGCTTTTTTATGGATATTTTTTGTTGATGCTGATACTGTCAGTCAATCTCTTCAGTTCATTCACTAACAAATCCTGACCTTAGAGTTTTTTTTGTGTAGTATCTAAAGAGCTGCAGTTGATAGCTTATAGTTCTGTAGATCTGTTGAGGCCCTTCAAGTGTTGCCCGTGTGATTGGTTAATGTACGCTTGCTATTGTCCCATCTCATTGGCTAAACCCCTGTCCTTCTACCCGTCACTCAGGCGAATCATCAACAAGCACACAGACGAGAGCCTGGGCGACTGCTCCTTCCTCAACACATGCTTCCACATGGACACCTGCAAGTACGTCCACTACGAGATCGACGCGCCCCCCGGAGATGGAAGGGGGTCTCCTGGGCTCTCATGGAGGGGCGACAGAGCTGGGCCTACACCAGGGAGACGCCGACAGCAATGCGGGGAAACTGTTCCCCTCACAGGTGAGATGGGCTTCACGGGGAAAGTAGAGGAGGATTAGAACAGTGGTTCTTAACCCTGTTCTCAGGGAACCCCTGTCCTGCATGTTTTAGATGTTTCCCTGCTCCCACACACCTGATTCAAATACATGGGTTGTTATCTAGCTCTGTAGAGGCCTGGTAACGAACATGCATTTCAATCAGGTGTGTTGGAGCAGGGAAACATCTAAAACATGCAGGACAGGGGTTCCCTGAGGACAGGGTTAAGAACCACTGGATTAGAAGGAAGGAAGGAAGTGTTTTGGGGTTACCTCGGCAACCGTTATGTACTTGCTCATCCTAGGGCTTTTAGAAAAGAGGGGGAAAGATACAGGGTAAGAGTTTGTTGTGTAGGCCGGTGACTTAAGTGAGATGGGTGTCAGATGGCTGAGCGGTTAAGGGAATAGGGCTATTAATCATAATGTTGCCGGTTCGATTCTCGGCCGTGCAAATGACATTGTGTCCTTGGGCAAGGCACTTCACCCTACTTGCCTCGGGGGGGGCGGGGTGGGATGTCCCTGTACTTACTGTAAGTCGCTCTGGATAAGAGCGTCTGCTAAATGACTAAAATGTAAATGTGGGTGTATGAACTTGTTTTTGGGCGTGTCTGTGTCTCGTCCTCGTCCAGTGGATCTGCTGTGACATCCGTTACCTGGACGTTGCCATCCTGGGGAAGTTTGCCGTGGTGATGGCCGACCCCCCCTGGGACATCCACATGGAGCTGCCCTACGGAACGCTGACGGACGACGAGATGCGCAAGCTCCACATCCCCTTGCTCCAGGACGACGGCTTCCTCTTCCTCTGGGTGACTGGCAGGTGAGACCACCAATCAGATCGCAGTGTAGTATGACGGCGTCACCGGATGGGACAAATACTTGAATTGAGAATGGAATTCTTAATACTCTCATTTCCCGTGTACTGATTCTGTTTGTGTTGTACTGTGTGTACATGTGATCTGTCATGTTATTGATTTGCCTCGGTCTATCTCAACAGGGCTATGGAACTGGGCAGAGAGTGTCTCAATCTTTGGGGGGTGAGTTTAGCTCTGTTCTGTTTATTTGCTAGAACAGTAACACAGCAAAGTCAGGTCTGAATAGGGTCCAAACATACACCAGGTTCAACTGCCTCTCTCTCTCCTTATAATTTACTCTTTCTTTATCCCTCTCTCGTTCTCTATCTGACTTGACTCTCTCTCTCTCAGTTATGAGCGTGTTGATGAGATAATCTGGGTGAAGACGAACCAGTTACAGAGGATCATCCGTACTGGAAGGACTGGTCACTGGCTCAACCATGGGAAGGAGCACTGCTTGGTGAGTGTGTGCGTGTAGTGTTCTATGGTGTGTGTTTGGTGTTCTATGGTGTGTGTGTGTGGTGTTCTGTTGTGTGTGTTTGGTGTTCTATGGTGTGTGTGCGTGTGGTGTTCTATGGTGTGTGTGTGGTGTTCTATGGTGTGTGTGTGTGTGGTGTTCTGTTGTGTGTATGTGATTCTACATTGTGTGTGTTTGGTTATAGGTTGGTGTGAAGGGAAATCCCCAGGGATTCAACAGAGGGCTGGACTGTGATGTCATCGTTGCTGAGGTGAGTTCATTTACTTTTAAAAGTCTTGTTTTATCTACCTGTATATGTATCACTTTTCATCTCATCCTGTAGTATTTACTATTATGTATTAATATAACTTCCTGTCTCTTCGTCCTCTCTTCCCCGTCTCAGGTGCGCTCCACTAGTCACAAGCCGGATGAGATCTATGGGATGATCGAGAGGCTGTCTCCAGGGACCAGGAAGATCGAGCTCTTTGGTCGCCCCCACAACGTTCAACCCAACTGGTGTGTGTGTGTGTGTGTGTGTGTGTGTGTGTGTTGCACGCTTCCACTGCTAAGCAATGTTTGTGTATTTGATATTCTTCACTCTCTTCACCCACTCTCACTACTTCTGTCTCTCTCTCTCTCTCTCTCTCTGACAGGGTCACCCTTGGCAACCAGCTGGATGGGATTCACCTCTTGGACCCTGATGTTGTGGCTCGCTTCAAGAAGCAATACCCCAACGGTGTCATCTCCAAACCCAAGAACATGTAGGGATCAGATGTGGCTGTCATTTCCTGCCCTGAGTCATGTGATGAGCCAAGTAGCCAATGACAACCCAGGAAAGGACAGTTTTCTTGGTCAGCTAACGGACTGCCTTTCGTGTTAGGTTTGTTTGTTTTTTTTATATAATTTTTTTTACCGATTTCAATGTTTTTGTAGTAAAAAACAATTGGGAGTATGTTTGTCTGTGACATGTAGATTGCAAAAGATGAACTGAGAAAGAATAAACGTCTGTCGTAAATCTGTCCTTTTAGCAAAAACACATTTCACTGCAAAGCACAATGAATTCACACCAAATCCACGGTTGCTTCCATTTGAGTGTAATGACCTTGTTAGTACATTTGTTTGTGTCAACGGCAACAAATATATTGTACACAAATCCAAGTGTGGGGGGGAAAATGTTGGCTTTATCTTCACACACAATTAAATTGTAATTTTTCATTTTCTTCGGTCATTAGGCATATCACCATTCAGTTCATGAATCCTTTCCCCAAAATATCTTGCCCTTACTCGAAACCTAGATCTATGCTTTGTACAAAAATATAAATTTATAAAATTCAGTTATAGGAGAGAAAGCGTTACGATGCTACTTTTGAATTAAGAAAAAAGACCGTAAAGTTAAGGTTAGGTTAAAGGAAACTCCAATTTAAACACCAAAACATAATTCTTGTTGGTTATTGTTCTCCATTCATTGATGTTATTCCCAGGTGCTTTTACATGCTAAAATCTACATATGTGTAAAATTTCTTCTTGTAACAAAAACACTTCATATCTGGGTTATACAAAATAATTCTGCCACATTTCCCTTCATTTTGAAAGATTGTTAGAAAAGGCACAAACTAATTTCTGTCTCCTTCAACAGAAAGACAGCTGAACAGTAAAAGATTTGACAACCCCTTTTTGCTTTTCTAACAATGGCAGCAAGTACAACAGTTAAAGCATTGGAGTGTCTCATGTTCAGTACTCGGCCCACATCATCTGGACATGCGTTGTAATGACGCCTAAGTTGAGCAAACTAAGTCAGTAACTTCCGGGTCTAACTCTTTTTAAAAATTCAAAACACACAAAAAAGACTTTGTTCCAAAGCTGCATAAAGAATAGAAACAGGATGTCAATAGAAACAGGATGTGACACAATTCAAAAAGAGGGGAAGAGAACCTTTAAAAAGAAAATGAATCTATTAATAATGCACTTAGTTGGTAATGAAGGTGTAAACAATATCCAATTTGTTCTCCTCTCATCACCCTGACAACCAAACGTCTCCCACTCAAGTATAAGACGAGTTACAACGTGCAGAGCAGAAATCCACATCCTCATAATCTAAAAAACTAACTAACTGTACAGTTGTAGAACTTAGCTCTAAGACCAAAAGCGGACATGTTCAGTCACCACTACACAGCCTTCAGCCTTGAAGAAGAAGCTTCGTAGAAGTGTCTCTAGCTCCAGCTTTACACAGTCACTGTGTCTCTAGCTCCAGCTTTACACAGTCACTGTGTCTCTAGCTCCAGCGTTACACAGTCACTGCAAGGGATGGTGTCCTGTGGTGGTTAAATGTCACCGTGTGTGTGGAACCTAATGGGGCCTCTGTTGCTCGGGCGATGATAACGACAGAGGGGGGGGCTCTTCGTGGGTGACATCCACGGCCTTTTAAAATGATGATGACGAGGAGGAGGAGGAAGGTTCATCAGTTGGTGGCGTCCACGGCATTGATGTTGCTGTTCATCTGGTGCCTGAAGGAGAGGCGCGCCTTAGTGGAGAAGTAGATCTGAGAGCCCCTCTGGCTGCCCATCCCGTCCCCGTCGCTGCCCCACGACGTCGTGGACGACAGGCGGGGCTTCATCTCCTCCACTGGCACTGGAGGGAGGGAAAGGATGAGGGGAGATAGGGAGGGAGGGATGATAGCGAGGGAGGGAGGGAGGGATGAGGGGTGATAAGGAGGGAGGGATGAGGGGAGATAGTGAGGGATGAGGGGAGATAGGGATGGAGGGTTGAGGGGAGATATGGGGGGAGGGAGATGGAGGGATAGGAATTAATTAGCTGTAAAAACTTAATGAAAGCATGTCCCGTGAGACCGTTATACATGCATAACGATGCCTTCAGGCCTCATGACTTTGCATAATATATTGTGTAATAATGATCTAACTCTCACAGGTTGAGTGGTTGAGTGACAGATATTGGAAATGTATGCAATTCAATGGAAAACGTGACATTTCATAATATGAGCTCAAAGCTCTTACATTTCTCACACTTTGACTGCAGACTTGGCTATGAAATTTTACCTTATAAAACTCATCTCATTCTCCTTATGTATTTCAATAGATGTTATAATCAATGAGTCAGTTAAGGAACTACTTGCAGTACTGAAGCGACCTTGAGAAAAGAAGCGTGCTGTTCTCTCACCTGCCTCTGGAGGGCGCTGTGTGCTCGTACAGCGCTCTTTACAACGCCTGTAAAAAGGAAAGCACTGGAGAACCTTCACACCCATGGATACGGTCTGAGGAAAGAGAGACAGAACCGTTGAATAGAGAGGTAAACAGAGGTAGTCGAGCATTGGAGCGTCCATGTATACTGTTGAGATAAACATGAGGAAAGTGTCAAAACAGAAGCATAAGTTCTCAGCACAGCTTAACCCGATCCAACCAGTTATCTTAAGTGTTTGTACAACCTGGAAAAAACATACACAACTGACAAGATTTGTCATTGGATGTGGTGACTGAGCCCCGTTTACCTTTGACCAAATATGGAAGACCATGAAGTCAGTGCGTCTGTGTGTTACCACGCTGTGTAAACGCTCCTCTGTCAAACCAGGTTTTCATGAATAGAGAGTCTGATGACGGCTTCTTATCTCATCACAGGGTCAAAGCATAATCGAATCAGTCCAGTCACTCTCTCAGAAGGGACAAGGCGCTCAGCGATGATAATCTCTGTCCTTGTGTCTGGCCTGCAGCTACGCACTGTTGACACCAAGCAGACACCTCCCTTCTCCCTCCCCTCCCTCCCCTCCCCTCCCTCCCTCCCCTCCCTCCCTCCCCTCCCTCCCCTCCCTCCCTCCCCTCCCTCCCCTCCCTCCCTCCCTCCCTCCCTCCCTCCCCCCCTTTCCCCTTTCCCTCCCCTCCCTCCCCTTTCCCTCCCTCTCCCTCCCTCCCCTTTCCCCTTTCCCTCCCTTCTCCCTCCCTTCTCCCTCCCTCCCCTTTCCCTCCCCTCTCCCTCCCTCCCCTTTCCCCTTCCCTCCCTTCTCCCTCCCCCCCCTCCCCTTTCCCTCCCTTCTCCCTCCCCTCTCTCATCCCTCCCCTTTCCCTCCCTTCTCCCTCCCCCCTTTCCCTCCCTCTCCCTCCCTCTCCCTCTCCCTCTCCCCCCTCCATACCTCCTGGTTGATCCGCTCATAGTTAAATCCATTGGACGTCAATAGACGCCAGCGGACGAACGAAACGATGACCCTCCCACAAATAGGGTAAAAACAACAGGTCTGGGGGGGGGTCGATACACGCCCTGGAGAAGAAGTTGACGCCCCTGATTGTCATTGTATAGTTCGCACTCTGATTACAGAGGTCATACACATTCATTCTCGCCCCTTCTGGGTAGACAAAGCAAGCATGCAGATCGTATCATAGAAAGCACCAGAACAACTTGGATTTGTCACGTCTGCATGATATCCAGCAACTAATCCTCATTCCTCTCTATCTCTGTTAGTTCATCTCTGTAATGTGCTGTGTGACACACTTGTCTAAACATGTACAGGAACTGACTAAATGTAAATGTTCTTGTTGGAAGGCAAGCAGTTGGTAAGTGTCCTACTTTTCCCCCTGCTTTTGTGTCTCATTAACAATGTCATGTATTGATAACAGTGCCACATTACCTGTTTTCCCCAGGGGAGAGATCTGAGCTACCAGTGCCTCACTGCTGCTCTTTGATCTGAGATCTACTTACTGTCTGTCGTAGGCCTGATTTATATCTGTTGCAGGGCTGGTTCATCTCCAGTATCAACAGGTGCATGTTTGAATGCCCTTGTGTTCTGTATATTAGCTCTGGTAGTGCTTGTGTACTTACATTTACATTTTAGTCATTTAGCAGACGCTCTTATCCAGAGCGACTAACAGTAAGTACAGGGACATTCTCCCCGAGGCAAGTAGGGTGAAGTGCCTTGCCCAAGGACACAATGTAATTTTGCACAGCCTGGAATCGAACCAACAACCTTTAGAATACTAGCCCGACTCCCTAACCACTCAGCCATCTGACCCCCTGTACTGTACATTAGCCCTTCTTCCCTCTGCCCTTGTCTATCTGTCCTTGCCTCCTTTGAAGAACAAGACATATTCACACGTCATCTCAATCAGCGTTGCTCGTTATAATCCAGGTACACACGTCTGCTGTTACCATCATAACTGTCTAGCCGTCGTATTAGCTGCCATTATTAGAAATAGAAAAAAGACTTGACACAGTGTATGGTGTTGCTTCTTGTAGGTGAGGTGTTTTCGTTTTAACATGCTGGTTGAGATGTCAAGAAGGATCTCGTCATCTGCTATGGAGCCCTTTCGGGGGGAAAAGGAAATGTTTATGCCAGAACTTAGAGGGTAACCTGTCAACAGTTTGTGAGAAACTGTTTCTTTTACATTTTACATTTAGTCATTTAGCAGACGCTTTTATTCAAAGAGACTTCCGTCAATTATCATAAACAACGAGCCAAAACATGAAGCATACATTGTAAAAAGCAAATACGTGCCAATGGGTGGAACCAGAAGAGCATGTTTCAATGGAACAACAAGATCCTTGAAAGTGCTAAAGTAGTTTCAGGACCATGGAACTCAATAGAGTTTGTTGTTGTACGAGTGGCGTACAAAGGAGAGAAACAGAAAAAGTAGGGTGTGCAGGAAAAGATAACAAAATGGTTCTTGTAGAACACACTGTGCAGGGTTCTCAGCCAGAATTTCCCGTGGTCCAGAGTTGCACAGCAATAAATTATTGGTGTATTAATAACCTCACTCAACACACAAATAAATATATATATATTCTGTACTGAGTTTGAACACACATATAAAAACTCCCTCCCTCTCTCTCCCACACACACACAGGTCAGTGTTGAGGAATTTTGGGCCCAGGTCATTATTACCAAAGTAGCTCAGGGGGTCTGGCAGAGAACAGGCATGACTGGACCCAGAACAAAAAACAACTAACAGAGGAACAGCCAGTCAGTCTACCCAGATAAACAGTCAACCAAACAGTCAGTCTACCCAGATAAACAGACGGCCAGTCTACCTAGATAAACAGTCAACCAAACAGTCAGTCTACCCAGATAAACAGCCAGTCAGTCTACCTAGATAAACAGTCAACCAAACAGTCATCCCGCCCAGAGAAACAGCCAACAGGCCAAGGATCAAACTACAATACGCTGCTGACATTAAACTTGGGAGGAAACTTGGAGAACAGTGGGCCCTGAGTTCGGCCCGGGCTTTTGGCTCCAGCGCCCCCCCCCTTCTTCAGTTTTTTTCTTGCTAGCGACACGACCCTCCCCTAGCGACAGGACCCTCCCCTAGCGACAGGACCCTCCCCTAACCACAGGCCTGCGGAGACGTGAGAGACGTGCAGCTCGTGCTTTCCTACTCACACAGTCACAGGTCACAGGTCACAGGTCACCGAGACACTTCTTCATTCTGCTACGATTGCTCAACCACAGATACTCACATTGGATCTACACTTGATACATTTAAATGAAAGATACACAAGATGTAGAAAGATATATGAAATAGACTGAGGTGATTGGTTGGTTGTTTAGATGATTGTTTGATTGATTGGAAGACTGTTTGTTTGATTGACTGGTAGACAGATAAACTGTTGTAGTATCCTTCGGTGAAACTTTTGTGATCGATGAGTGTGTGTTTCGAGTGAGAGTGCGGTAATGAAAGAGAGACAGACATGTATGTGTGTTTGTTGCTGCCACTGATTGGAGTTCACATTAGTTACTGGAGAGATGCCAGCTTCATTATTTAATGAATGAACACAGCACCCCCTACTCTACGGCCACATGACTGCATTACTCTACTTACCAAAATGTCTCTGCATGTGTTTATATATATAATTCAAATTAAATTATACATTGAGGGGTACATTTTGTCATCAGATCTGAACTAAGATTTGTATTTTGAAGTCATCTGTGCAACTCTGCACATAGAGTACCTGCAGAAGGAGGTGTATCTACTGCCCGGCCTTGCCCTTTCCATTTCAACCTTGTGGAAAACAGAGGTGTGTAGGCCTGTGCTCTGTAACAAGCCCCAGCCTCAGATCCAGCCCCAGCTTCAGATCCATCCTCAGCCCCAGCCTCAGCCCCAGCCCCAGCCTCAGATCCATCCTTAGCCCCAGCCCCAGCCTCAGATCCACCTCAGCCCCAGCCTCAGATCCAGCCCCAGCTTCAGATCCATCCTCAGCCCCAGCCTCAGCCCCAGCCCCAGCCTCAGATCCATCCTTAGCCCCAGCCCCAGCCTCAGATCCAGCCTCAGATCCAGCCCCAGCCTGAGATCCAGCCACAGCCTCAAATCCAGCCTCAGATCCAGCCTCAGACCCAGCCTGTTGCAACTATTGGTACCCACAAATTTGGAGCCCTCCCTAGACTTGCAGTCTCTTAATGAACAAACAGTTTGTTTTGAAGGTGACTCACAAAACTCTCACCCTTTGACAAACCACAGAGGTTCTGGTGCACTAGAACAGAAAGTCTTTCAGCAAAGACAAAGAAGGCTAGTTAATTAGCCTAAACGTTTGACACAACAGGTAGGCTATTGTTATACCTACTTCCCCAAAGGAACAGCTCGTCAAAAAATACACTTGATTCATGACTGTATCTGGAGAATTCCCAGGGAACACTAGTTCGAAGTCTTTAGTGTCAGTTAATAGCAAGCATTGCATTTAAATGGATGTTTCCCACACTATGTGAGCCAGTTGGCCTGTTCTCTACAGTTTGGTTGAGGGTGCCTGGGGGAGAGGGGGTGGCAATTCCACAGACTGGAAACATGGGTTCTAAAGTAACGCACGCAGGCGAATCATGAAGTGACAAACTACAGCTAGACAGGCTAATGCAGGATTGAATTTTCGGCTTTTAAATTAAAGAGATTGATTACTTCCATCTATCTGACTCTCCCCCCCCTCCCTCTCTCTCTCTAAACGCCCCCCCCCCTCTCTCTCTCTCTAAACGCCCCCCCCCCTTCTCAGTTTGTGTCATTATTATTTTACTCCCTCTCACTTTCTCATGTCCTGTTTTCTCTCGCTTTCGATATCCCCGAATTCACAAATTCTTCCACCTCTTTAAGTAACAGCCGATAACCAAAATGTTCCACTCAAACTGTTTTCTGAAAGCCGAGAGGGCGTGCCGCTAAATAATACATAAAGTAGTTCTGTTTACGTCGCGTGTTACGCAGCATGTTCGTCTCTGTATAAATTATTCGGTGTAAACAAAAACGATCTCTTACATAAACGCTATAGCTTACATCATCAAACTTTTATACAGATGACTGCCAAAAGGTGTGTATTGATGAATTATGATATAATACAGTGTAATCATAGGCTATGTGGTCACTGAATTATAGCCTGGGGACCATCTACTTGAGGTTTGACAAACGCTCATAGCAGAAGAACGGGCAAGTGTAGTTTACTTAGCGCGCTTCTAAGAAGATTCTCTCTCCCGGACACACCTCCTCGAGCCAGTTCAGAACTCAGTAAACACCAACGCAGTAAGTTTTAACTCTTATAAACCAACGTATGTTTATTGACACTTGTTTTAAAAGTTTTTGGTGTCAAGGCGGCCGCATGTGAAAACTTTTCTCAGTGGCAAAATATGCTGCGAATTATATTGGCATACAATAAACTAGAATGTGTCTATTATAGAATATGTGTCAAATATAATCTACTCTCTAATTTGAGTCAAAGTTGTTGACATTGTGCTGATAAAGGCTAATTTAACCTACCTGATGCTGACACTTTGATGAGACGAGTAAAGATCAACTTTTGCACGGTCTTTAGACTTGGTTTGTCTACGTGCTCCAATAACTTCGAGATGATTTCAGCAAACAACTTTTCTTTCTGATTAAAACTTAGAAGAAACTCTGCATCAAGATGCGCGGTCTGTCGCTGTGCGGGACGGCAAACGAATTCTCGAGCGCTTGCAGAGACGAAACTTTAAATAGCAAATCCCTGGGACATGGCCATGAGACACGCCTTCCTCTCTATCTCCCCCTTCTCCTCTCTTTCCCTCCCTTTCTCCCCCCTCTCTATTTTCCTTTCATGATGATAATTCACGTGCCTAATTAATCTGTAGCCTAATTAAACAAAATCTGGTCTATCGAATACATTATGATCTTGAAAACAATATCATAATCTCTCTCTCTCTTTCTCTGTTTCTTTCTCTCCATCCCTTTTCACCTCTTGCTCCTTACCCCTAAATGTTTTTTATCACTTTGATTAGACTACTGAATGTGTTTCCACTTGAGCCATTTGGGTTCACAGGCACAAAATTAGTGAGAAGAGCTACTGTAATTCATGTCACCACCACTGAACTGCAAGGATTTATGTGTTGAACACTCTGTGTGTACAACAACCCAGAGAGTCATCAGAGAGCTGCAGATTTGAGGCAGCATGTACTTGGAAGTTTCCATCCCTGCATCCACTGAAAACAAGCGTAGAGCAAAACCTTTGGAGTTGTATAAACAACATTTATCTTGGGACCCGAGTGAGGATGAAGGAACAGAATAGAAGTCTGTGTTTTGTATCCCCTTGCTGAGTGACCTGGGTGTTAATGTGCTCCAAATGGACACTGTGAATCTCTTAAAAATGGCCCAACCGAAGTGCTGTGTTTGGTCATAAAGTTCAGTGACGTGCTATGTCAACATGTGGTTATTATGTCAGCCGTTATTCAATGTTCTCCGAATTCCTTTTTGTTTAAACAAAATGGTGTGGACATCCACCTTTATAATGTAAACATCCACCTCTGCAGTGTGGACATCCACCTTTATAGTGTAAACATCCACCTCTGCAGTGAGGACATCCAACTCCATTGTGGTGGACATCCACCTTTATAATGTAAACATCCACCTCTGCAGTGTGGACATCCACCTTTATAGTGTAAACATCCACCTCCCTCTGCATTGTGGACATCCACCTTTATAGTGTAAACATCCACCTCCCTCTGCAGTGTGGACATCCACCTTTATAGTGTAAACATCCACCTCTGCAGTGTGGACATCCACCTTTATAGTGTAAACATCCACCTCTGCAGTGTGGACATCCACCTTTATAGTGTAAACATCCACCTCTGCAGTGTGGACATCCACCTCCCTCTGCAGTGTGGACATCCACCTTTAGTGTAAACATCCACCTCTGCAGTGTGGACACCCCTCTGCAGTGGGACATCCACCTCCCTCTGCATTGTGGACATCCACCTTTATAGTGTAAACATCCACCTCCCTCTGCAGTGTGGACATCCACCTTTATAGTGTGTGACCAGTTTATTGTCGTTTACTCCCCTTTCATGCTCTGAGGGCTTAAAGGATTTCAGCGTCTTGATAGGAAGCCCTACCAGGGCAGATTTACCTCAGTGGAAATTTACCCAGAAGATTTCTATGAGTAAGACTAGATTAGAGTGTTGCCAAGAAGTAGCCCAGGCAACAGGCGAGCTAGCAAGTGCAGTTCTCACTGTAACCACTCCTCACGCTGTCATGGAAACAACAGGGTCACAGTTGGCACCAGTGACATTAAGTTTTGCACAATCACTTTTAATGGAAAATATCAGCATGACCTGCATGCATGTATCTTCTGTATGTCTATGCATGGTTTAGTTATGATGGTATACACAAACAATATTACTGTTGACATAATATTTTGGATTAAATATACAGTGCATCACTGCATGTGCAGCATGAAACCCATGCTTCATGTCTGTGTGCATGGTATGGTCAACGGCATGGGTATGGTAGAGAAGTGGTAGATTACATTCATACATACAGACACTGCAAAAACTAAAATCCTAGCAAGAAAAAATGTCTAAGCAAATTTGTCTTGATAAGATACGTTTTTGCAGTGCAACTACTGCTATGTGTTTGCAGCACGACTGCTATGTTAGTGTTGCAGCACAGACTCACTGCTATGTTAGTGTTGCAGCACAGACTCACTGCTATGGGATATTCCATCTGAAGCTGACCTTGATCGAGTCTGTCTGTCTGAATCTGCAGAGGTAGTGACAGCACCTGTTCCACATTTTACTGCAGCTTTATATGATCCACCCTTGGCAGCGCACATCTTTCCCACTCTGACACAATCCCCTTTACTCTCTCTCTGTCTCTCTCTCTGTCTCTCTCTCTCTCTCTCTCTCTCTCTGTCTCTCTGTCTCTCTGTCTCTCTCTCTCTCTCTCTCTCTCTCTCTCTCTCTCTCTCTCTCTCTCTCTCTCACTCTCTCTGTCTCTCTCTCATTCTCTCTCTATCTCTCTATCTCCCCCCATGTCCTTTATACATCTATCTTCCTCCCTCTCTCTCATCACTATCTCTCCTTCTCTCTCTCTGTCTCTCTCTCTGTCTCTCTCATCACTATCTCTCCTTCTCTCTCTCTGTCTCTCTCTCTGTCTCTCTCATCACTATCTCTCCTTCTCTCTCTCTGTGGGTGCAGACGAAGGGACATCTATATCTAGGTGGGTCAGTGTTTCAAGGTAAAGTCAACTGGCTGTGGATCATTAACAGGCCTCGGACTTTGTTCGACGACCGTATCATTCTAATTGATTGGATCTTTTGGTGCTCCCACTATCTCGTAGAAGCTTTGTAGAAGGCGACAGACCCTATAGGGAGACACAGTCTAGTACAGAAGGGTGATTGAAGTAAGCTAATCAGTTTGCAGAGTGGGAGTGGGGGTCGGGTGGGGTTCGTTTAAGTAAGGTCTTGTAAATGATGACGGTCTTGTTAGGTTGTTGTGTTCTGTGTTCAATCACCGTGACCTCTTCTGTGTGACTCCCTAGATCCTTCGAGTCCGATCCTTATATGAAGGACTGAGTGTTTCAGCCAGTTCGATGGCCCTCTCTCTCTCTTTCTCTCTCTCTCTGTCTCTGTCTCTCTCTCTCTCTCTCTCTCTCTCTCTCTCCCTCTCTCTGTCATTGAGGGCCTCTATGATGACAGTCATGTATCATTAAACTGAACATAACTACTGTATCCTTTAGCTTGGCAGGGAAAAGAGGACTTCGCCACAGAGGCATCCCCATTGGCTTAGAACATTATTGTGACATCAGATACCCTCGTCTAAATTGGGAAAATATTAGAATAGATATTAAAATAGTTACTTCACCTGCTGTGAATCTGTAACCCTTAAGCTATTTGATCTATTATGTCATACTTGCATTGGCAAGGGAAGGAAAGAGGACAAGAATAGCAACACAGACCCATATGTACGTGACCACGCACACATACACACACACACACACACACACGTACACACACACACATACACACACATACACACACACACACATACACACACACACGCGTACACAGGTTATTCTAGCTTTGAGTTGATCATTCTCTACTTTTTCCATTTGTATTTTCTATGGAAATGTGGGTAAATGTTATGTTATTTATAGCCTTGACACACACACAAACACATAGTTTAAATGTTGTAGATGGGTGGCAGGGTAGAGCGATGGTTGTTGCAGGAGGGTGATGATGGCAGAGTTTCTTCTTCACTGTAACTTGTGAAGTATCAAGAATCTGGAGCTTGCACGCTTCGGTGAGATTTCACATCAGGCAGAAGATCATGACCTGATGCTGTTTAGCCTTCATCAGTTTAATAATAATTTACAAAGTTGGTTTGAAAACCTACGTTGATTACATTGTGCAGCCAAGAGAGGTGGTCATCTGTCTTCCCTCAGTTCTCTGCAATACCTGCAGCTATCTAAGCCCACGTTCCTTTTCATTCACCTTTATGTAACTGACTACCTGGATAGGTTAACTTTTTCGTTGTATTGCGTCAACGATTTTGTCAGGTCTAATCCAATCCCAGACCAGATCACGTCGTGTCCAGACCAAACAGTTTTATGCAAAGCAGAGCGATGAAGTCTTGCTAATGAGTATTTACTCCCCCCCCCTCTCCTTCTCTCCCCTCCTCCTCCCCCTTTGTTCTCTCTCACCCCTCGGAGCTCAATAGGTTCCCACACCCCCCTAGGCTCTTGCTGGTTCTTCGTAAACATCACGTACTCTGAGACAGACTGGTTGAAGTCGCCTTGTGCTGCTTTTAGTGTCCAGTAGCACACTGGTGAAGTCATGTCCCGCCTTCCACCACTCCCTCTCCTCCCTTTCTTTTCTCCTTCTCCCTCCCTTCCTCGCTACGCTACCCCCCTCCTTCCCCTCCCCTTTGTTTTGGCCCCTGGCCTTGTTTCCTTTGGTCAGAGCGCAATCAAAACAACCAAGGACGAGGACCACGAGATCCGTCAAATCGTATAATCAAATGTGATGGGAATTTTAATTATTTGGGAGGGGAGATTTATCAGACCCCCATTTACTTTGGCCCGCGGTGCAGAACCAGAGTATGTCCTATAATTATCTGTATCTTTGTGTTGTCATGTGTTTCCCTGTGCGCTGTATGGGCTGGGACTGGTCAGGGGGCAAAGGAAATATAATTACAGAGTGGTCAGTGCTGGGTTAGGGCCACTTCTGAGTACACGACTCTGTTTAGAACACCAGGTGTGTTATTCCGCGGTTGTGGATCTGCTGACTGTGTGCATCTGCTCATCCCCGAGGGGAGGAACAACACAGGCATGAAGAACGGAACAATACATGCCTAGTTAGTTTATTTGTGTATGAGACACATGTCCGAGATACCCCGCTCATTTAGTACATTGTGTGAGGGGAATATTAGTTTGTCGGTAGTTTGTCTCTCTAGTTTGTCAAACCTTGTGTACCGTCTTAAATGATGTGTGGTCTACACACCACTGATGATTAATCATGTGCTTTGACCAGTCTACACCAGTTGCGTCCTGGATGGCTTGTGTTCTAGAATGTCTACGTTCTGTCAAGGTTGGGGGAGGGGTGTGTGTGTGTGTGTGTAGGAGGGGGTGGGGTGGGGGGGGAACTTGTGTGTAATTATTTCTACAGCCTGTCCTCACTAGTCCACACCAGTTCCAGTTCTAACCCTAACCCTTCCTAACCACCCCAGGAGGGCCTGGTGTTCCGCAGTGTCACAGAGTTCTGTCTGTCATGGTTGGGAGAAGAAGGGGAGGGGGAAAGGAGGCTTGTTTTTGGAAAAGGGGGTTCAGAGCTCAATAAGGGGTCCCGTGTATTAATGAGAGCAGAAGGCACAAGCGAACATTTGGCTTCACACTTCACTGGCTATCGCCCTCTCGCTGTGTCTGTCTGCTTTCTCTCTCTCTCTCTCTCTCTCTCTCTCTCTCTCTCTCTTGCTGTGTGGTGTCTGCTCTCTCTCTCTCTCTCTCTCTGTCTGTCTCTCTCTCTCTCTCTTTCTCTCTCTCTCTCTCTCTCTCTCTCTCTGTCTCTCTCTCTCTCTCTCTCTCCCTCTCGCTGTGTCTGTCTGCTCTCTCTCTCGTCACCCCAGTTCACGTCCCCCCTCTCACCCCCTCTCCCCCCTCTCCCCCCTCTCCCCCCTCTCCCCCCTCTCCCCCCTCTCCCCCTGTGAGCCTTCATTACTACTGGTCCCCTGCTTTTCTCTTTCTGTCCTCTTTCACTCCATCTCGTTCTGTGTGAGTGTGCTTTGCATGAGAAGCAGCTCAGAACAGAGCCGCTGCACCTCCTCTTCTCTTTGTCCCCCTTTGCACTTTCTTTCTGTTTTTGTTTTTTTCCCCTTCTCTTTTCACATCTGTTTTCGTCCACTGCCGCGGTCTCATGCTCACTGCGTCCAATCAGATTTGAGGTGTGCTGACCATAGGGTTTTCCTATTATACATTTCGCCAACCCTGCACTTACTGATGACAGAGCTAAGCTGAGCATTCCTGCCTGTATCTCTCACTCACCCAGTCTGGGCAAACATGCAGCCCTCTAGTCTGACATGCTACTTGAGATGGCGTCTATATTTACTGTGCAGCGCGCCACATAGGGTGTTTATCTCCAAAGTTAGGTAACAATTATCACAAAGCTGCTCTATGGCAACAAAAGATCAGAAGCTTAACCTGGAGTTTAAATCCTTTGGACGTTCTTGTTTTCACAGCTGCGTTGCATACAGTGACCACTAGGGGCGCCCTGACCCAACCAATAATAACAATCCTGTTAGTTCTGCATGTCTGCGTCTAATGGAAACTGGAAAAACGTTGCGAAAGCAGCGTCAGTGCGTCAGTGAGTGACCCAGGACAGGTCAGTGGGTCTGCTTAAAGTCCCAAAAGTTATTGAAGTGTATGATTAATTGTTCACCGTAGGGACATGGAACACTGAAGCTTTCTTTAAAAGATCGTGTGTTTTCCTGTTGCATAAGAGGGTTACAGCTTTGTCGTGTGAGTTCCTGTCAGTAATCCATCTGCATGCGGCCCGTGCTGCCTCTCCCCCCTGATACATTCACCCAATCAGAAGACAAGTTGTCTTATGACTTGTTATTAATAATCAGCTACTCTTCTGTTTTGGGGGGGGGGCGGGACTGTTTTTATTCCAATCATCTTGTCAGATCATGAAAAATAACATACAAAAGATAATTTGACAGAGGGAAGTCACGTCACGTGAGAGTTCCTCTCCTGTGATGTACAGTGCATGTTCTCTCTGTGGACGCTCGATATAGGACCAGACTTGGAAAACGTTAATGTCCTATGTGAGGGGAAATTTGTAGTACAGCACGAACGTCAGTGTCTGGGTACTGGCTGACACTCTCAATAATACATACGGAAGGAGAATCAAACTTAATAATTCAACGACAGGGAAACACGCAGAAGACAAGCTCACGTAGGACTCGTAGGGTTACATCATACATTTGGAGATGTGAAGCGACCAATCTCTGTCAAGGCACTGGAGAAAGAACTGGAACATGATGACACACTAATGACAAAGGGGCAGAGAAGGAGATGATGTAGGAAGCTTCTTTCTGAGGAGCCTTTATCTCCACCCTCCAGGTTATCTTACAATCCACCCTCCTCCTGTAGAGTGGGGAGAGGAAAGAAAACATGTAGAGTTTACAGTCTGATCTCACATTGTGGAACTTCAGACTTTCCCTGGTTAACATTCCATATTCTATATTCTAATCTGTGGATTTCAATCACTCAGTGATGAGGGCAGCGAAGACCAATACAAGACTGTTCTGCATGTGCGTTGGTTCATCGGAGTTCCATATTGGAGTTACATATCACTGTATTGATACCGGATGTTCTGGTTTACACATTTGTCTCACTGAGTAAATGTGTACACACAGCAAGGAATGTGTTAAGGGGATGTGGAGGAGCGGGTGATACATCAGACCTTAGTCCATGTGTATGTTCAACCAGCAGCTGAACATACATTTGGAGCTTAATCTTCAACTTCAAGTCAGACCTTTTGCCATGCCCAGTCATCAAATATAATTTTTTTGCCAAATCATCAGATTGTCAGATCTACACTCTATGTAGATTCAGGTGTACGTCTACATAGAGTGCTCTACGCTTCCGCGTCACTCAATTAAACCATGTGGAACACTGCAGTGCTGACCTTCCACCCCAATCCCAGATGGCTGAGCGGTTAGGGTGTCGGGCTGTTAATCAGAAGGTTGCCGGTTCGATTCCAGGCCGTGCTAAGTGTGTACTTGGGCAAGGCACTTCACCCTACTTGCCTCGGGGAGAATGCCCCTGTACTTACTGTAAGTCGCTCTGGATAAGAGCGTATGTAAAATGTAAATGAACCAACGCAGCTCAAAACACAACAAATCACCCCATAATTCACAACGTCGGGTTGGCATGGCGACGGCAGGGGTGATGTTTTACCTCCTTGCTTTCGCGACAGTCCCCGCAGATGCAGCCTATGCAGCCATTGACGACCTGGATGCCGCAGAGGACGAGCTGCAGCAGGCCCAGGCACAGCGTGATGGCGAACAGGACGATATGCCACAACGCCGCGTCCACGGGTTTGATGCACAGGGTCCACAGGCTGTGGTCTACCAGGTAGCTGCTGTTTCCACTGGGGGGTGGGAGGGAGGGAGGGAGGGAGGGAGAGGGGGAGGAGAGGGGAGGGAGGGAGGGGAGGGAGGGAGGGAGGGAGGGAGGGGGAGGGAGGGAGGGAGGGAGGGAGGGAGGGAGGGAGGGAGGGAGGGAGGGAGGGAGGGAGGGAGGGAGGGAGGGAGGGAGGGAAAAGTAGTCAAAAGGAGGAAAGACAGAGGTAAAAGGTGAGATCACGTATGGCTGCTCTGGTCTGCCACTGCCAGATACACACTCGGCCTAGTCGAGCCGTCGGCTCCTCACAGTGAGTGCTGACCATGGTGTAGTCTGCCATCTACTGGCTGTTAAGATGTACTACACGTTCTATTATTGCAAGGCTGCTGCTGAGATGGGGGAAATCAGATGTGCACAAATGTAAAGATAACAGGAAGACAGGCATAGGGGCAGGCGGGAGGAAGAGAGGGAGAGAAAGAGAGAGAGACTTGTACCTTGGGAGGTCTTCAAAGGGGTATGTCCATTCCCCATCGGCTGTCTGACACTTGGGTCCTATAGCCAGTCCTGCAGAGGACACACTGGTGCAGTAGATCGCTCCGATCACGCCGAACGCAGATGAGAAGACGGAGCTCAACATCTGCTCAACACACACACACATACACACATGCACACACACACATGCACACAGACATGCACACACACACGTGCACACACACATGCACACACACACACACGTGCACACACACAGAGAGGGAGGGGGGGCATGTGTGAGAAAGAGGGTAAGGACTTGAAATGACGCATCATCGACACTCTCCTTACACACTATACTCTTTAATCATTATGGACTGACTGTGGCGTTAACGCAAATTAAGCTGTCAAGCCAGACAATAGAGAACAGACACTCCATTGTATCAACATTACTTAATGGCTACAATTTGAGGCAATAAACAGATCTGCTCTTATCGCAACTTTACATCCCGGTCTCAAAGAAACTTCCTCCTTTCTCTATCGATCCACATGTGATTCTACTTACCCGGCAACGGTTGCCACAGCAACCTGCTCCACAGCAACCCTTGCCCCCGGCTCTGATAGCTGAGCAGCTGGGACACAGCATCTGGAATATTCCGTACACACAGGATATTAACTTTATTAGTCTGGTCCTTGTTATTCACTGACATTACTAAGGTAATATACAGACTCAGACTTTATTGGTTATTAATTGTATAAACTTCAGGAAGACGATTGTTCTAGTTGAAGGGTCTTTAATTGCTTTCCAGTCTGTGTATGGGTGGGTGTGCCCCTGATTGTGTATGTGTGTGTGTGTGTGTGCATGTATCCCCTTATCTCCTAAACCAATATTTGTGAATCCCATTTTCTCGTTCCAAAGTGCGAGGACTGTACAAGGCTCTTTATCACAGTGTTGAGAGGTGCTACTCTGAGGTACAACAAAACGCCAGCTTGATGTACAAAGTTAAACCAGATTACAATTCACACCATTATATAAACATCAGAGGACCCAGTATCAAACTGGTCCTCTCAATCAGTTCACCATCGACCAGCGAACAACTACGGATACAGAAACTAAAGAGTAGAGACATCCTAAAGTCTCAGGACAGCTACTGACTCAGAGATGGTGTCAGAAGAGTCTGGGGGTGGGGGAAGTAAAGGTGTTTCTCCGTCGAGATGACTTTGGCGAAACGTTGAGCTGTGAGGGACGCACCTCAAACGTAAACCACTCGAAGGTGTAACAGTTAAATACAAGTAAATAAAGATTTTGTTTTGAGTCTGGATTCACTCACTTCACTCTACTACTAACACTGAAGAAAAGATACAAGCACGCCTTATTAAGCCAGCTGAACAGGCTACTAAAGCATGAGAAACACAGAGAGAGAGACAGATTAACCGAGAGAAAAACCAGATAGCCTAATTCCACCACTGTGTGTGCTCCAATACACTACCTTTGCTTTCAAATAAACACACACACACACACATACTGAGAGTGTGTGTTACTTACAAAGAGTCCTCCCCCGATGAGGCCGCCCATCAGCCAGACCTGGAGGGAGATGTGTCCGGTCTCCTGGGACTCGGCATTGGGGAAGAACAGCAGCAGGTTGGCGATCATGCAGCAGAAGGCGGAGGGCAGCAGGATCAGGCCCACCAAGCGGGCACACTTCCCTGTACAGCACATTCTCTCTTCCTCTCTTGTCTTTCGTTTTTTTCTGTTTGTGTTTCTTGCTGTGGTTTAGGTCCCCCTTTTTCCCACGCTTTTCTCTGCTTCCCTTTCTCTATACCTCTTTCCTCAGTCCCCTCACAGGAGCTACCACAAAGTTGCGATACTCAACCGAGTCACAAATGTTAAGTAAAAACAACGAAATACCAAAAATAAACGGGAAAAAAGTGCTCTGGTAAGGTGGAGAGAAAGGACGGCACCCGTTGACCGACCAGAGTGTGATCTGAGGGAGAGAGACCGCTCACCACTCTCAGACGAAAGACAAACAGAGACAGTCACACACGACAGCAGGACGGTGATAGAGGTGATGTGACTCAGAGAGAGTTCCTCGACGACTGGAGTGCTACACCAACCCTAAGAGCCGCGATACTGTCAAATAATATGTCCTCTTTGTATCGAACTCACTACAACTGGACAGGGGTTGAGAGACTGAATCTAGAAATCCAGAATGCCCTTTGGTACCTGTTCATATAATTGACACACCTATATTAATGACTGACGTTTATGGTCTGGAAACAAATCACACACAGGGAGGGGAGTCACTTTACAAACTAATAAGGTATTTTTGGACAAACTAAACTGCAAAGGACATGAAAGAAGTGGAGGTTAAAACAGTGTAGAGTCAAGGACACATTTAGTTGATGAATACATACCAGACCCAGAAATACACTGGATCTACGGGAGGAGATCAAATGTTTGTTGTTGTCAAAATGTTCCCTTTTCATAAAGTTGTAATGCTGGTGATATGACTTTATGGGTGTCAAAGTGCTGGAGAAAGGCCTAATGACAGCAAGGTCTAATGTTACACTAAACTGGATTGCACTGATCATCTGCATACTGGGCCAGACTCCAGAAGAACTTAAAGGTGTGAATTCCTTAAGCTTCATTTGCATTTACATGTATGCATTTAGCGGACGCTTTTATCCAAAGTGACTTCCAAGAGAGAGCTTTACAAAAGTGCATAGGTCACTGATCATAACAACGAGATAGCCCCAAACATTGCGGGTAGCCAAAACATAAAGCATGCATTGTGAAAAAACTAATAAGTCCCAAAGGGGAGAACCATAAGAGCATGTAGTTAAACAAGTACCATTAAACAACATGAACCTCAAAAGTGCAAGTCTACATGTAGAAAAGCAAGCAACAAAAAACTATAATAATATATTTCACAGCGAGTACAATCATTTTAAAGTTAGTTACAACTAACTTCAGCAGACCATGTAATTTCAGAATCAAATGTGTTGTACGTTCCATCCATGTGACCTGTGTCCAACATTCCATCCATCTCTCATTGAATGGTTCAATTTGAAACATTAATGTCTAAAATGTAATCCCTTGTCTGATTATATAAGGACATACAAGAAATACAGGTAAACATGTCAAATACAGGTAGACATGGGGAGCTAGCCAGCACAGTAATACAGGAGAGACACACAACTTCTCACCTCCCAACCCCCAAATGTTGCACCTAATTAACATTTCAGGTAGCCTAACTGCGCAGGTCTACACAACGTCTTGGATTACGCTACTTTTGGAAGTGGCACTGTCTGCTGGAGGATGTGTCGTCAACCGCGTCTGAAGTTGTTATACTTCCCTCACAAATTGACTAAATACCGAGATCCACTTATGAATGTGTGGATAAACGTGTTTTAATGGAAATTGTACACATGAGGCCTTGCAGGAATCAGGACGCTTTTCCTGACCTCTGGGGTCATTGCCGTGTTGATGAACGACGCCCTCGTTTTTTCGCATCAAGACTTCAAACTTTGAGTAGGCTACAGTTTAAACATGTAATGGTCCTGCCTTAGCCTATGTTGTAAATCTTGACCTATAGTTTAAATCTACATGGATTTTGTTTTCCAAGTCGCACAGTGATTAGGCTAGCCTCAAGGTTGAGGTAATTTAGCGTGTGTGGCTAATCGTCAAATAAAAAGTTTGTCGTCAGAACGATGTGCTGTAATGTTTCACAAAAGTATATCCTACTTTTAATGATATTACTGGTAGGTTTATGTGCTAGCATACGTTGAATACACTGCGTTCTGTGGACTAATTTTTAGGAGTGGTGGGGTGTGCTTCAATCTGGCTCTAACTAAAGCGGATTGATCCAAGTAAACACAACCTGTCCACTCACTGAAGGATGAACAAGGATACCTGCCGACTGACTCGCTGAATCATACTACGCCTACCAGACTCGTCTAAAGGTATTTTGCACAGTTTTTGTCAGTCTCTATAAGCTACTTGTATCTACTTCACCATGCAATGTTACATTTGTTTATCCACATGGCCGTTTAGTTCTATGGCATGACACCTCCCGTTCATTTTGCATCGTGTTTTTGCCAATGGCACTGATCGGGTTGTTTGCTTGCCCACCATAGCCTATAGGCTGTATACAGTCAGTGCTTCTCTTTTTAGAAAATGCATGACTAGATATGCCTGTTAACGTGTGTTAATGTTTACAGTCATGTCAGCTATGGCTAGTACATGTTTTGATTGTTTGATTGATGAAGGCCTCAAGAAACGTTGGGTTTGTTTTACCGTGGCCTGTGTGTTCCTGGCCTATGCCCACATGTATTATCGAACAACTCGATGCGCGTCACTGCAAATGTTTCCTATAGTTGGCCGAAGGTAGACAAATTGAAAGATATAGTAGTTATTTGTCAAGTAGAGAAGGGTATAGGCTACTTTGATTTTATTTCTTGCTCATCGTTTGTTTGGCCACAAGGCCTTTCAAATAGGCCTAGCAAAGTAGCGCCACATGTCTCGAGATGCGATCGCTGACCTGAAGTCGAACAGCACGCCACATGTTTCCGCAAATTAGTCTACTGTCGAATTTAGAGTAGGCCTAGGCCCTAATTGTCTTATTTAATGCCAACTTTCCCTAATGTTAATATATTGGCCGAAACTTTACTCCAGGCCTACTTCCTTGTGTTTGCTCAGCTATTAGCTTGTTGAAATAACTCATGCGCACTTTCAAAACATTATTTTGTTTGTAGTTCACAAACTCCTGACCGTCTGCGTTAAACTAAAAGGCAACATGTTAACTTAAAGGTAACTAAGGGACGTGATTTCGCACTGCAGATGTTTGTCCACTTTTGCGGAAAAAGATTCAGAGAAGATCGATCTTTCAGGGATATCGTGTAAAAGCTGATTGCCAGATAAACTAGAATTAGTTTATTATATGCTGTGACAGACTTGAGATCTTGAGTGCGTAGCTGGTTAGCCTGTGTGGGGCATGTTCAGGTCAAGGTTGCTGTTAAACATTATGTCCAGCAGGTGGCATGGTTTTGCTAGTTCTCGTTGATGTTCTTTCTTGGGCTATCGTAATGGTCTACCGCAAATACATGTTAGTACTGTTAGTTAAGAAAATGTGTTGTATACAATTATACAACACATTATAACACATTTTCCTAAGTAACAGTACATGTATTTGGCTGATTGTTTCTCCGACAGCAACTGCCCGTATTTTGTATAGTTTTACCCTTCGTTTCCAATTGGAGGGACGTGTACCACGTGACAGTGACCACGTTTTAACTTTAATATCAAATACACTCGGAAACTAAACATTTATGAATGCAGTTGTGCACTTTGCTAATTGTGTTTTTTAACGCCGTGTTGGTCTTTAACGGGGTATATATTTGTAGCTCATTAAACTCTGATAGAATATGCCGTTCCTGAAGATGACTCCAGTCTCTCGAGTGGCAAACCGGTATCGCTTCTCGGCCTTTTGGCTAAGATCAAGTGTAGTATCTGTTCTTATCAGTTTAATATCTGATACGTCCCCTACCCGGGGACCATATATTAAATTGATTTTTGGAACTGGGAGATGGAATAGGGGCTTGCTCCGTCCACTCCACGCATCGACCTGGTATTGCAGTACCTCCAGGAACGGTGCACTCCCCTCCCGGGGAAACGATGGTGTTGAATGGAAAACGGTCGCTTCCTGTAGCTATGCTAACGGAACCATAGTTACGGCCAGCAGGGTTGTTTTAGTTAGAGTAAATATAATTAATTCGTTAGCAGGTGAGAGCAGCTGACACGTTAACTCGTAGTCAAATGCTTACGTTAAGATTTGTTCGCTATAACGTTATCCGTTTTGTAACATTGATGACTTGATCCTTCTATTTAAATAAGTGAACTAGTAGGCTGTGAATGTGTCTGAGCTTCCGTTTGCTGTGTGGCATAGCTTAAGTAGATCGACTTATGTGATTAAACAAGCGGCTGCACAGAAAGCTAATATTTAAGATGGTCTGATTGTATGTCCATTTCTATTTAGTCATTTCACCATTTGTTCAAATGTCAGTATGTCAGCAAGTTAATGTCACAAAGATTGATATACAACATTATTATGGGAAACTGTATTTGAAATGTAAAACGTTGGCATACGTAGTCTCTCTCTGCTATGGGGTCTCTTTCACCCCCACCCCTCCGAGCACCGCACATGCGCAGACTGTATTCTAGTCACAGTGTTGGTTAGAATTATACAATCCATTCGATGATCACTGAATATTATAAGATGTGAAGAGAATAATATATTGTTTGGCTGCGACAATGATTTGTGCAATGCTTTTGATGAAGGACTTTTGTCTGGATCTTAAATATGGTGCTATATTACAGACAATAATATTACTGTAGTCTGAAATGCATTGTGGGAAAATATTGGAACATAAACTGGTATTTCTTACAAAGTTTCATGAGTTTCACAGAGTTTCTCATAACTGGACGGAATGTTTATTTGTGGAAGTTTCTAAATTGGAACTCTCCGTAGCAATATTCCGAATCCTTACCATTACTGTGTAGTGTAGGCAATGAAACCACTCCCCCACGTTGACCGTGTACAACTCATACTTACCTGGCAGGGGAGATACCATGATCATGAAGGTGGTTCACCCAGGGCGAGGCTCAGCCATTGCACTTCGGCTGTGCTGACCCCTGCGAATTTCTCAAATGTGGAAATCTCGACTGCATAATTTGTGGTAGTGGGGGACTGCGTTCGCGCTCTCCCCTGATGAACTGTTAAATAACAATGATGCAAACATGACAGCAGTGGGCTTCACCCCCCTGAACAGCTCAGATTGGTACAGATGTGATCTTAAAAATAACTGCATTTGTTAGACTAGCAGCTATTATACATTAAACTGGCTAGCATTGCCCTTAGTCTATATTGATGTTCTTACCTTGCTTTTATATTTTAACTGTAGCACTTTGAGATTTGCTTCAAATGTAAAGTGCATTACAAATGACATCTATTATTATTATTAGTCTAACACAAAATGATTGCTTAGCTTTTATGTGGATCAGTCTCCATGTGTTTGTTAGTTTGTCACTGTAATGTTGACTTTGTGCCACAAGATGGCGATCTGGCTCTGCGGAGTTTAGTTACTGATTGGCTTTACACCGACTCATTTACTTTTGATTGCATGTGGATGTCATAACTTTTCAAAATAGGGAATCTAGGCTGCTGGTGTTTCTGATTTCTGAGTCTCATAGCGAAGGCGAAGTTTAAATTGACAATTTATCCTTACAAGTGTTGCTGCTTCATGTAGTTACCATGTAAGATAGCCTATACCTTTACAACTTCCAGCCTTGAGATTGTTTACATCTGCAACTTGATTCAAGATCTGGCAACGACACAAGCACGTTATATTTCGCCACCGCTACAAACATTGACAAAACAACATTGTCTTAATCCCTAATTTGAAAAGAAAGCTATTGACTTCTTTTTGACTTGGTACAAGCATTCATTATTTCAATCTTAACAAAACAATACTGTACTGGCAACTGGCTTATAACTTCAGTCAGAGTACAATATAGATATTCAAGTCAACATGATTGGAAGTCTACAGTTAAATGTTATGATCTAATTGGGGGTCTATAGTCAGAATACGTGCAACAGCCTACGGTCAATGTATGATTTTCCCTACTGACTCGAAATCATATGTGAATATGTAGGCTACTAGTAGGGGACAGTTTGCAGTGATCTCTCCTGTATTACTGTCCAGACATCCAGATGGTAAAAGACAAATGTTTTGTTTTTGTATCCAGGCATGGAGCATGGTCTAATGTACTCTGTTCTCCCGACTGTCAATGAAACTGTTCCCAATATAGATGCAGCTAAAATACTTAAGTAGCACATTTAGTGGGATGACAACTGTAAAGTTAATTCTGGGGATGTAACGGGTAAATGTGTTATCTAAAGTGGGGTCTAAACTCTCTGTTAAATCTGGGATTTTCAGTCATATTAGCCCCGTGTTAGTTGCAGGTACTGCAGCCAGCTGCTGGTTTCTTTCACGTCCTTGTATTGTCAGTTGTGCCTAAATACATGTAAACAAGCTGTTCCATCCCTTTGAATTAATATCCAGCCACACGGAAGGACCAGCATATGATTTTAATGTACGTTTATGAGTTTAGATTAAGTTAAAACGTTGACAAATACATGTAATTATATGATTATAGTATTTTCTGTAAATGTACTGCAATGCATCATGGGAACATGTAGTAGAGCTACGTTTATTTTTTAAATGTTGCTGCAAGCTTTTATTTTGAAGGTCCTTCGTGTTGTAATAGCGATTGTTTTGATTCCACCTTTCACATGCTCAACGGGAAGTCACCCTGATGTATTCAATCACCATGACTGTGTAGGGTAGTCAGTGAAACAACTCCCCCACGTTGACCGTGTACAACTCATACTTACCTGGCAGGGGAGACACCATGATCATGAAGGTGGTTCACCCAGGGCGAGGCTCAGCCATTGCACTTCGGTTGTGCTGACCCCTGCGAATTTCTCAAATGTGGAAATCTCGACTGCATAATTTGTGGTAGTGGGGGACTGCGTTCGCGCTCTCCCCTGATAAACTGTTAAATAACAATGATAAGAACATGACTCGATAGCCTATACTTCTCCCTCCCTAAGCAACTCAGTTTGTTAGATGTTATGCTTTGCGTTCAGCAAACTGGCTTACATTAAACTGGCTAGCGTATAACCCTTTGTCAAACACGAATGATTGCTTAGCTTTTTTGTGGATCGGTCTCAATGTGTTCGTTATTTTGTCACACTGTAATGATTACTTTGTACCACAAGATGGCGATCTGGCTCTGCGGGGTTTAGTCACTGACTGACTAGTTAGACTTACACATTTACTCGACAGCTCTCAATTTAGCAGAAAACGTACTCCTTATGGCTGCGCCTCGTCCATTCATTGTATATAGCGGGACAAGTTATCCCGGACCCTTCTCAGCGTGAGAAATACAAGGTGTTGCATGAGAAAGTGTGAAATGGTTGAAATGCTCATCATTCCGATGATGTCGCGGGTAAATGTGTTATCTGAAGTGAAGGTTCAGTCCTATGTTACGTTGTGGTTTTCAGTCATACTAGCCCCGTGTTGGTTGCGGGTACTGCAGTCAGCGAATGTCCCTGCTGCTGGTTTCTTTCACTTCCTCCTCAGTTATGCTACTTAAATGTGAACGAGCTGTTCCATCCCTTTTAATTAATATCCTGCCGGAAGGACCAGCATATGATATGAATGCACGTTTATGAGTTTTAGACTAAGTTACAACTTTGACGAATGCATTTATCTATATTATTTCAGTATTTTAATTAAAATGTACTGCAATGCATCATGGGAACATGTAGTAGTAGAGCTACGTTTATTTTTTAAATGTTGCTACAAGCTTTTATTTTGAAGGTTTGTTCATGTTTTATTAGTGATTTTGATTTCTCTGTTCATATGCTCAACGGAAAGTCACCCTGATGTATTCAATCACCATTACTGTGTAGGGTAGGCAGTGAAAGGACTCCCCCACGTTGACCGTGTACAACTCATACTTACCTGGCAGGGGAGACACCATGATCATGAAGGTGGTTCACCCAGGGCGAGGCTCAGCCATTGCACTTCGGTTGTGCTGACCCCTGCGAATTTCTCAAATGTGGAAATCTCGACTGCATAATTTGAGGTAGTGGGGGACTGCGTTCGCGCTCTCCCCTGATTAACTGTTAAATAACAATGATGCGGACAATGGCAGTAGTCTCTATGCGTCCATCCTGATAAACTCAGATTTTTATCTTGCCTATAAATAACTGCATTTGTTAACCAGTCTAAGGTATAATAGCTGCTTGTCTATCGCCCATAGTTTAATAAGAATGATTGCTTAGCTTTACGTGGATCAGTCTCCATGTGTTCATTAGTTCGTCACAGTAAGGTTGAATGTTGCCACGAGATGACTGACTGACTAGTAGTTAGTCTTACGCATTTAGCTACTCCAGACAGCCCTCAACTCGGCAGAAAACCTCCCTCCGTATGCCTGCGCCTCGTCCATTAATAGTAGGCTATATAGCGGGACAAGTTATCTCTTCTCAGCGTGAGAAATACAAGGTGTTGTGTAAGAACGTATGTATGCGTTAGACTCCAGAGCCCTGAAGTTTAGATTTAAAATATACCTATCACGATGCCGTTTTTTCACCTAAATGCGGAACATTTTACACATGTTGATGCATGAAGTTACAATTACAACTTCCAGCGTTGAGCTTGTTTACATCTGTAAGTGTATTCAAGATTTGGCACCGACAAGAGCACAACGTTCTATTTCGCCACCGCTACAGACATCGAAGAAAAACATTGCGTAGATCTTTAATTAGGAAATGAAGCATTTAATTAATTAACTGTGTAGAAGCAGTCGTAATTTCAGTTTTAGCAAAAAATAATATACGGTCAACCGGCGTGTGACTTCCGTCGGAGTAAAATGTAGATTCGAATTCTACGATCCAATTGGGGGTCTACAGTCACGAGTCTACGGTGACCGTAGACTCTAGACCAATCAAAATGCGTAACAGTCTACAGTCAACATATTTTGCCCTACTGACTCGTAATCATGGGGATATGTACTAGTAGGGGACAGTTTGCAGTGATCCTTCCTGTATTACTGTCCAGTTATTCAGATGGTAGAAGACAACTGTTTTGGTCTGAGCATGGTGTTCCCATTATAGATGCAGTTGAAATACTCCAAGTAGTTAATTTAGTGGGATGGAAACCAGCGTTCATTTTGGTGATGTCGCGGGTAAATGTGTTATTTGAAGTGGGGCTTCGAAGTCTTCAGTCCTCCGTTATGTTGTGGTTTTCAGTCATACAAGCCCCGTGTTAGTTGCAGGCAGAGCCATAGAAAAAGAGAGTTGCGACACTTCCATAGACTCCCATTGTTATCGAGGAATGCGGAAGTAAAGCGACCATGAGGCGACCAATAGTTCCTAGCATCGTATTTTCCACCGTTGAACCCCATTCATTTTCAGTGTCTCCGAAGTTAGTTAGCTGGTAAATTGACGAAAATCCTAAATGTTTTCATATTTTTATCACCACATATCAATTGTTATTAGTAGTATTTCTTATAGCTAGCTTTAGATAAAAAATCGTAAGATTATAGCTTGTTAGATTCTAAATGCAGTTAGAGCTAGTAGGTCTAGTATCTAACGTAGAGCTAAGCAACACTTTTACTGATAGCTAGAGAGCACGGGTTTCATAACCAGAAGTCCGTTCGTTTGTAGTCTGTCATATTAGTTCTAGTTATTGGTGTTCGTTGGCATACAAAGTTAGTCTTCTCTTATTAGTCTATAGTACATCTGATTATAGATAGCAACACTGAATTGCAGATCGTCCAGCTAGCTCTCTTGAACAGTTGCTGGTGATAATGGTTAGATTCAACTTGCATCAAGTAGGCCTACTACAAATATAAGTGTTGTTAATGTGGTAAATTGTAAGTGGGCAGAAGTTTAACAAGTCCCATTTACTTCAACAGTCAAAGGTTAAACATTAAGTGGAACAATATAGTCCTCATTAGGCTACTGTTTGGTATGTACAGAACTGGTACAGTATGGTAGCTTGCATAGCCATTTCTAGCTCAGCTTCACAATATTGTGTTATGTATTATAAGTGAATGTAATACATGTTAATAAAGTAGCAGACATACATGATACAACAAACCAGTAACCAATTGACATTATGTGTTAATATACCGTTAATATATATATATATATAGGTGAATCGAGTTGGTGCTTCTGTCTGTCCCGCCGAAAACCATTCAAACAGGTTGACAGCAGTGGGGTTTTTTTAACAACAGCGAGCTACCGGAACCACGTGACAAAAAAGCTCTAGCTTTTTTCCAGCGTTTCACTGGCAGTGAGTGTTCACAGTGTTGTATTTCACTCCATTTTACACCAAAAACGTCAGGGAGGACTTCCTTTTGTAGATATGAGTCAGCCAAAGATAGCCAGAATGTCGGATGTCTTCAAACGAGCTTGTTTCAATTGGTAATTTGCCTGAGAAAGCGACTTCCGTTGGCCAGCTTCATTGAAAACCATTCAAACAGGTTGACAGCAGTGGAGTTGCTAGGAACTATTGAGAGCTACATGAACCACGTGATCACGTGTCGGCGAGATCATAGCGTGTCGCAACTCTCTTTTTCTATGGCTCTGGTTGCAGGTACTGCAGCCACCGAATGTCCCTTCTGCTGGTTTCTTTCACGTCCTTGTCACATCACGTCCAGTTATGCCACAATAAATTTGAACGAGCTGTTCCATCCCTTTTAATTGATATGCTGGTCCTTCGGTGTGGCAGGATATGATATGAATGTACGTTTATGAGTTTAGACTAAGTTAACACTTTGACAAATACATGTATCTATATTGTTTGTCTTTTCTTTACATTTACTGCAATGCATCATGGGAACATATAGTAGAACTACGTTTATTTTTAAAATGTTGCCGCAAGCTTTTATTTTGAAGGTTTGTTCATGTTTTATTAGTGATTTTGATTTCTCTGTTCATATGCTCAACGGAAAGTCACCCTGATGTATTCAATCACCATGACTGTGTAGGGTAGGCAGTGAAACCACTACCCCACGTTGACCGTGTACAACTCATACTTACCTGGCAGGGGAGACACCATGATCATGAAGGTGGTTCACCCAGGGCGAGGCTCAGCCATTGCACTTCGGCTGTGCTGACCCCTGCGAATTTCTCAAATGTGGAAATCTCGACTGCATAATTTGTGGTAGTGGGGGACTGCGTTCGCGCTCTCCCCTGATTAACTGTTAAATAACAACGATGCGAACATGATAGTAGTCACATGCTTCTCTCTCCTGATCAGCTCAGATTGTTAGGTATTATGCCTTGCATTCAGGAACAACTGCATTTGTTAGACTAGCAGCTATTATACAATAAACTGGCTAGCATTACCCTTTGTCTAACACGGATGATTGCTTAGCTTTTTTGTGGATCGGTCTCGATGTGTTCCTTAGTTTGTCACACTGTAATGATTACTTTGTACCACGCGATGGCGATCTGGCTCTGCGGGGTTTAGTCACTGACTGACTAGTTAGACTTACACATTTACGCGAGACGGCTCCTCTCAACTCGGCAGAAAACGTACCTCCTTATGCCTGCACCTCGTCCATTCATTGTTTAAAGCGGGACAAGTTATCCCTTCTCAGCGTGAGATATACAAGGTGTTGTGTGAGAACGTGTGAAATGCGCGAGTCTCACAGCGAATGAAATATGGCATAATGTAGGCTACTCTGTTCTCAACTGTGTTAATTAAACTGTTCCCAATATTGATGCACCTAACATACTCCAAGTAGCTCATTTAGTGGGATGGAAATTGTAACGTTTATTCCGGTGATGTCGCGGGTAAATGTGTTATCTGAAGTGGGGCTTCGATCTTCAGTCCTCCGTTACGTTGTGGTTTTCAGTCATATTAGCCCCGTGTTAGTTGCAGGTACTGCAGCCAGCGAATGTCTCTTTTGCTGGTTTCTTTCACGTCCTCGTCAGTTATGCCACAATAAATGTGAACGAGCTGTTCCATCCCTTTTAATTAATATCCTGCCACACGGAAGGACCAGCATATTATATGAATGCACGTTTGAATTAGACTAAGTTAACACTTTAACAAATACATGTATCTATATTATTTTCTTTAAATGTACTGCAATGCATCATGGGAACATGTAGCAGAGCTACGTTTATTTAGTAAATGTTGCTGCAAGCTTTTATTTTGAAGGTTCTTCGTGTTGTAATAGCGATTGTTTTGATTCCACTTTTCACATGCTCAACGGAAAGTCACCCTGATGTATTCAATCACCATGACTGTGTAGGGTAGTCAGTGAAACGACTTCCCCACGTTGACCGTGTACAACTCATACTTACCTGGCAGGGGAGACACCATGATCATGAAGGTGGTTCACCCAGGGCGAGGCTCAGCCATTGCACTTCGGCTGTGCTGACCCCTGCGAATTTCTCAAATGTGGAAATCTCGACTGCATAATTTGTGGTAGTGGGGGACTGCGTTCGCGCTCTCCCCTGATTAACTGTTAAATAACAATGATGCGAAAATGGCAGTAGTCTCTATGCTTCCATCCTGATAAACTCAGATTGTTATCTTGCCTATAAATAACTGCATTTGTTAACCAGTCTAAGGTATAATAGCTGCTAGTCTATCACCCATAGTTTAATAAGAATGCTTGCTTAGCTTTACGTGGATCAGTCTCCATGTGTTCATTAGTTCGTCACAGTAATGTTGCCACGAGATGACTGACTGACTAGTTAGTCTTACGCATTTAGCTACTCCAGACAGCTCTCAACTCGGCAGAAAATCTCCCCCGTATGCCTGCGCCTCGTCCATTATTGTAGGCTATTAGCGGGACAAGTTATCTCTTCTCAGACTCCAGAGCCCTGAAATTTAGATTAAAAATTACCTTTCAAGATGCCGTTTTTTCACTTAAATGCGGAACACTTTACACATGTTGATGTATGAAGTTACAATTACAACTTCCAGCGTTGAGCTTGTTTACATCTGTAACTGTAATCAAGATTTGGCACCGACAAGAGCACAACGTTCTATTTCGCCACCGCTACAGACATCGAAGAAAAACATTGCGTAGATCTTTAATTTGGAAATGAAGCATTTTCATTAATTAACTGTGTAGAAGCAGTCGTAATTTGTCTTAGCAAAAAATAATATACGGTCAACCGGCGTGTGACTTCCATCGGAGTAAAATGTAGATTCGAATTATACGATCCGATTGGGGGGTCTACAGTCACGAGTCTACGGTGACCGTAGACTCTAGACCAATCAAAATGCGTAACAGTCTACAGTCAACATATTTTGCCCTACTGACTCGAAATCATGGGGATATGTTTGTAGTGATCCCTCCTGTATTACTGTCCAGTTATTCAGATGGTAGAAGACGCAACTGTTTTGGTCTGAGCATGGTCTAATGTACTCTGTTCTCCCGACTGTGTCAATGAAACTGTTCCCAATATAGATGCAGCTAAAATACTCCAAGTAGTTAATTTAGTGGGATGGAAACCAACGTTCATGTTGGTGATGTCGCGGGTAAATGTGTTATTTGAAGTGGGGCTTCGAAGTCTTCAGTCCTCCGTTATGTTGTGGTTTTCAGTCATACTAGGCCCGTGTTAGTTGCAGGTACTGCAGCCACCGAATGTCCCTGCTGCTGGTTTCTGTCACGTCCGCGTCAGTTATGCCACAATAAATTTGAACGAGCTGTTCCATCCCTTTTAATTGATATGCTGGTCCTTCGGTGTGGCAGGATATGATATGAATGTACGTTTATGAGTTTAGACTAAGTTAACACTTTGACAAATACATGTATCTATATTGTTTGTCTTTTCTTTACATTTACTGCAATGCATCATGGGAACATATAGTAGAACTACGTTTATTTTTAAAATGTTGCCGCAAGCTTTTATTTTGAAGGTTCTTCGTGTTGTAATAGCGAGTGTTTTGTTTTCACTTTTCACATGCTCAACGGAAAGTCATCCTGATGTATTCAATCACCATGACTGTGTAGTGTAGGCAATGAAACGACTCCCCCACGTTGACCGTGTACAACTCATACTTACCTGGCAGGGGAGACACCATGATCATGAAGGTGGTTCACCCAGGGCGAGGCTCAGCCATTGCACTTCGGTTGTGCTGACCCCTGCGAATTTCTCAAATGTGGAAATCTCGACTGCATAATTTGTGGTAGTGGGGGACTGCGTTCGCGCTCTCCCCTGATAAACTGTTAAATAACAACGATGCGAACATGACAGTCGTCATCTTCTCCCCCCTGATCAGCTCAGACTGTTATCTTGCCTAAAAGAACTGCATTTTTAGAGCCAGTCTAATATAAAATAACTGCTTACCAGTCTTAGTCTAATAGGAATGATTGCTTAGCTTCACGTGAATCAGTCTCCATGTGTTCGTTAGTTCGTCACAGTAATGTTGACTGTTGCCACGAGATGGCGGTCTGGCTCTGCAGGGCTGACTGACTAGTTAGACCTAGCCTACTGCAGACAGCTCTCAACTCGGCAGAAAACCTACCTCCGTATGCCTGCGCGGCTGCGCCTCGTCCATTAATAGTGTAAGCGCGACAAGTTATCTTCTCAGCGTGGGAAATACAAGGTGATGAGTGAGAACGTGTGAAATGGTTGAAATGCGTGAGACTCGAGAGCCCTGAAGTTTATATTGACAATTTACCACATAATATGCCTTTTTTTATCCACCTATATGCAGAACCGTTTACAAATGTTGCTGCTATATGAAGTTACAATTACACTACTACTTCCAGCGTTGAGCTTGTTTACAACTAACTGTATTAAAGATTTGGAACCGACACGTGTACAACGTTCTATTTCGCCACCGCTACAAAAATCAAAGAAAAAACATCGCCTGAACTTTAATTTGGAAATAAAGCTATTGCACCTAAAATAATCCAAGTAGCTCATTTAGTGGGATGGAAATTGTAACGTTCATTCCGTTGATGTCGCGGGTAAATGTGTTATCTGAAGTGGGGCTTCGGTCTTCAGTCATACTAGCCCCGTGTTAGTTGCAGGTACTGCAGCCAGTGAATGTCCCTGCTGCTGGTTTCGTTCACGTCCTCGTCAGTTATGCCACACAAAATGTGAACGAGCTGTTCCATCCCTTTTAATTAATATCCCGCCATACGGAAGGATATGCTTGGACGTTTATGAGTTTAGACTAAAAGTGGGAACTTTGACAAATACATTACTGTATTCTTTTAAAATTACTGCAATGCATCATGGGAACTTGTATTATAGCTACGTTTTATTTTTTAAATGTTGCCACAAGCTTTTATTTTGAAGGTTTTTCATGTTGTAATAGCGATTGTTTTCACTTTTCACCGGATCAACGGAACTTCACCCTGATGTATTCAATCACCATGACTGTGTAGTGTAGATAGTGAAACGACTTCCCCACGTTGACCGTGTACAACTCATACTTACCTGGCAGGGGAGACACCATGATCATGAAGGTGGTTCACCCAGGGCGAGGCTCAGCCATTGCACTTCGGCTGTGCTGACCCCTGCGAATTTCTCAAATGTGGAAATCTCGACTGCATAATTTGTGGTAGTGGGGGACTGCGTTCGCGCTCTCCCCTGATAAACTGTTAAATAACAATAATGCTAACATGATAGTCGTCGACTTCTCCCCCCTGATCAGCTCAGACTGTTATCTTGCCTAAAAAGAACTGCATTTGTGAGCCAATCTAAGGTATAATATGTACAGGAGCTTGACCCTTTTACATTTTGCTGAATGGCGCCTTGTCGAATCATACATAGTGCTGCCAACATTTCTAAATCCAAATCAAACAACAGTAGCTAACTGATTAAAAACAAACTCCCAGTGAGACATTTTAGTCATTAAAAAGGCCATTGTTCTAATATTCATGCATCAAAAGGCACCACCCATCTCGTGCACTGAGGAGGAGAGATGGTGGGGGAGAGAGATGGTGTGTGTGGGGGAGAGATGGTGTGGGTGTGTGTGTGTGGGAGAGAGATGGTGTGTGTGGGAGAGAGATGGTGTGTGTGTGTGTGTGTGGGAGAGATGATGGTGTGTGTGGGAGAGAGATGGTGTGTGTGTGTGGGAGAGAGCTGGTGTGTGTGTGTGTGGGAGAGAGATGGTGTGTGTGTGTGGGAGACTGCCTGAGTTTGGTGTCTTGACAGCCTGGGATTACCAGATAACAAAACCAGTCACGTTGATTCCACAGTTTATTAGTAATGCAACATAAATGGCCACCATATGCAACTAACCCCCCCCCTCCCATGCAGGTTCAGAAGGCACTCTTGCCGATGGATAAAGTTCCGGATGGTCTTGACGTTGATCTTCGGCAGAGGGACGCAGAGCCGGGTGTACCGGGTGTTTTGAAGAGGCTCATTCCACTCTCGTCCAGCCCAGAGGGACCTTTCTGCTGCTCGATGGTCTGGTGGATGATCCAGAAGGTTTCCTGAGCTCCGAGAGTGACTCTCCTCACGTGGTGTTAGAGCTGGTCCCTTGAGAGGTGCTGTTGGACAGTATCCTCATCGGATAAGGCGCACAGCAACGCCTTCTTGGTCTTTACAGCCCCTATGAGCAGCTCCAGGTCGGCCCTGTTGTAGGCCATCACCGCTCCAGCTATGGCAGATTTGATGGCAGCTTACTTGGAGTGAGACTCTGTGCGGATAGTTGCGTCAAATCTGTGGATCCAGTGGAAAATGTCAAGGCGCACATCCCATCGTCCACCCAGGGCTGGAACATTGTCTCTAACGCTGTTGGGCCCTGTGCACGGCAACATCCACGGTCAACGTACAGGATTTTGGGGACAGGGTGGGTTAGCCAGCTGGAACCTCTCCATGACTCCACAACACATTGGTGTCAGCTTGTCTGCGGACTCCTCGCACGTCAGTACAAAGGACACAATTTGTGAGTGCTCATTGCCGATGCTGGTGAACCACACGGCTGAGCCTTTGCCCTCCCCAGACAGCTTCTTCACTACCTAAAAAAGATGTAAAGTTTGCATGATATGATAACCTGTAGTATGTTTTTTATTTTGTTATTTTTACAATTTGCATCATACGGTTTTTTATTTAAAAGCTAAAGCAATACTGCAATTAGCTTTGCATCATACAGTATTGCATTATGTTTGATCAACCTACTGTCTTGGTGGAATCCATTTTCAGCACAGTGCCAAAAGTGGAGAGGATCTGGCTCCTGTAGTCCACTGCCTCCGCCAGCAGGATTCATTTATCTGTATTTATTGTGTCCCTGGGTCGGTTGGACACAGAGTGCACAGACAGGGACATTTTTGTCATTAAAAAGGCCATTGTTCTAATATTCATGCATCAAAAGGCACCACCCATCTCGTGCACTGAGGAGGAGAGATGGTGGGGGTGAGAGATGGTGTGGGTGTGTGTGTGGGAGAGAGATGGTGTGTGTGTGGGAGAGAGATGGTGTGTGTGGGAGAGAGATGGTGTGTGTGTGGGAGAGAGATGGTGTGTGTGTGTGGGAGAGAGATGGTGTGTGTGTGTGTGTGTGTGTGTGGGAGAGAGAGATGGTGTGTGTGTGGGAGAGAGATGGTGTGTGTGTGTGTGTGGGAGAGAGATGGTGTTGTGTGGGAGAGAGATGGTGTGTGTGTGTGTGTGTGTGGGAGAGCGATGGTGTGTGTGGGCGAGAGATGGTGTGTGTGAGAGAGATGGTGTGTGTGTGTGTGTGTGTGGGAGAGAGATGGTGTGTGTGGGAGAGAGATGGTGTGTGTGGGAGACTGCCTGAGTTTGGTGTCTTGACAGCCTGGGATTACCAGATAACAAAACCAGTCACGTTGATTCCACAGTTTATTACTAATGCAGCATAAATGGCCACCATATGCAACTAACCCCTCCCTGCATGCAGGTTCAGAAGGCACTCTTGCCGATGGATAAAGTTCCGGATGGTCTTGACGTTGATCTTCGGCAGAGGGATGCAGAGCCGGGTGTACCGGGTGTTTTGAAGAGGCTCATTCCACTCTCGTCCAGCCCAGAGGGACCTTTCAGCTGCTCGATGGTCTGGTGGATGATCCAGAAGGTTTCCTGAGCTCCGAGAGTGACTCTCCTCACGTGGTGTTAGAGCTGGTCCCTTGAGAGGTGCTGTTGGACAGTATCCTCATCGGATAAGGCGCACAGCAACGCCTTCTTGGTCTTTACAGCCCCTATGAGCAGCTCCAGGTCGGCCCTGTTGTAGGCCATCACCGCTCCAGCTATGGCAGACTCGATGGCAGCTTACTTGGAGTGAGACTCCGTGCGGATAGTTGCGTCAAATCTGTGGATCCAGTGGAAGATGTCCAGGCGCACGGACCATCCCATCGTCCACCCAGGGCTGGAACATGTCTCTAACGCTGTTGGGCCCTGTGCACGGCAACATCCACGGTCAACGTACAGGATTTTGGGGACAGGGTGGGTTGGCCAGCTGGAACCTCTCCATGACTCCACAACACATTGGTGTCAGCTTGTCTGCGGACTCGTTTCACTGACTCGCACGTCAGTACAAAGGACACAATTTGGGAGTGCTCATTGCCGATGCTGGTGAACCACTCGGCTGAGCCTTTGCCCTCCCCAGACAGCTTCTTCACCACCTAAAAAATATGTAAAGTTTGCATGATATGATAACCTGTAGTATGTTTTTTATTTTGTTATTTTTACAATTTGCATCATACAGTATTGCATTATGTTTGATCAACCTACTGTCTTGGTGGAATCCATTTTCAGCACAGTGCCAAAAGTGGAGAGGATCTGGCTCCTGTAGTCCACTGCCTCCGCCAGCAGGATTTATTTATCTGTATTTATTGTGTCCCTGGGTCGGTTGGACACAGAGTGCACAGACAAGGAGATGTTTCACCCGTGACACTTTTACTCCCACCTCTGCGG